>QTSX02004999.1:0-573295 GCA_014839935.2 Entomophthora muscae | reverse complement strand
AATCCATGCTTGCTTCTTTGTTATCCTGGTCTGACGCTTTTACAGTTTGACAGGCAATCCTTTATATAAGCTTTGATGAGCTTGAATTCCAGGCAAGCAATCTTGGCGTTAAACTCGTCACCATCTGGTGATCACTTCCACATTTTTTGCTTCCCATAGTCTTAGCTGCAGACCATCTCTTTCATTCCATGGTAGTATTATTTCAGTTAAAAGCCAAAAACACAAAGCATAAAAAGGTTGAGGGGAAAGCAACCATTGTCACAATAAGCATCAATTTTATTAATTATTATCATGTTTCATTATATACCAATCAGGGTACATTTGGCTGAAAATCCTCTGGTTCCGGAATCATACCTGGATTCCTATCACATGGTTTATGACATAATAGCGTCATCCAATCCAGATCTTTACCAAAAAGATTTTCACACTCTTAACCTATAAGAATGTGCCAAAATACATTCCAGAATCACCTGATTCTTTCCGTGGAAATTTATTGCTTTGACTTGAAGCATTCCAGACTTCTGGCGCCAAAACCCTGTGGAATATATGTATTTCTAATCCAAGCTATCCTTGTTCCAACTGGGAACCAGCTGATCAATCCTGAATGCATAGACACCATTGTCTACATTTAGCTGTTTTTTGCATTTAATGGTTTTTTGCGTTAAAAACCCATTAAAACGCTTCAAAACTCAAACCAGGTGCCATTGCGGCGCCCAGGAACTTTCCCAGGCAGCGCCCCAGCACCTGGAAAAATTTGATAGCAGCGCCTTGGCGCTTTGCAAATCTATTAGGCGGCGCAGCAGCGCTTTTAACCCAATGAATTTGCTGACACAGCGCTTTTAAACCACAATTCAGGGGTTTACTTTTGGCTAAACTTAGCCAAACTTTGTGACACAGTAAAGGAAATTATACAATATAAGTAAATCCTCATTAATTATATTCCAAGTATATATTAATTAACCTTCTCAGTTAATTAATCTGTTTGAAGACAACAAGTCTTCACTTGACACAGTCAAGTCCATTTTGGCCCTATGATTAAATCCCCATTAATCATATTCCAGGGTATATATATAAATTAACCTTCCCAGTTAATCAATCAGTTTAAGACACCTAGTCTTTACTTGACACAGTCAAGTCCATTTTGGCCCTATGATTAAATCCTCATCAATCATAGTCCAGGGTATCAATTAATTAACCTTCCCAATTAATAAATTACATTTGAGACACCTAGCCTGATAATATGAATCATTCAGATTATTCATTATGGCCCTCAATTAGTACAGCCCAATTGATTCCTGGGTATCAATTAACCTCCATGGTTAATTAGACGGTTTGAGACACCTAGTCTCATAATCTGAATTGTTCAGATTATTCATTACAGCCCTCAATTAGTACAGCCTAATTGATTCCAGGTAATCCTTTACTATGTTGGAAAGTCTCTCCAAGGCCAATCCTATTGTTTTGAATTTCAACCTATGAAATTAATCACAATTCAACCTCTTTGTGAAACCACAGCCCAATTTGACTGTAGTATGGTCACAACATGCATTACTAGTATCCCAGGTTTGTACCAATCAAGGGACGGGCTACTCACTGTTTGAACTAACATACATGTACAAGCCAGAAATAGCCACCCGCAATAATCAACTTTATATGAAGATCCCCCTGGGGAAATCACTCACAGTAGAACAGAAACTAGCTCTACAACACATACACCTCAAAGCCAAACTGGCAAAAACAAAGAGACTCAAAACCCAAAAGGTAACCTCAACAGAGGACCCACTCCCCATTTGCTTTCCCCGTCTGGGTCCTAGCTGGGAACAGAAAGAAGCTAGACTCAGTACACAGAGCACCAGCAAGAATCATCAGATACAGACCAGACAGGAACACATACCTGGTTAAGTTCCAGGGTGCCAAAGAGCCCATCATCAAAAAGTATCACAGATCTCGCCTCCGCCCTAGCAAAGGAGAACACTCGACCCAGTTGGTGCCCACTAGTAAACAACTCCAGGAACATCAGGTGGCAGCCGTCAAGACAAAGCCCCCTCCTGATGTACCTGAGTAACCCCTCAAGGGAGGGGTGTGTTGAGGGTCTGGATGTACAAGTATTCTGGCTATTGCCATCACACCTAACATCCAGTCATTGCCCAATTTGATGCCTTTCCAATATACCATTTGACATACCAGAAATGGCAACAAACCAATATCACATGACTGTCAGATATCCAGTGACTTGAACCCATCCAGCACATGACCAGCCCCTAGGTTTGATCCAACTAAAATCCCCACCACAGCTAAAGCTATATAAGTCTAAAGTATTATCCAATAAAAGTATACTTCTTCTCTTCCTAATTCTATATTTGAAGCTGCCCCAAAAGGCGCTCCTTATCACTAGAAGTATAAACTCAACAGCATACTTATATTGAAAATTCATTTTGAAAAATTAAGAATTTAGATTGATATGTGAAAGGGTTTATTGAGAATTTTTAATGGTACTGAGAAAGATTTTAGAAAATTAAAGTTTTTTTTTTTTAGAAATATATGATTTAAACAAGGGACTAAGAGTTTCTGATTTTAATTTCAGAAAATTATACTTAAATTATCAACTAACAAAAGAAACAAAATGCTTCAACAAGACCAAAGTAGGTATTTAAAGGATATAGAATTAGAAAAATTATAGCATGTAAGGAAATATATTTTTGAAACTAAGAATTGGTGGAATTTAAGAAAAAAGCAGTGCTAAAACAGAAAATTTTAGTTGTTATATTATCAGAATTTTTCTTAAGGTAGGTTAAATTTTGGCTAACTCCCGATTAATATAAAAAATATTATCATGCTGTGTTTCATAATTTTTTCTATCTTAAATAGCTTAATTGATGAGCTAAAGCTTATCTAAACTAAATTAAAGATAAGATATAATAATAACAAGTCTATATAAGCTTACTAATCACCAGCTTTAAATGTCAAATAAAGACATTCAATGTATAGGTTTTAAGTGTAAGGTTGAAAAAATGTATTTATTTATTTCATATGGGAAAAATAAAAAGCCTGGATAATTAGGCTCAATGATTCATACCAATTAGATAGTGAAATCAACTTTGGGAGTCCATTATCAAATATTATCAATGAGTAAAACCCATTCACGACAAAAGCAAACAAAGTAGAGCTTCAATTTATTACACTCTGTAAAAAAGAATTCACCAGAAAAAATATTGTCTATTGTTTTATAAATGAAATTATTTAATGTCAGTTTTCTTAAAGGGATTGAAATATATAACTTGGTTTTACCCTTTTTTATTTAACTAAATTAAAAAATATAAACAGATTCCAAAAAAGTCTAAATTAAAAATACTTTAAAGAGTATCAAAACTCATATTTTATAAAAAAAATAAAAAATGAAAAAGATAAAATTTTCTTTAAATCTTTTTGCAATGTTAGACAATTATAAAAAATAATAAAAAACCATTCAGCTATAATTGTTTTATTGGAAGTTTAGACATATCCCTTTTTAGAGGAAAGAAACAGGGATTTCAGGCTGGGGGCTGAAGTTTTCTTTTTTGGTCAATTTTTTGGAAACTGCAACATCAGTGACTTTGAAAAAGAGATGGGAAAACAAAGTCTTCTGTGAAACAATGAGGCTACCAAAATCCTTCCATTGTTCAGCCTTCATAGTCAATGCAAGGCGTTGGGGAGTGTTCCAGTCCTCCAGAAGGGAAGTCAATTCGTCCTGGGTTTTTAGATTACTGATGTCAAACTCAAGGACAGCAAATCTATTAAGCTGATCACTAAATGTTTTGGCCCTAGTGCCCTTGTATCTGACTACCCTTCTGCTGTATACATACTCAATGATATCAGGGCGCACTTTAAATCCACGATATACATCAGCATTTGCTGTTTTCTTGCATGACTCTCCAGCCTTCTTTGTGTAAAAGTCATTTGTTCTGATGTAATCTCTGGCACCTACATCCCTAACTGACATTTGTGTTGAGCTTGGACATACGCCATTGTCAACTTGATTTCCTGAGAGGTTGTAGCTGAAGACTCCGGCAGCGAGAAGAGTGAGAATTGATTTCATGTTTTTTTATTCGGAAAGTGTAGTGAGACGCTTTTAAACTATTTTTCAAGCAAGAAAAGCCAAATTTCAAATCAAAGCCCGTAATTATTCCAACCATCCCCGTTCTTTCGTCAAATGCTGTTTTTCGGAATGAAAAATCTAAATACGCTTTATTTGAAATGCGAGTTTACCAACGCAAATCATGCAAATGAAATAATTCTGGTAAAAGCGGCAACAAGCTTATTGGTCGCTTTGTATTTTATTTTGATATGGGACTCAGTTTATTGGCTTGTTGATTGTCAATCAGGGGTTCCATACTTTCCATTCCATCTAATATAAATACTAGACTAAATATCACTTTTGGATGGCGCAATTAAAGCATGGCTCCTAAGTGAAAAAGTAAATATTTGATCTTTAAACATTATTTTGAAACGTGATATCTCAATAAATAACTATAAATTACCTTATTTTTCTACCGCATTTTTTACCTTAGCACTGTGGATTTTCTTTAGTGATTTAACTAAAATTGATTTTTTTTAAATAAAGTACCCAACTAAACCCCTTAAAAACTACATCATTAAGATTTCATAGCATGATTTAAATTAGAGTAAAATAATGCTTTTAAAACTATAGGTTGTTTAATAGCTGTAAGTACGAAACATGAGTGAAAATATTCCTCTGCACACCGACACAAGGGCAAACCTAAGCCTAGACTTGTTCTAAATTGAACTGCAGCACTTGGTTCATACTACATTAATAAATCTCTAGCTTAGAAGTTTTGTATATGAACCTATATTGAGTCATACGCAGGGACCTGGTTGGTAAGTCAATCAAAGTTGGCTCAAAAGGGTTAATTGTTTGATGGAGTTCTACTTTAGGGCTATCAGTTTCACGTTGAATTAGTAATGCTTTGGGATGCTCCTGCCAGGTCACAGCTAGCTACTAGCTCTGAGTTGCAACAGTTAAAAAAAACACACTTAGTTAAAATATATTTAAAATAAATCTTTGACTTGAGTGGCTCAAAGTTAAAAGTTAGCAGAAGAAAGACCAATCAATCTACGGGTTTTTAAGTGTCAATATCCCCTTTTAAAAGCAATTGAAGGGTTTTAAAAAACCTTTTACACTCTTCTGCTGAAAAATGATAAAAATTTATATTTAGTCACTTTTCTTTTTAATTCTCAAAATTACTCGCATTAAGGTTACCTTTTTAACATCACACTAATATAAAAGAACTCTTAATTGGTTTTATATTAATAGGAGGGAACACATTAGCCCTGGTAACAGAAATTGGCATGCTTGCCAAACTAATCCTATAAAATAAATTTACATCCTAATTTTTTAAATACATTTTTTGTTTGAGTGAGTTTCAATTATTTACTTTTAATCTGTGACAATTAAGAATACTATTTAATGTAGAGATTCTGTCATGATGGGATGATAAAAATTATGAAGTAATGATAAAGTGGGGATAAGAAACCAAACACTGAAGCTATTTGTATCAACATTAATCACAAAGTCAAAAAATTAAAGATGTGTCATAACTGTGCTGTTTTAGCATAGTTACAAGGGGAAAATATTTGGAAACTAGATAATAATTTTTATTGAGAGATAGGGATTATATAGTTATTCTTAATCAAGGATAACAGGAACATGATTGTGTTGATCACACAGCTGGATGATGAAGGGGGTGGCTTGATCCTCATAATGAGTCAAGCGCCAAACCAAGTCATCCACCGTGAGTGATCAGCTTTTGTTCATGTTATTGTATTTGGAAATTCAAGTTGTCTTCCTAACTTGGCTTCAGGTGAATGGATAATTGGGTTGCGGGTCACAAACCTGCTTACTCAGAACCTTGCTGGCGGGGTGAGCCTGCTGTTTCAACAGATGATATACTCCAAGTAGGGGCATGGGGAGGATACAGCCAAAGAAAACAAGAGTGACAAAAAAATTATTCAGAGATTGAAACTGGCTTCTATAAAAAGTAAATTTTACAAATTGGTTGTATCATTTATTCAATTTCATTTACTTAGGGCCCAGAAATAATAAGGGCCATATACACCACAATATATGCCACACATGTGGTGTACCAAACTAGAAATATAAGCTTTATGAAACTAATTTTTATATAATAAAATAAAAGCAACTGTAAAAAAATTATTTTTCTTTTTATTTTGTCAAAATTCACAATGTAAGTGCTGCAACAAAAGTTCAAGCTCCTTATAGTACTGTAATTTTCTCAGCTATTAAGATGGACACATAAAATTCAGATTAAAGCAGACTGAAGTCATACACAAAACAGCTATAACAATAAATATGGCTTTTTAGCTATTTTTTAGGAAATCAGCATTCAATGAAC
Organism: Entomophthora muscae; assembly: GCA_014839935.2. NCBI lineage: Eukaryota > Fungi > Entomophthoromycota > Entomophthoromycetes > Entomophthorales > Entomophthoraceae > Entomophthora > Entomophthora muscae. The sequence goes on along the minus strand of QTSX02004999.1, from coordinate 566,885 downwards.
AAAAAATAAAATATGAAATGTTCATGTCAGGAATTTATACTGACTTTGTATTACCTTGTTTACCTTGGCAATCTTCCAAGCCAATAATTGCAGAAGCTTCCAATATATTGCTAATAGGCCTAATTGATCTAAGAAGCCCTCCTAGCGTAGATTCAGATTACTACTGCATGAACAACCAGGAATACAATAACTTGCCAATTATGACTGGTTCCTGATTGGCTAGAGTTATTCCAAAATACTCTGGCAAACTGCCGGAGTAGTAATGAGTGAGTCCTCCAAATATTGAATACATATGATCAATTTGCAAGCAAACCGCCGGTGCCAGTGCAAATCAATGCCAGAAAAGTTGCCTAGGAACACAACTATATGCGCTAAAAATAGAGTAATCAATTAGCGCCGCCACCGCTGGCACGCTTATAGATTATGCTCTATTCTATGACAATCAAGTACCCAGCGCAGGGTACTATGATATGGAATCCCATGCCATTGCATGGATGCCTGACTCTGGGGGTTGATGCTGGCAGTCTGGGAACAAAAAGACTGACCAAGCAAGAGTTAGAAGCGCCAAATGATCTTATCCTGGCAAGAGAGCACAAGCTCTATAAAAGCCCTTCCATTGGACTAATGGAAGGCAGACAATAATAACCCTTGCCTACTGTAGAACGTTTTCACAGTAGAAGAATATCCAAGTTCAAAGACTGTTGTTACTACTTGAAGAACTAAGCAAGCCGCCCGTATAGCAAGCCACTTGTAGTTGCCTCCCTTACCCTCGCTTGCCGTTGCAGTGCTAAGGAAAAACCAGACGTCGCAAGTAACGCTTGTCACCATACAAGCTAATATCAACATTAATGATAAATAAATCTTTATTACTCAACAAAGCAAACAATTATCAGCCGCCAGGTCTTAGAGCAGAACCAGAAGTTCTGACAGTGGTGCTCACTATAATAATGAGTTACCTGTGCTGTCTGTCATTGGCAAGTCTTTGCCCCACCACCCAGCTTTGTTGATAAGTATGGGGGCTACATGGAAACCAGCAATGCGGAACGGGATGTGTCCCTCTGCTTGGAGATTGCTTCTTATCAAGTACCAGAAGTACCAGTAGACAAGATCAACCTTGACGTCACTGGTACAATGGTACAACACAAACCAAGGACCTACACTATTGAGGACATGCGGTCACTCATGGACGCCTTGATGCAAGGCTATAAATCCATGGGTTACAAACAACAGGATAATGACTATACCCTGTTCACGACCGCAGGGTCCTCCGAGCATTTGTGGTCCACCTTCAGAAGTTACCAAGAGGCCAGTAGTACACAGCTAGTCCTCCTTCTGAAAAGAGAAGGAGTCAACAGAATATCTGATGTTCTGTCGTACTTTGTACACCCCGCCATTAAGCATGTCCAGCGCTTAGTGGCCCGCCAAAATCTTGACCTCAAAGAGATGGGTCATTTTAGGATCAAAATCCAACATGCTCACGCCGCCCTGGTTCACCAGCTGAACTCTAGCTTCCACATGGTGCAACAGGCTATGGGGAGCATCAATGAATCTGCTTCTTCCGCCCATTATTGAGTGGATGAGATAGTTTCACAGTTCAATAACCAGGTAGTGCAAGTGGTGGCTGGAATTCTCAATTCCCGCGGTTTGACCCCTCAAAAGGCTTCAGACGGGACCCGTCACAGCATCAAATTGGCAGAAAAGGTACGCTTCCTGGCCCGCCAGTCTAGTGTAGACAAAATAGCAGACCAAAAAGACAAGTTGCACAGTATGGTCTCAGAAAACAGCACCTGGCACAAGGAGCGCCAGAACAAGATCATCTCCTGGGTAAATAAATTGGTTGAGAAGGTGAACCTTATGAAGGGGAAGTTGGCTTCTCTTGCCTTAGATCAGTCCCAGGAGCAGCACACTTGCTGCCTTGAACACAAAGCATACATCAATAACAAACACAATGTGTGGGAAATAATAGAGACCGTCCGCACCCTGAAAAATCAGTTATACCAGGATTTGGAAGATAGCTGCTCCCAGGTCGCCGCCCTCAAACAAAAGTTGGATGCTTACAGCAAGTGTCTGGACCTACTGGCTTCAACCACCTTGCTTATGGAAGGTAACCATAGCAATCTCTTGGAGCAGGTGCAATCCAATGATGCTGCCAGAAAGGACTTTGAGGCTAACATATCAGCCAGGCTGAACAGATTGTGACAGGCAATGTTATCTGCTAGCAGCTTGTCTGTAGAAGATAAGTGTAGCCCAATGCCAACCTCTTCTCCTGAGCAACAAAAAGAATCATCTACTGAATTCTTTGATTTTACATCAGACCATGGTACCGATGATAGTTGTGGGACCCGCCGCGTCCCCATAGGAGTTGCTGCCCTGCCGCCACTTACTCCACTTACTGGTCTCCGCCCCATCAAGCCAGTAGTAGAGTCACGTGAAGAATTTTCCATCCCCAATCACAAGTTCAAGCCATTGAACTTGCCAACCTTTGACTGTAAGGGTAATATCAAGATCTTTATTTTCCTCTTCAAGATGTCTATGTGTGGGGCTTCAGATCACATGAAGGCCACAGCCCTAATCAACGCTTTGGACCCCCCAGTATAGATGTGATCATGCCTCACCTCCCAACAGAAGAATGGTCTTATGAGGATGCCAAGATTGCAGTGATTGAAGAGTTTGGGATTGAAACCAAGCTACAGGAGAGAAAGGCCAAATTCAGCAATATTGCTTTCAAAAAATATGAAAGTGTACAAGATTTTGCTGACCGCTTCTATCACAAGGCCCAGGTACTCTTGGGGGCAGGAGTACTCACCAATTTGGACTGCTGTATCACAATGAGCAGAGCTCTCCAGCCTTACAGAGAGCTCTCCAACGTGATGTTCCTGGTACTAGACCAGGCCAACAATACCCAAAAGATTACCAGTTATCTAGGTCAGCTTGGTGCCCAATTCAACGCTCCCAACAAAGGAATGACCAATTGCAATGGTTCTGAAAATTGCAGAAGAAATTGAGACCATAACAGATCTGCAAAGCCGCCTGAAGGGTAGAAGGATGCTACTACAAAAACCACTGGAGAGGTGAATCCTTACAACTCCAATATCACCTTCCAGAAGTTCAACAAGAAGGGGCACTGGGCAAGTCAATGTTGGTCAAAAGGCAAACTTCTTAGTGTCAATGTTGTAGTAGAAACCAAGGATAAAAATCAGGGAAAAGCAAAGGCGGGTCAGTAATGGAATATACTGCACCCGCCATTCCCTCAATTATTCCAAAAGAATCTGACCATGATAAACTAGAGGAGCCAGATGAGATTGCCGCCAAGACCGTCCAGACCATCAAGGAACCCGCTGAGCCCGCCAAGGATCCCGCCAAGAACGCTGCCCAGACAGAAGAATTTCCTGGATACTTTGCCCTTAGCAAAGATTTCAAGGAAGACCCTGTCCACCAATTGGTAGCCAACAACCTGTACGCTATACCTGCCTGTGGAAGAGGAAGACCCCGGAAGACAACTGTCAATGCAGTAGAAGTAGTGTCCAAACCTTATGCTGCGCAAGTGCAAGAAACCTGTTTGAACAATAACCCTAATGTCTCCAGCAACGTTCCCAATCTCAAGGGCGTCCAATTGGCAATGCCTCTCAAAACTATCAAGAACAACTTCCCTGAAATTGGGCAAAGTCTTAAGCAGTACTTTGACACCCCGGCCCCCCTCAGAATTCACTTATTAAACCTACAGTCTGAAACTTACTCCGAGTGTACCTATGCCAACATTTCTGTAAACAATGTGAAATTAAGAGCAATTATTGACAGTGGAGCACAAATCAATATAATTTCCACGCACTTGGTCCAAAAACTAGGACTGGCTCCTGAAATTGCACACAACAGAGTCTACAGCACTGCAAGGTTACATACAACGACTTCCAAAGGAGCATATAGTGTGATTCCAATGCAATTTGGATCCATAGCTGTCTCCTCTCCCGCTGTTGTCCTGCCCAGTCAAAACTACAATGTTTTGATTGGAACTGCCTTTATGCGGAAATATGGCATGAAAATTGATATGGAGAACAACACATTCACCATATTAAAGCAGACCATTCCTCTTTATTACACCAAAGACACCGCCAGCATTAAAGATAAGCTGACAATTAATTTAGCGTATAAGGATGGGATTGTAGCTGTTCCATACAAGAAGAAGGAGCGTAAGAGCAAGAAGTTGCCAACCCAGATAAAAGAGCACAGGAGTATTCCACTTTGCTCTCTGGTGACCTTCACTCTCAAGTCTGGCACACAGCGTGTCGTGCCAACAGAGCTGACCCTGGAAATCCCCAAAGGCTTATATGGGGAAATACATCAGCCTTGGGGAAGATCAAGGTTCAAACCCTGCGTAGCGCCTGGTATAATTATACCAGGGCATGGTGAAGTACACATCCTACTATCCAATCTACAGGATCACAATATTTATGTGAAGAAGCATCAGATAGTAGGATTCATGCATCTTCTACCAATTCAGGAATTGGCCAGCTTCAAATGTATTGGGGACCTATTGGAAATGGGGCTACCTGACCAAGTTGAAGCCAGCGCCTACGTGAATACTCCCCTGGCTGACCTGTCCTCCTTAAGTCAAGAGCAACAGGAACAAGCAAGTGCCCTGTTTGAGAAGTACAGGTGCATCTTTGCCGAAGATGACTTTGACCTGAGTTGTGCAGCAGACGTCACCCATCATATCAACACAGTTGACAACAAACCAATTTGGCTCCGCCCCATTTGTTGATCAAAGGCCAGCAAGGAAACTGTCAATGAGGAAATCCAACAGCTCCTGGATAGAGGAATGTTGATCCCATCTAAGAGTCCTTGGGCGTTGCCCATCCTTATAGTAAAAAAGAAGGATGGAAGTAACCAAGTAGTCATAGACTACCAATGCCTCAACTTGATCACCAAGAAGGATTTCTACCCGTTGCCAAGAATTGATGACACTTTAGACTGCCTGGGAGGTGCAAAATTCTTCTCCGCAATGGACCTGATTTTGGGGTATTGGCAGATCAAACTGCCTCCAGAGTAACAAGAGAAGTGCACTATTATCACTTCCCAAGGCCTTTTCCAACCAACATGAATGCCTCAAGGAATGTGCAATGCGCCGGCAACTTTTCAACAAGCTATGGACACTATCCTGGGAGATCTCAAGTTGTCCTGTGTCCTTGTGTATCTGGACAATATTAAAGTCTTCTCTAGGACGTTCACAGATCATTTGGAACACTTGGAAGCTGTCTTTGAGCAACTTGCAGACGCCAACTTGAAGATAAAACCTAGGAAGTGCCAGTTCTTCAAGGACCAGCTGGAATACTTAGGATTTGTGATTGACACAAAAGGATTACAGCCACAACCCGCCAAGATCAAGGCTATCACCAAGATGAAGACTCCCAAAAGCAAAAGGGACATCCAGGTGTTCCTAGGCATGGTAGGTTATTATTGCAGATTTATTCCAAATTTCTCGCAAACAGGTGAACCCCTCTTTCATCTACTCAAAAATGGGGTACCTTTTACATGGACCTCTGCCTGCCAGACCGCCTTTGACTCTTACAAACCAGCCTGTCTGGCAGCCCAGTGCTTATGTATCCTGATTTTACTAAGCCTTTTGTAGTACATACTGACGCCTCTCTAAGTGCGCTTGGGGAAGTATTATCCCAGAACAATAATGATGGAGAAAAACACCCAGTTGCCTATGCCAGTTGCTCTTTGAATGTCCATGAGCGGAATTACACAGTAACAGAACATGAATGTTTGGCAGTAATATATGCCTATAAACAGTTTTGGGTGTATCTCCATGGAGTCCATTTCACGGTAGTTACAGACCACGCCAGTCTAAGCTGGCTCCAGAATCTTTGTGAACCAGAAGGCCACTTAGCACAATGGGCTCTAAAACTACAGGCGTTTGACTATAAGATAGTACACCGGCCAGGAGCAAAGCATCAGAACGCTGACTGTCTATCCCGACTTCCTACTGTTAATATTGTGTCATCACAGGCTTATATACTGTATTATAAAATGTTAACTGGCCAGTTTTAAGACAAACCTGATGAGATCCAGGCCATTTTCTGGGAATTGATGAAGGACTGTAGAGTAGAGGATGGTAAACTGTACAAATACCATCAGGGGAATAAGTACGTTTTCCCCCGCCCCTCAGAGAGGTTGTCTCTGATCATGGCTGCCCATAAAGCTGTAGGCCATGGCAGCTTACAAAAAACTGTTTGTCAATTGCAGCTTTACTATTATTGGGAATCTCTACTGTTTGACATAAAGGAAACCCTGACTTGCTGCGCAGAGTGCCAACACAAGAAGCCGTTTGTACCCAAGCATCAATATAAGGCTGTTGAGCCCAAATTTGCTTGGCACACTGTCAGCATAGACGTAGTTGGCCCTCTTCCAATGTGCGTTGGTTGGGTCAGATATATTATTGTAGCCATAGACCACCTTACCAAATGGGTTAAGGTAAAAGCCCTCCAGCACGTTAGCGCAGAAGCAACTACAAGGTTCATCTTGGAACGCATTATCCACTGTCATGGTTGCCCACAATTCATCCTCACAGACAATGGCACTAATTTCACGGCCAACATTATTCCAAAGCTTAATGAGCTCATGGGTGTGAGGGGAGTGCTCTCTACCCCTTACCATCCAGAAGCAAATGGGATGGTTGAGAGAGCAAATGGCACCCTGGTGAATATTCTTTGAAAACTGGCAGATAAGCATACCTCCAAATGGTATCTTTTCTTGCCAGCGGTTGTGTTTGCATATAACATCTCCATACATAGCACAACCAAGTTTTTGCCCTTTCAGCTCATGTACGGTTGCCACACCGCCATACCGCCAATACTGTTCTCTGCAATGGGCAACCCTGGGGAGATCACCTACAATCAGTACATGACAAAGTTAGCAGATACATTAATTAAGCTTCAGGCTGAAGCTTTTACAGAAACTACGCTGGCCAGAACAAGAGGACACCAGCAAGATAATACCAACCGCCGCGCTCTGCCAGAGTTTAAGGTTGGAACCCAAGTATCCTATCATTATAAGGGTATAGGAATAGCACACAAGCTTGACACCATCTGGAAAGGCCCATTTGAAGTCATTGAGCAAACAGGCCAAGACGCATACACCATCAAGGACGTTTCAGATGGATGACTCATAAATAGAGTCCACACAAGGTTCTTAAAACCTTTTCACACTTTGCCAAACAATGACATCTAAGTGAGATTTCTATACTTTTTAAAGAATACAAATAAAGCTTTTCAAATTGATTTTTATTGGGTTATATAACAGAACAAGGCTAGAGGTTGCCCTCCTGGTATTTGTTGTCATCATTGTCATTGTCTTCTTCATCTTTGTCTTCTGTCTCCCCCTTGCTTTCCTCTGTACCCTCTTCTTGGTTGGCTGGGCTGACACGCTGAGGCCCAGGTGTCACTACTGACATATCAGGATCTTGATCCCCAGCCATAATTGCCACATCTCAAGGTAACAGTTTGAAGGGAAAGCACTGGCTTTCTACAAACAGGAAGATAGCCACGCGCAGCCACAACTTCTTGTGTGCAGGGGAGAGATATGAAAAGGAAACAAGGGGCAACAGGACGGACTCAAAGTCCCAGGTGACCTGCCAGAGTCCGCCCTCAAGGGAATAGCCACATCCCAAAATAAGGCAGTCCATGATGAAATCATCAATGGAAAGATACTCATCAGGGAGTATCACCTTAATGTTACTGACGGAGTTTCTGAGCTTTTCCCAATGAGCGGCCATCCTTGCAAAGCTGCCCTGAAGAAGATGCAGGTCAGGTGTCAACATGACATTCCCACAAAGAACCATAGCCCGTATCACGGCTTTTCAATCACCATTGTGGAATGCATCCCAACACCGGCGGACCGCCTTATCAAGGCAACTATCCTGCTGATCCCAATTATCCACCTGCAGCTTCTGATAGACTGCCAGGAACAGGGAAAGGTGCTGGAACCAGGATTGAATTATTTGGTTGGCTCTTTGAATGACAAACCCTCAGTCCATACCATCCACAGGATCACTATTGCACAAGACGTCAACAAGATTAAGAAGGTCGTGACCCAGGCGTTCTGCCAACACCTTGTTGTCAACAGAGAAGATGCCAAAACTTGATAACGTGATACTTCCTTCAAGTCTTGCCAGGGTCTCTGCTGTAGCACAACAAAGAGGAACTGGCATCGCAATTTGAAGCCCAAGAAAAGGACACTGCAATTAAATTGGGCTCACCAATTTGGTATTGAACTGTTGGCAGGTCACCAAATGCCGCTTGAGATGCGGAAGAACCCTGCACATACGCTCGGGTATTGACAGGCTGTTCATCTAAATTGCCCAAAGGGATTTCTGCGTGCCGCCAAGTTGATTCTACTTGTGAAGGCAGGGATTTGGAATCTGGACTCGCCTGCTTGTGAGGAGACTCCTCATGGCTCATACCAGTAAAAGTTGTACTGGTATCCCTGTCATGAAGGCCCTAATATGTGCCTTCTTGGCATTGTAGGACATGGCTTGAAAAAGGGCCCAATCAGAAACTGACATAGCAGCAATGATGCTGCGTGCATCAGTGACACAGGAAGTGTTAGAAGTGTTTGATTGGCGCAACATTATGGCTCTTTGATTATTTTCTTGACAGTAAAACTAAGTTAAGTTGGGGGAAATGTCAGGAATTTATGCTGACTTTGTATTATCTTGTTTACCTTGGCAATCTACCAAGCCAATAATTGCAGAAACTTCCAATATATTGCTAATAGGCCTAATTGATCTAAGAAGCCCTCCTAGCATAGATTCAGATTACTACTGCATGAACAACCAGGAATACAATAACTTGCCAATTATGACTGGTTCCTGATTGGCTAGAGTTATTCCAAAATACTCTGGCAAACTGCCGGGTAGTAATGAGTGAGTCCTCCAAATATTGAATGCATATGATCAATTTGCAAGCAAACCGCTGGTGCCAGTGCAAATCAATGCCAGAAAAGTTGCCTAGGAACACAACTATATGCGCTAAAAATAGATTAATCAATTAGCGCCGCCACCGCTGGCGCGCTTATAGATTATGCTCTATTCTATGACAATCAAGTACCCAGCGCAGGGTACTATGATATGGAATCCCATGCCATTGCATGGATGCCTGACTCTGGGGGTTGATGCTGGCAGTCTGGGAACAAAAAGACTGACCAAGCAAGAGTTAGAAGCGCCAAATGATCTTATCCTGGCAAGAGAGCACAAGCTCTATAAAAGCCCTTCCATTGGACTAATGGAAGGCAGACAATAATAACCCTTGCCTACTGTAGAACGTTTTCACAGTAGAAGAATATCCAAGTTCAAAGACTGTTGTTACTACTTGAAGAACTAAGCAAGCCGCCCGTATAGCAAGCCACTTGTAGTTGCCTCCCTTACCCTCGCTTGCCGTTGCAGTGCTAAGGAAAAACCAGACGTTGCAAGTAACGCTTGTCACCATACAAGCTAATATCAACATTAATGATAAATAAATCTTTATTACTCAACAAAGCAAACAATTATCAGACCGCCAGGTCTGAGAGCAGAACCGGAAGTTCTGACAGTTCATATTGGACAAACAACACAGTATAGTCATTTGGTAAGATCAGGATATCAAAAACAAAACAAACAAAAAATACATATCCTATTTTATATAATATTTACTATGTTAGAGCCTGTTGCACAAAATTTGCACAATATGATGCAAAACTCATACAAAAAGTGCAAGTGCCTAAAGTTAAAGTGTGGAGATCAAAATCTCAAAATGATTGTTTTTTGTTTTCCCCACTTTGTTCCATAAAAAAATTGTTCAAAAAATTAACCTTTTTCTTAAATTTGACTTTTTTAAAATGGTTTTACTAGTAGCTAAAATAAAAAAGAAATTTGATTTTCCCAAATCAATGGAAAGTAAAATAAATCTTAATTTAATTTGGCTTTTAAAATAGATATTATTCACCTATTTGAATATATTAAACAAAATTGAAATTGTGTTGTAAATCCTGAATGGATTAGATAAGGATTGTCCACTTAGGATTTAAGCGGCAAAACAATATTGTGATTGCTTTATTGCAACATGATTTTAGCAGGGTTAAGTATATTAAAAACGCCTTAAAAATGGGTTTTCAGAGCGCTTCTGGAATGCACATTAAGCATGGGCTTTACTTCTGAGGTCAATAATTGAATGAAACAATGAGCACCACTTGCCTCCATAAGACAAGGTCTGTGAAACCGGTGGTTTCATTGCGCGGCTCTTTCTACTTTGTAATTCCACTCTCCTATTTTTAGAAAGACCTTCTGTCTGTGCCTCCTTTCCCCTGGTGGAAATTCCTCCGCCTTCTACTATATAACTACATCACTATATTAATAAATACCAGTTTTGTCATTATATCCCTATATTCTTCTGTCCTACCAAAGGCTGTCACTATAAACTAAAGGTATAGTATTAAGAGTTAGGATCCTGAACAACTAATCTTAGAAAATAGCACCCTATACTGCTACAAATAAGACATTGACGCTCATGTCTTTCACCATCAACAGCCCCCACACTGCGGTTCTGTCTATGAAGAGGGAGGAATGCCCCTGGCTGAGCCTTCTGTCACTGCTTTCCCCTATCACCAGGCACCAGCCTTCACTGCTGCCAATGCCCACAATGGGGAAAGAGCAGGCGCTCCCTATGACCTGCCCACCTTCAGTCACTTCATGCCTGAACACCAATGTCCCCAAGCCATTGCTTTTGATCAACCACTGCTCTTGCAAGCCCTGCCCCTTAGGAAAATAAACACCAATTCTTCCCCCTCTGAGGACGCCATCTGTAGTGCCATTCACGCCATGGACTCTGGTGCTGCTGGCAATGGTGCTTGCTCTGAGCATCCTGCTCTTCAGCAACCTTCTGCTGAAAGCTCCTTGGTTTGCTTCCAGAGCCTCTCATAAGCCAACCCTGACCAACTCTGCTGAGACCTCTGCACTGTTGAACACATCAAGGATTATTTACAAAAATTTAACCATCCTGCTGTATGCCATAACAGAATGCATTTGGGTCACATCCAAAGCCTAGTACATGGCCAGGTGGTATTGGTGTCCAACCAGTAGACATTTCTCCAGGTCCTCTACTCTGAGCTGGGCAATACCTTCACCACTGTTAATCAGTACCTTTCCAAAGTTACCAACACCCAGAATAACATGCTTCACTGGGTAGACATCATTGAGAGAGGAATAGCTAAGCTGGTTTCAGTGCATGTGGTCCAGACCCTCACCCATCAGGGTGTAGATACCAATTGGATTAGTGTAGTGAAAAACCACGTACATGAGACTGGCCCCATTGTTTGAAGCCTGGTTCATGAGGTGGAAGTCTTAGGCTGTTGCCTTGCCACCATTCCCTCATTCAACCCCCGCCTACTACTATGGACAAATCCCTTTCCAGTCACCTCCTTGGTCATGACGTTCTTGAGCTCTTTGATCACTATAAGAAAATGCAGGTGGAACTGGTCCAACAAAGCACAGACTTTGCCTTTCTGTTTGATGACTACCACACTGTGTCAGAACTTCAGGATTGCCTCAAAATTTGGCAATCCCACAATAGAGCTGATAGCCAGATCCAAGCCAGGAAGGACAGGGAGGTGATAGCCTTGCTTCAAGCTGAGCTTACCACCCATGAGAAGCGCATTACCTCTCTGGAAGACGACTTGGATATCACCAGTCAGGAGAACAAGGTCTATTAAGATGAGTTGGACAAGCAACAACTTCTCTTGGACACCTTCCAGAGCTAATTGGATAGGATGGACAGTAAGATTATGGCTGTCAACTTACAGTCTATGTCCCTCAACACCCAGAGCCATCAAAGTCCAAGAAGATCATCTAATCCTGAGCTCTATCACAGCTACAAAAACAATGATGGTCACACTCAGTTGGCTCCCAACGCTGTACAAGTATTGGAGCCAGTGTTGGAATCTGAGGATTGTGTTTTGGCCACTCCTGACGCTTCTGGGGCTTCCCAGGACATAGAAGGTGAACATGAAGCACAACAAGAGGAAAACCACCAACGTCCCTCTGAGGCTAGGTTTACTGCCTCTACCCAAGCTGTTCCCGTCTCACCCGCTCCCCAGTGATGATCATGCCTGCCCCCTACAACAAGGCTCAAATAACTTCAAGCCTGTCAACCTACCCAAGTTTGATTGCAAGAGTAATTTGGCCATGTTCTTACACTTGTATCAGAACTCCATGTATGTCACTGATAATGCCATGAGAAACTCCACAATCATTAACTGCCTGGATGCCAATACTCAAACTATCATCTTGCCGCGTCTTCTAGAGAATAACTGGAATTTTGCCAATGTCTCCAGGGCCCTGACAGAAGAATTTGGTAGCCAAGAAGCACTTCTTGGTTGCAAGATGGACTTTGCTGACACCAAGCTAAAGTTGGGGGAAACCCTAGAAGACTTCACTTCTAGGTTCTACCTCAAGGCTCAAACCCTGTTGTCTATAAGCACTGTGCAGTTTATTGATGTGCAGTCAGCACTCCTCAATGTGGTATGTGTCAACTGGGAACTATCTCTGGCTCTCAAGCCGGTTATATGCAACACTTGCACCGTATCAGATCTGATTTGCCTCCTATGCACCTACAAGGGGAGTTTGAAGTCCCTCTCCATGAAAGCCGCCCCGCCAACAAGCTGAGTATAGACCCTGTATGGCTGTGGAGATGCTCAAGCCTTCCAACAAGGTTGGGGCCGCTCCAGCCAACAAAGCTCCCTGTACTTGCTTCAAATGTGGTATGGCTGGCTACTTCTCTCAGGAATATAAAAACCCTGCAAAAATGTCCATCATGTAGGCATGGAAAACACTGAGGAGGACTACTCCAAGAACAATGATATTGAGGAAGATAATGAAGATCAGTCAAAAAACTACTAAGCAGCCAGGACAAAGATAAATCCTTGGCTTTTATAATTTTGACACCCTCATCTCCCCCCATAACGCTGTCTCCTAACAAGTCTTCTCAGAGCCTGATGATTTACCTTACTCTGAGGCAAACCCTAATGACAAACCCCCTCTGATTGACTTTGACTCTCAACCAATACACAAGGATGCTGAATCCAAAGGAGTTCAAGAGGACCTCCTACACCAAGTTCTCACTGTTAACACTCAAACTCATTGGACTACACTGCGCCCTGAGGTGGTTATCCCCCAAATATCTTGAAGAATAGTATTCTTACCCTATGCCAAACAACTGGCTCAACCAGGCGTTGAAGTCACCCATGAGAAGGACAGCGCTGAACAACTGTCCAAGTTGCTCATCACAAAGAATGACTTGTCACCACTAGAATTCCTCAAGGAAGCAAGCCTAACTGTAGAAGCGGCCATGGCTACCTTCCTGGAGAAGTTCAAGGGACTGAGTGTACACCAGGTCTCAAAGATTGTGGAGATCAGAGAGGACCGCCAGGATTGTACTTATATCAACCTGGTAGTGAATAAAACTCATGTCTGGGCCATACTGGATACAGGTGCTCCTGGGAACATTATAGCCTTGCAGCTGGTCAATAAGCTTAAGCTGGAACTGGACTTAGCCTACCATGAAGACTTTAGTACTTCTGGGACACAGACCACTAGAGCAAAATGAGCCTATTCTTTGTTACCTCTTTGCTTTGGGAATATAATGAACACTGCCAGCTATAGTTATGGAAAACAACAGCTATGTCATTCTTATTGGGACTAGCTTCATGGTTTAGTATGGCACTGTGATCAACCATGGAGACCATACCTTTGGGTTTTGGGCCACTCTATACCCATGTTCTACCATGGTGACCGCCCTTCTGACCTTCTCCTACGCCATCTGCACTACATCAATCTGGAGTACACTGATGGAGAACTTCCAGTTGCTTATACACTGCGTAGTAAGAATGTCAAGGTGCTACCTATCTTGGTTGGGGAAGCCAAGGGAATCCCAGTCTACACCTCCTGTAATTTGACTATTCTACCTGACTCTCAGGTGATTCACAATACAGGCCTCTAACTGGTTCTACCGGCTGGCACTCACAGAGAAATCTTTGGCATCCCTAATGCCTCCAGACTAGAACCATGGGTTGCACCAGGCATCCTCATGCCAAGAAAGAAGGAGGTACTCATACTCTTGGCCAACATGAGTTGTGAAGCTATGGTTGTCTCCAAACACCAACTTCTGGCTTATATACGACTGGAAGAGCATGACAACTTTCAGGAGACTGCCCCCTTTGCAGACTTCTCTGAGTTGGGTCTACCTTGCAAACAACCACTGGTACTATTGGTCATAAGTTGAGACTCTCTGTCTGACCTCTCTGAAGTGCAAAAAGATCAAGCCATGGATCTCTTTGCTCAGTATAAGGATGTGTTTGCAAAGGATGACTATGACCTGGGCAAGGCTGTAGATGTTGCCCACCACATTGACACCCAAGGCAGTCCACCCATCTTTTCCAGACCTATACAGTGTAGTCAAGCCAATCATGCCATAGCCAACAAGGAGCTTCAGAAACTATTGGGGTCTGGCTTACTTGTCCCCAGTAAAAGTCCATGGGCTTACCCTCTCCTTATTGTCAAAAAGAAGGATGGCAGCAACCAAGTGGTAATCAATTACCACCATTTGAATGCTGTTACCAAGAAGGATTCATATCCCTCCCTTGCATTGACAATACCTTGGACCACCTGGGTGGCGCCAAGTTTCTCAGCGCAATGTATCTTATTAGTGGGTACTGGAAGATTGATCTACCCCCCGCTGACAAACAGAAATGTGCAATTATCACTGATCAAGGGCTATTCCAACCCACAAGGATGCCCCAAGGTCTGTTCAATGCCCCAGCTACCTTCCAACCGGCTATGGATGCAGTGATGGGTGACCTCAAGCTTACCAGTGTCCTGGTCTATCTGGATGACATTAATTTGTTTTCTAAAACTTTTAATGATCACTTGTGTCGTGAATAACAGCATTCACCATGTTTTGATTTTGCCTTTGGTGGGTTATTTCAAAGACAAATCCCTTGCTTTTGCTTTTGCCTCTCAAAATGAGTTGGTATCTGAATCAGGGGATATGATTGTTCATTTTTCCAACTCTATGCAACTCATTTGCCCCACTCATGCTTGTGGCAAGTAATCCTACCGTCCTGGTAGTGTTTTTTGGTATTCATAACCACTATATATTCCATTTCACATTCATCAATAAAAATTAAGTTCTATTCACATTTTTGTCTTTGTGTCTTCTGTACTTCTGCGCCTCTCTCTAGCCATGCCTAGTAGAGATTATTCTTCTGGGGCTGCAAGGTAATTGCATAAACTTCCCTGTCATCTAATTGAGACTTAGTACAAACCCAATTCTAAGGTTAGGATTTCCCGTTGTGAGTCTGTGCTGCGCCTCAGAACACAACAAAAATGGTGCTCATTACAGGGGCTGTAAGCCCCTTGGTTATCTCTTTTGCCTCCATGTTTTCAGGTCCCTTGCCTCCACCTATACAAGAGTCAACTTCACCTGAAATTATCAGTCCTCCTATTGAGGAAGACATCACTAACCTGCCTATTGTCCCTACTGTACTGAACCTTGGGAATGGTCCCTGCCTAGTTGCCTACCCCATGGATACCCCTGACTTAGAACAAGTCATGGCAGTAGCCCTTGGAATAGCCTGTGACAGAGCCATCCCGCGCCTACAGCTACAGTTCAGTCGAGCCAAATACTACAAATGAATTGTTGCCCCTCAATTTCCACAGCACCTCCTCTCAGCAGCTGGCTCCGCTGAGCAACTACTGTCGTACTTTGTACAGCCTGCCTTGGCTCACCATCAGATGGTGCTGGGCCTCCACATTCAAGAAATCTTGTCCCTACAAGCAGCTGTTACTCATCACTAGGACCAATTTGCCGCTTATCAATAATGGATCCATTCCCTGTTCTCCCTGGTATCCAGCAACCAGAGTGATTCTGTCACATCCCAAACATGTTTAGTTAATTCAATTGAAAGAATGCACTAGTTCATCCATGATAACGTTAGGGAGTGTCTACATGAGTTTTTCCAGCTAGAACAACCCTGGCAAACCCAAGTAGATTCCACTCTGAATGCTTATATCACTGACTTTGAGCAACTTGTACAGCAGCTCAATGCATTCAGCTTATACTCATTTGAAAAACTGCAACAGGTAGCAGATCTTGCTGCAAAAGGCCTTAATGAGCTCATTGCAGAGTTTGATCAAGAGAGAGCTGCCACTGCCACTGCTATAGCCAAACTTCAGGGTCATGTGAAATAGTTGTCTGGTCCCAAACCAGATGTTCCGCCCTCTCCTCCTTCCAATGACCTGGTGGACAGGGAATAAAGGATCTGGGATGCTATTCTAGAGCTATGTGTGTCTAATTGTAGCCAAGGACGTCCTACCAAACCTCCTCAGCCTGACCCTCAGGTGCTTGCGTTAACTACTCAAGTGGCTGAGTTGCAGCAGGAGCTTGCCGCCTTACGCAAGGTGGTAACCACTGTTACTAGTCCAGTAGGGGGTAGCCAATGAAGATGGCTGTTGTCATGGCCTGGCTGGGAAACCTAGAATCTAATGAGCTAGGGAGTTGATTGCCTTAGCTAATGAAGTGGATCATTTGAAACAAGACCAGGCTTAGTTAGACAGATACATACAAGAGATGAGTGAGTTGATTGACTCGGTAAATGACAGGTTTTCCCCTTGCCTGTCAGTGGGACCATCCCTTACCTCTTGACTAGCTGAGCTCTCCAAATTAGTTACTACCCAAGGACAGCGCTTGGATGTGAATGAGCAGCAGACCACTCTAGCCAACAATATAAGTGCCTGCACTGCTGAGACTCTGGCAACTCTTGAGGAGAGTGTTCAACAACTGTGGGCTAGACAATCCCCCTCTGAATCCGAAGCTGAATTCTCCCCGCGTATAAATGTACTTGATAGCAACAATGGTGGCCCAACGCCTGAGGCTCACTTAAAGCCTACTTTTAAGCAAGTCTTCAATCTCAAAACCTCAATCATTGCAGCTTTCCTAACTATCTATGAAACTGCCATGAGATGAGCATCCAACAAGGTTAAGAAAGAACATATTCTAACCTTTCTACAACCAACCTACCAGGAGGTGGTGGTGCCTGAGTTGCCCACCATTGAGACTTGGGAAGATATAAAGCAGCTTCTGATTGACAAGTTTGGTGGTGACCTTATCCTGGAAGTGAAGAAGGACGCCTTCATGCACATATCCTTCAAGCCTAAAGAGATGCTAGCCAAATTTGAAGACAGATTCTACATGGAAGGACAACAATTAATAACAAGCAGATAGCTGACGGTGCATGAAGCTTACATGGCTTGCACTCAAGCCCTCAAAGTTAACCAGCTCCTGTGCCTTCATTTCAAAGCCCATAGAGCTATGCTTTCTTCCATGAAAAGTATAAAGACACTGCTGCAGGATATGCACCTCACCCATTCTGGAGCAGTTGTTTGGGAGATTTGTGCCTCTTCCAACTCTGGATAATCTTCTTGTGGCCCTTGTATCCCTACCATGAACTCACAAAATCCTCCTTGCCGTCAGAGCTGCCACAACTGTGGTCAGATAGGTCATCATTCTTGAGTCTGCACCAACCTGCAGGTTAAAGGAGCTGATCCCAAGGACCAGTCAGGAAAAGAACAGTCAACCTAGAGGCAGAGACGCTCTTGGTTGACAATTCTTCCCAGTCTCTTTCAATCCCTCCCTCTACTGCTGACTCTGAGCCTGCTGACAACAAGGCTCCTCCTATCCTCATGTTGTTCCACGACATCTCTGACAACTCTGAACTGGATGATTCTGATGTTAAAGACCCTGACACATATGGGTATTCTGTTCTTGCTGTCCCTGAAACTATTACAGTCCCCTATAAGCTACAATCTGGGAAGACTACGACCACTACCAAGCCTTTACCTGAGGCCAAAAAGGTTGTTTCTGGCCCATATCTCACTCAAGCTAAGAGGTCCCCTGTTCTAGTTGAAACATCAGAAAAGGCTGCTGAAGTTGGTGACACTATCTTCAAGAATGTATCTGTTTCTCTCCCCCTCCAAACTGTTTATAAAGAGTTCCTGGGATTAAGATGCATGATTGAGAAGTGGGATAAGGAACTAGCTGAAGCACAGGATATCTTGGCTGTCCTCCCACCTTTTGGTTGTACTATCACTCAGGTAGAAATATCCATCCAGAAAGTAAAAATCAAGGCTGTCTTGGACACTGGATCTCCTGTCAATGTTGTATCTTCCAAACTGGTGAAGAAACTCAAGCTGGCCCCTGACCTCAACTACCACCAGTCCTATGGCACAGCTGACCTATCTATGACTTGAGCTATAAGAGCGTACTCTGCCTTACCCATGTGCTTTGGCAAGCTTCTTCTGGCCATGCCAGCTGTTGTCCTGGAAAACAAGAGTTACAACCTTTTAGTTGGTACACAGTTCCTTTGTGAGTATAATGGGATAGTCAACTTGAAGAACGGTTATCTCTCTATTTTGGGATAAAAAGTACCTCTGATTTTCAAAGAGCCAGTTAAGGTTCCTGGGAAGCAGTTGAAGACATGTACATTGGAATACCCCACTGGGGTTTTCACCTTAAAGTATTGCACTCATTCCACCAACATGAAGTGTCCACCCATGGCTTGCCCTGCATCTGATGGAATCCCTCTCATGGCTATGTCTGCTGTCACTATTCCTCCAGGTTCTCAGGCCATCATCAACTCTCAGATATCCTATGAGTTACCTGAGTGAACCTTCTTGGAATTGTACTCCCCTCCTTCACTAGGGCGTAACAAGCCTCACCTCTGTCCTGGCATCCTGGACATCTCTCATAAGGGTCCCATTCAATTACTGGTAGCTAACTTAACCGTGCTTCCTATAAACGTATCTTGAGGACAGGTTGTTGGCTACAGTAAGCTATTGAACGCTCCCAATGTCCTGTCCCTTCACCCCTTTGGTATGTTCCAGGACTTTAACCTACCAGAGGACGAGCCTCAAGTCCTATCTCTGTTTACTGCCCAAGATTTCCCTCAATTTTCCCCAGTTCAACAGAAGGAAGTACTTGGCTTGCTAGACCAATTCTCAGATATCTTTGCTAAAGATAGTACTGACTATGGGCTGGCCAAAGGAGTTATTTATTAGATTGTCACAGGAGACGCTCCTCCCTTCTGCGCCAAACCTTATTGCAGTAGTAGAGTGGAGGACGCTCAGGTTTCTAAGGAACTCAAGCAACTGCTGGATGCTGGACTTCTAGCCCCTTTGCAAAGCCCTTGGGCTTTTCCCTTGCTCATCCTGAAAAAGAAAGATGGGGGTCATCAAATTATAATGGATTATCAAAGGTTGAACTCTTTAACTAAGAAATATTCCTATCCCTTGCCTTGTATTGATGATGCTGTCCGACGTCTTGGAGGTTCCAAGTTTTTCTCCGCCATGGATCTGGCTTCTGGGTACTGGCAAGTTGACCTTTCCCCCAAGGATTGCCAGAAAGCTGCGCTCATCACTTCAGAAGGGTTGTTTGAACCTACTTGCATGCCACAAGGACTCTGCAATGCCCGGCCACTTTCCAGAGAGCTATGGACTCCATCCTTTGTGACTTAAAGCTGTATTGTGTCCTAGTCTACTTGGATGACATAATAGTCTTCAGCACTACTTTCACCAATCACCTAGCTCATCTTTAAGAGGTGTTCATAAAGATCCAAGAAGCTGGCCTCAGGTTAAAACCCTCTAAGTGTGGTTTTTTCAAAAAGCAACTTGATTTCTTGGGTCATGAAGTCACTCAGACAGGAATCCGCCCCATGACCAAGAAGGTTGAAGAATTGACAAGATGCTTCCGCCCACCAACCTGCAAGAAGTACAGGTCTTTCTGGGTATGATGGGCTACTACAGGCAATTCATCCCCAACTTTTCCAATACTAGTGAACCTCTAGTCCAGCTGTTATTTAATGTCCCTTTTGAATGGACCGCCAGCCAGCAATAAGCCTTTGAGACCCTTAAGCAGAAACTTAAAGAGGCGCCCATCCTAGTGTATCCTGACTACAATAAGGAATTCATCCTATACACTGATGCCAGCAACCTAGCTATTAGAGCTATCTTGGCTCAGCTCAACAACAAAGGTGTGGACCATCCTTTAGCCTACAGTTCCCATGTTTTAAATAAACATGAGAAGAACTATAGTGTCACAGAGAAGGAGTGTCTTGCTGTATTGCATGCCGTCAAACAGTTCCGCCACTACGTGTATGGAACACATTTCACTGTCGTTACTGACCATGCTTTGCTTAAGTGGTTACAACAGCTTAAGGAGCCTGAAGGTTGCCTAGCTAGATGGGCTCTCTGCCTGCAAGGTTATGATTTCACTGTGCTCCATTTCCCCAGGATTCAACATCAGAACGCTGATGGGTTGTCCTGAATGCCCATCCTTGCCCTAAATCCTGCTGAAGCAGACCGCCTGTACGAGCATATTGGCTACCCTTCTTCCTGGGAAAGTGAAACAGAAGAGGTCCACCTAGCCTTGGCCAAGCCATCTGAAGATACCCTCATACATGACAATCAACTCTTCAAGAAGGTACAAGACCAGTATCTGCCTTATGTACATCCCAGTCTCTGCCTCTCCTTGGTGTCACAAGCGCATAAAGAGACTGGTCATGGAGGTATTGCCAAGACCTTTGACTGGCTTCAGAAGAATTACTTCTGGGAGAACCTTTGCCTATTGATCCCAGATGTCATAGCTAGTTGCCATGACTGTCAACTACAGAGACCTTGAGCTGCTGCCCACAAATTCAAATTAGTTCCTCCTCAGCACGCCTTTCATACAGTCAGCATTGACGCCGTAGGTCCTCTCCCCCGCTCCCGCTCTGGTTGACGCTCTATCCTAATTGCTGTTGATCACTTCAGCAAGTGGGTAGAAGCTTGCCCTACCAAAAACATCACTGCTAAGACTACCGCGCCTTCCTGCTGCAGGATGTTTTCTATTAACATGGTTGCCCTCAAGTGCTGCTATCAGACAACAGAACTAACTTCAACGCCAAACTGTTAACCTCTTTTGTTGAAGCTCTGGGGTCTCATCAGTCCTTTTCTGCCCCTTATAACCCTTCCACTAATGGGGCAGTTGAGTGTGAAAATTCAACATTGGTGTTCATCATGAGGAAGCTCACCTACTCTGATGCTGCTAATTAGATCTATACTTACCTGCTGCTCTCTTTGTGTATTGCCTTAGCAAACATTGTGTCACTGGGTACTCCCCCTTTGCCATGTTGTATGGGCGTGAAGCCACCACTCTGTTGCTCTTGGGTGACCCCTGCTCTCCTCTGACAAGGCCATGAATCCTGATGACCACATCAAAGACTTAGTCAACCGCATCATTGATATACAGGCTACTGCCTACACTTCTGCCTACAAGACTAAGATGCTTGAGCTCTCCCCCAATAATGCTGGGTGTTCCTCCTTGCCTGAATTTGAGGTTGGTGACCATTTTCTGTACTACCAACACAGAGTGGATGGACACGCCCATAAGTTGGACTCTCTGTGGATTGGTCCCTTGGAAGTGACTTTCAAACAAGGCTCTGAATACACTGTAAAGCTTCTCTCCAGTGGTCGCCCCTTTGCTTGTGTACATGCAAAGTTCCTCCACAAGTATCACCCCCTAAGGCCAATCTAGAGGGGGACAATGCCTGAATAACGGCATTCATCATGTTTTGTTTTCGCCTTTGGTGATTTACTTTGAAGACAAATCCCTTGCTTTTGCCTCTTGAAATAAGTTGGTATCTGAATCAGGGAATATGATTGTTCAGTTTCCTGACTCTGCGCAACTCACTTGCCCTACTCATGCTTGTGGCAAGTGATCCTACCGTCCTGGTAGTGTTTTGTGGTATTCCTAACCACTATATATTCCATTTCACATTCACCAATAAAAATTAAGTTCTATTCACATTTTTGTCTTTGTGTCTTCTGTACTTCTGCGCCTCTCTCTAGCCACGCCTAGTGGAGATTATTCTTCCAGGGCTGCAAGGTAATTGCATAACCTTCCCTGTCATCTAATTGAGACTTAGTATGAACCCAATCCTAATGTTAGGATTTCCTGTTGTGTCTCTGTGCTGCGCCTCAGAACACAACAACTTGCAACACTTAGAGAAAGTCTTCCAGAGGTTACTTGCAGCTAATCTTAAGCTCAAGCAATACAAGTATAACTTCTTCAAGGAACATCTTGAGTTTCTGAGGTTCATCATTAGTCAAATGGACTCCAGCCTGTGTACTTCTGAAGGTGGAAGCCATTGAGAAAATGCAGAGCCCAGCCAATAAGGGGGACATGCAGGTCTTCTTGGGGATGATTGGGTACTATTTTCAATTCATCCCTAACTTTGCATTCCTGGGCAACCCCCTCTTTCAGCTTCTCTGTGCCAATAAGGAATTCTTCTGTAGTGCAGTTTGCCAATCTTCTTTCAATGCTCTCAAGAGAACACTGACTGCAGCCTCCATATTAGCCTACCCTGACTTTGCCAAGCCATTTGTGGTTCATACAGATTCTAGCATGACTGCAATTGGGGGTGTCCTTTCCCAAATGGACTTTGAAGGACTCAAAAACCCTGTTGGATACTGCTTGTGCACGCTCAATGTTCACAAGAGGAACTACACTGTAACCAAACATGAGTGATTGGCTGTAATATTCTCTTACCAACCTTTCAGAGTTTATCTTCATGGGGTACATTTCACAGTTGTAACAGACCATACCTTCCTGCAATGGCTGAATACCCTCAAGGATCTTGAAGGGCATCTGGTTTGTTGGGTCATTAAACTCCAGGCCTACAACTAGAAAATCATTAATTGAGCTGGAGCTGTCCACCAGAATGCTGACTTTATCTCACGCCTTCCTACTGTTGCCTTAGTATCCCGCATGGCTGAAATTCTCTATGACAAGCTTATGGAGGATCCTTCTTTGTGGGGGGAGGAGCCAGTAGAGATACAGAGGGCTCTCAAGAAGTTAGCCGTTGACACCAAGGTCTCTAAGGGACAACTCCTGAAGCTTTGTGGAGACTCTTGGCTACCTTACATATGCCCATCCCTATGTATGGACTTGGTGGTGGCCGCTCACAAGTCTACTGGTCATGGTGGTATACAGAAGATGTTAGCCATGCTACAGAAACACTGCTTCTGGGAAGGAATGTACACTGATGTAGTAGATACACTAGCCACCTTTCATGACTGTAACATTGAGAGACCTAAGGTTGCCAAGTTCTAACACAGAATTGTACGCCCTGGGTTTTTCCTTCCACACAGTATCCATTGACATAGTGGACCCCTTTCCAGTTACCAACAGTTGCAACAAGTTCATCATTGTGGCTGTTGATCATCTGACTAAATGGGTAGAGGCCAAGGCAATTTCCAACCAATCTGCACTGGTGACAGCCATGTTCATCCTGGAAAACATCATATACAAACATGATTGCTCCAGATTCTGCTGACAGACAATGGTACAAATTTCATCAATCACATCATCCCCCGCCTCAACCAACTGATGGGATTCTGTGGGACGCTATCCACCCCTTATCACCCACAGAAAAATAGCATGGTAGAGTGCGCTAATAGAAGCCTGGTCCAGATACTCTGGAAGCTTAGTCAACAACATGAGTCTGAAAGGGATACCTTCTTGCCTGCGGCCACCTTTGTATATAACATTGGGCACCATTTTGCCACTGGCAAGCCACCTTTTTAACTGCTCTATGGTTGGCAACCAGGACTTCCCCCTTTACTATATTCCTTGGTAAATCCCAGTCTGGCTGTGTCCCCAGAGGCATACCTTAACAAGCTTGTTCAAACCCTTATTGCTTGCAATTAGAAGCCTACCCCGTAAATTTAAACCATAAGTTTCAGGACCTAGAACAAGCTGCATCCAAACGCCCTGCTTTACCCACGTACCTGGTAGGAGACTCAGTCTACTTCTTCAGTAATAGAGGGTACAGCCGCAAATCCAAACTTGCCTCCCTTTAGCAAGGCCAAGTTCAAGTTATCCAGAAGACTGGCCTCAACTCCTACACCCTTAAGGAGCCCCATTCTGGAAAATTGATTATAGGGTACACACTCAGTATATGTGTGCTACTCCTAGTGACCAAGAGTAAGCCCCAATGAGGACAACAACACAAAAAACAAAAGCCTAATTAAAAAATTACATGGGTTTTTGTCCTGTTTGCAATAGTGATGCACCAAACTATGAGGAATAAGAATGAAAGAATAAGGTGTTTTTGGAGACTGACAAGACTCTTCCAATATCACATCAACTGTTCTACCACCTGAATGGCAGCTAGGAAACAAAACTGGTTATCTATGGATCCGTAAAGCTGATGACCAAGGATTGGGCAATGAGCCCCCACCAAACAAAAGACGTGATTGACCCCAATGTCCACAGGAAAGGCAACCCCCAAGAAGATACAGTCCCACAAGAGACTCTCACAAAGGGCATATTCTACTGGGACCTGACCACCCACCCTGTATAACACCAACAAGGCCCACTCCAGGAAGACCCCCATTTTCTCCTCTTGCTTGGAGTCACAATGGTTGGTCCCCCAAAGGACAAGGTTGCTAGCCATCACCATTGGCACCAGATGAGCAGTACCCTCCACTGTGTACA
The DNA here is from genome assembly GCA_014839935.2 of Entomophthora muscae. Taxonomy (NCBI): domain Eukaryota; kingdom Fungi; phylum Entomophthoromycota; class Entomophthoromycetes; order Entomophthorales; family Entomophthoraceae; genus Entomophthora; species Entomophthora muscae. Next base: position 542,268 of record QTSX02004999.1, on the reverse strand, counting down.
ACTTTAACACTTACTGGAAGGCGCGCCAAAGACACTGTTCAAAGTTATCAGAGGTTTTCCAACTAACCGGTAGGGCCTCTGTAACCCCAGGTGTTGCCCAAGAGCAAAGAACTTACCTTACAATGTTGGATACTGTCCCCTGCTACAAGACTGAGAGCTCCTAATCATTGTATTGTAATTCTTTCATCTGAGTCCCCAAGTATTCTTCTGCAGCTTGCATGGAGAACCGCCAATGGATGCTGTTACCCCTTTGCAACCCAGTCCCTGTCACCTCTCTGGGCTCACTCAAGGCTAGGAACAATGCAGCAAATGGTGGGTCTGTTCCCACTAAGACCAACTGTGGCATCTGTAGCTGATCTATTTGAACCCCCAATCCAAGATAGCTACCTTTCACATCATGATGTACTACCTGTCTCTCAATTGCATTCTCTATCTCCACTGTCCTGGCACGCTGGCGCCTCTTGGGAAATACCACTTGTGCCTTCTTCAAGGCTCTTCTTGGAGCTCTTCTGGAGTGACTGCTCACCATAGCTGCCCTCTTGAGACGCCAAGCATTTTTAACCCTGTTGTCTAATTGAGTGGAGGGAAATGTTGTAAATCCTGAATGGATTAGACAAAAGGTTGTCCACTTAGGATTTAAGCAACAAAAAAATGTTGTGATTGCTTTATTGCAACATGATTTTAGCAGGGTTAAATACATTAAAAACACCTTAAAAACAGGTGTTTGAAGCGCTTCTGGAATGTGCATTAAGCACTGGCTCTACTTCTGAGGTCAATAATCAAATGACACAATAAGGGCCACTTGCCTCCATAAGACAAGGCCTGTGAAACCAGTGATTTCATTGTGCAGCTCTTTCTACTTTTTAATTCCACTCTCCTACTTTTAGAAAGTCCTTCTGTCTGTGCCTTCTTTCCCCTGGTGGAAATTCCCCCACCTTCTACTATATAACTACATCACTATCTTAATAAATACCAGTTTTGTCATTATATCCTTATATTCTTCTGTCCTACCAAAGGCTGTCACTATAAAATAAAGGTATATTATTAAGAGTTAGGATCCTGACTAACTAATTGTAGAAAATAGCACCCTATACTGCTACAAATACAACAAAGTGTAAAAATTGAAGTCCAGTAGCCGCTTCAATTTAATATTTGATACCTCAAAATTAGAAGAAATAAAAAGCACTTAATACTGATTTTATCACTATGTAAATGATCAGAAAAGCTTCATAAACATATCATACACAACAAAATAAGCTAAAGTCTATCATATGACTACAATCATTAGAAATTTATTTGATTATAATTTTTATTAAGTAAAAATTAAAGTGCTGATAGAAGCAAATTGTATATGACCACTTGGTAATTTACTGAGTGGAGTGATAGAGTATTGTCAAAACAGCAGGCTCAACCCCCCAGCAAGGTTCCAAGTAAGCAGGTTTGTGACCTGCAATCCAATTATCCAGCCACTTGAAGCCAAATTAGGAAGTCAACTCAAATTTCTAAATCCAATGACATGAACAGAAGCTGATCCCTTACAGTGGATACCTTGTTTTGGCGCTTGAATCATTACAAGGATCAGGCCACCCCCCTTCACCATCCCACCGTATGATCAACACTATCATGTTCCTGTTATCCATGATTCACAACTACTATATAATATCTATCTCTCAATAAAGAATATTATCTAGTTTCCAAATAATTTTCCCCTTGTAACTCTGCTAAAACAGCACAGTTACAACAGTGTGAAATCAAAAAATGCTTCAAATCAAAATTCATAATACACTGATTTATTGCTTACCAATATATGTTAAATTTTATTGAAATTTAAAATTTTATTAACTAAGCTCCAATAGGTGTTCATAATCAAAAGTGTAGAAATCAAAAGTACATTAAAACCAAGCCAACACTCTACTTTGAAAAACAATAAATATTTAACCAATGTAAGTTTCAGGATTAAAATTAACATTTTAAAGATTAAAGACTTGTTTTAGAACATAGTAAAGTTTCAGGCCTTTTGGGTTAGTCTAGAATGGATTTATAAAAGGTTTAGTAAATACTGCTGATTTTGGAAGTTTTCAAAAAAATACTAAATTAATTTAATATGTTACTATGTTTCCTTATGTTTTTAGGGAGTGTCAAAATTGAAGTGCTAAAATCAAAGCTCCCTGATTGTCTTATTAAAAACCCCTTTAATCCTTTCAAAAGCATCATAGAGTTAAATCTCTCAATTAAAATATTTTATAAAACTAAGGAATTATAGTAAACAGCATTCTGGCTTTCAGATTTTGCTTAAAAATGATATTTTTTAATAGGTTTATTCTTTTTTACCAACTAAATTATGCTAACTTTGATACATCTAGGAGCCCTCTTAAGTAACTCCTATCAACCCAAAGAAGGCTACCCCTTCTGGAACCAATAAGCCTGACCCCAAGGCCAACAAGAAAATCACCAATAAGACCCCTGATCCCTCCCCCCTCTCCAGAAAGGAGTTTTCTGAAGAGAAAGCTACCCCCTGTCCCTCAAAGAGCCCAACTGGGCACAAAATTGTCCACAGCCAGGAAGATGAAGAGGAGTTTTCCTCACATCTCAGAAGAAGAGCATGAATACCTGTACTGCTCTGGGGATGCTACACCCACTGATGATGGCCTTGAGCACTGGGATATCCTGAAAGTCCATAATATATACAACTATGAAGAGGAGTTCTGACTACCAGATGTCCTAGTCATCTTATCCCAATAATGTCATCCAAAGGCAATGCTGGTTTTTATCATGATGGGTTAATGTTCAAGTTTAATTATGAACAGAAGCACTTGGTGCTCTATCACTACAAGTGTGAAGGGCCTTCCTGCCCTGCCCGCCTGACTACCTCTGGATGCACCCAGTTCAAGAAGCTGAACAATCAGTATACTGGCCTGGAGCCAACTGGGGTCTACCAGCGCCTGGGAAAGTGGTACCTGAGCCAGAGGCAGCCTTTCAACAGGGGCCTTACCTCCCAGGAGATAGTTGACAGGGCCCTTTACAACTTGACCAGCTTTCAGAAGATAGCAGTTGGTACTTTTGGATCCCTTCAAAAGTATGAGAGTGATAACTGCCAAAAGTCTGAAAATGCAAGCAGAAGTGCTACCTCTCTCATGGAAATGTATATTTCTAATGAGCTCAGAGTCACATCTAAGGACAAAAGATTTTTCTCCATTATGATGGTCCTTATGAGCATAAGAGAACAATTTGCTATACCACCCAAGAGAACCTTAAGAGATTGATGGCAGACAATATCTGGTTGGCTGATGGGACCTTTTAATCATGCCCCAAGATATTTTCCCAGCTTCAGTGCATCCATGGGAAGTATTGGGACTAGGTTCTACCAATGGTGTACTTTCTGATGTCAGGACAAAAGGAAGATGACTACACCCATGTCTTAGAAACACTAAATGGGATATTGGATCTCCTTCCCCCACTGATACCCCCACCTCTACTCCAAGAGGAATAAGTCAAAAATACCTAGCCAGGCTACTGCTGAGGAAACATCAAATACCTATCATACCAATCTCCTTGTTGACTTTGAGCCTGCTCAAGCCAACACCTTTAAAAATGATATTTGAGAACAAGCCTCACAGCTGATTCTTTTACTTCAGACAATGCCTTAGAAGAAAGCTCCATGTTGTGTACTTGGTCTTTCTGTCCTTGTGGTAGTGGTAGAAGGACAATACTTAGTGTAATGTTGACTGTCTTAAACAGTAGAGTATGTTGAAGACCTAATCCATAATCAGCTACTAATAATATGCTGCAAGTCTTTACCTTCTCTCTGGAGGTAAAAAATAAAAGTAGCCAATAAATCAAGTAATTTAAATCTGTGTGTTTATTGCTTAGATAAAGGGAAGAGTTATATAGAGGATGAGAGCAAGTTGGGAATTATTGTGCATTCAGACAGGTACTTTTGATTAAGAGTCATCAGAATAGGCTGCAATTTCAGGAAAAGTTGTTTATATTAACTGCACAGTCATTTAAGTGCAAGTAGAAAGCACCTTCTATTTTAGTCAGGATTTGCAGCTATATTTTTAGCTTTGTGCATACTTTGGATGCAGCCTAATTAAAAATATGTAATTTTATGCAGCCTAAAGTATCAAAAGAGCAAATACAATTAATTAGCTCCGTTTGCAAGCAAAAAAACATGGACAGGAATAGTTTACATCATGATGTCAATACAAGTACACAAGTACGCACGTAAAATCTTGTTTAGTCTCATAGTGATGTCATGATAAAGCCATGTGATTTCTGTTGTACTTTTGAATTTGACTTTGTCTTTCAACACTACAGAGCTTTAATGAGCTTAACATACTGGTCACTAGATCCACCTGCAAGAAGCCCAAGGTGTCTTTCAACTTTTTTTCTGCCATTTCCTTGGTGATAAAAGAGAACTCTAGCAAGATGTATGAAGCCTTCAGGCAAAGTAAGTAAATATAGTACAATGCTGCTCTATTTTCTCCATTTGTTGATTACTTCAAATGACAATGGATTGTAAAACTTTAATATCAAACGCCATAGTAAAATGGAAAAAAATTGAGCAGAACCAGTTCAAGTTTGTTAAGTATAAGACCATTAAGACTACTTCTTCCCTAGAAAGCTGACACAACAAGTTTGCTAACTGTGTTAGGGTGAAGAAATCCAAGTTGAATGTCATGATCAATAAACTCAAAGTTGAGCCGGTAACTAATGAAACCCTCTATCAGGAGTTTCTAGATGGATATAAAAGTGTTTCTCAGAGCAACAAGAATCTTAACAGGTTTGAGATAGTCACAAAAAAAATCCTTTATTCCCTTAACTTTTCCAACTGGCTTACTCATCTTGAGAATATTGTGAAAGTTATCTAATATTCCAAATAAAATCTTACATTGCTTTTAACTTTCTTTTAAATTTATGTTGTGACAATTAAACATTCTACTATAAAAATAAATTTTAACACTTTTTTCTTGTGTAGTTGCATCTTTTATATTCAATCATTATAGTTTCATATCAATCCTAGTCTATTTTTGCTTTTGAAACTCAGATAAACTTTCTTTTAAAAAACAGTAATTTAAGCTTTTCTTATCTAGCATATAGTTTTTTGCAGAAATGAACTCCTTGGGGTCTCTTTAGTCTTTTGAAGGCTTTAAAAAATAGTATTTTATATTAAGAATTACATTTTTCTATGACTTCTAAGTTAACCTCTGGAAAATCAATTTTTGAACTTTGATATTTGATATTTTCAATTTTGTCCCTACATAGTGTTTCAATAATTGCAATTTTTGGGGCCCATTTTTGATTTCTACACTTTTGACTTAAGGAACTTTGACCTAAGGAACTTGCCTAAAAAATAGAACATATAATATAACTCCCAAAAAACACAAAACCAAAACGTAAACAAAGCATTATTGACAATTTTTTAGTGTAATATTGCTAAATAAATACATGCAATCTGAAACAAATACAATTTAAAAACATAATATTTTTGGGTGCAAAAATTGTGTATAAATAAATGGATTTCTTAGAAAGTGCTAAAGATAACAAGGATGGAGTAATCAATTTAAATATAGAAATATAATAGAAATATACATATAGTATGGAACAAAAATAAAAAATGATATCTTAATTATAATAGAATGTCCAAGATAAAGTAGCTCTTTAACCTGGTGAGGTAAATGAAATTAATTTAACCTAAAAAATCATCTCAGCTTAAAAAAGTAGTAGTAAGTTAAAAATTATATTGATTTAGTAAAAATTCAAAGGGCTATTATTTTTTTGCATCTGAGATGATTTTGTTCTCAGCTATGTGTCAAGTATATACTTCTTAGAAGTATAATAAAAATAAATAAAGGGAAAATTAATAAGAGAATAAAACTTTTTTGGTGTGAGTTCAGAGTATTATATAGTATCATGAGAAGCCACAAATTATCAATGTACCTCATGGCAGTCATGGGGCTTGTCCAAGTAGTGTTCTGCTTAGGACTCAAAATGTTTGATCCCCATAATAGATGGGGAAATGATAAGAGTACCACTGACTTAATAATTAGTTGGATAATAATTCAGGGGTATCTTGGGGAATTCTATTCCCAGAGGGAGTAATCAAAGATGTTGCAATATGTGATATTTTGCCTAGACTATAAGGATTTATCTCAACAGGTATAAACCAAATATCAATACAAAAAATTCCCTATTCAATGGATATATCAAACATCTCAAAGAACAGGTAGTTATACCTATTAAAGGGCTTCAAGGCTTCAGGTGCCCAAGAGGAACCTAAAATGAGCTCCTGTAGGCCTGCACAATGCTGTAGTCAATAGCATGTTCAGCAAAGATGAGGATGTGGTAGCACAACACAGATCCAGGCTATGCATACTGCAAGAGACAGAGATAAAAATCCTAAAGTGACAAAGCTTAAAGAAAAGCTACAGAGATTACCAAATTCATAACTATGAATAACAGAACAGTTGAGTTGTTTCTCTTGTTTACCCACCTGAATATTGCAAAGATTCACCTAAATCAAGTATGTATAAAGAAATTGAGGTTATCTTGACACTAGATACAAGTATAATCATAGGAAAGGGGTGAACAAGATAAAAAAGAGCAAAAAGTCTACCACACTAAAAAGTGGCAGAAGTTATTGAAGAATATTACTAAATACTACACTCAGGTACTGATGCCCATCATTACCCAGTCAGACAACAGTAAACAGCGCAATATGAAGGCTGGAGATCATATTCCCAACAAAAAGCATCTATTATTTCATCAAGCTTTTTAGTTCATGGCTGACTCCAAGGAGGATGGCATATTGTCACACAAAACACAAGATATCCAAGTGTCTGTACCAAATTTAATTAAAAAAGAAAAGCCTAAAAATGATCAATTATCCTCAAGAAAGAGCACAAGTGGGAATTCTATCAATGAATAAATCAATTTTTTCATCTTGAACAGTAAATATATAAGCCATGATAAATCCAACTTTTGTGATTAACAACTTGATCTCCTATTTCTACTTAACTGTTAGATGGCTTTTCTGCTTTTGAAAAATATTGTAGTGTTGCAACTGAACAAACAAGAGTTCAGTATTTGAATTGGGGAAGACAACAGTCCAATAGAAAGGGCAAAAATGAATAAAATAAGGTATTGTTTTTGTAGAATACTATGACATATATACCATATGGGGAAGGCCACAAGGCCACAAGGGGTGGATTAGTGGGGTGTTCCATGTAAGGCTCAAAGCCAAGGAATAACTTGTGCGGAGATCAGCAGGTCAAATTGGTAATGCTCCTAATTAGGATGAAGTGCCTGTAATTGGATATTGCCGTCAGTTTGGTTCATGTTGTTAGATACGTCAAGGGGTGACTCATTTAGCGCCCCCTGTGTATTGTAAGATACATTAGCAGGAAATTCTGAGAACTTGTTGCAACAGTTGTATCTATATATAATTGAATTAATCCAAGAGACAATATGACCCAACATAGATACACTAAGGCATATAATTACTAAAGGCCAATGAAAAAAGCTTTTCTATATTGACAAATCATTGTTTACGTTATCACACTACCATTCGCATGATTATTTAGAAAATGAAATACATGATAAGATATCTTTTTTGTATCAGTATACACTATTTCCTCATTCTAAAATAGCCTTCTTGGTCCAAAAAATCCTTGATGTCCACTTGATTAGTAAAGACACCAACAGCAGTGTCAAATTTCCAACTCTCCTCTAGAAATGAAATTTCATTTTTGAAAAACTAGAAGTGTCATTTTAATTCTTTCAATTGGTTAAGTGGGGATCCAAAAATTAAATAAAATCACCAGTGAATTCCCTGTGATTGACACAAGTGTACCAAAAAACAAAATCTAATTATTTTTACAGATCCTATGTACCTCCCTTTCCTCCCTGGTTACCTGTTTTTTTAAACCCAATCAAGTAAACCTTGGATGGCTAAAAGTAGGTTGTTAAACACAGCACTTCATATAGACATGAGGCTCTGGTTAATTTGCTGTGTGGCAACATATAATCTTTTGGTTGAAACAATGGATAAATTCCTGACTAAGTTTATTCTTTTTTGGGTAGATTCTTAAATTATATAACAATTGATAAATCCAAAATGTTTCTTGTTTTCATAATATTTTTTATCTTAAATATATATATCTATTAAAGTCACTAGATTTAAATATTATACATTTTTAAACCTATTTAAAAGTTAGATGTATAACTCAATTCTTTAAACAATATTTTCATGATTTTGATAAGGAGCAACTTTTGGAGAAGCTTTGATGATGGATTAAGAAGAAGAGAAGTATATTTGATTGAATAATACTTTAGACTTATATAGCTTGCACTGTGGCGGGGACTTAATTTGGATCAAAGATAGGGGAGGTCATGTGTGAGTTGGATTGGTGATACTTGGACAAGCCATGTGATATTGGTTTGTTGCCATTTCCTGTGACAGAAATGGTTGGATAGTAGGAAGTCATCTCCAAGTGGTGGGGAATCACCACCAAGATTCACATAGAGTTGATGATTTACCACCAACCAAGCTTCAAATACTGTTTTTTTAAAATTTCCAAATGATACACTAAGTTAAGCAGAATGATTAACCCTAACCAAAAGAGCCTGAGATAATTAGCCTGGGAGAGAATCAGAGTGTCTTCAGAATAAAAATTCAGGACATTGAGATAGAACCAGAGTTTAAATTTTTAAGGTAGGTGGAACAACTCCAAGATTGGCAGGCGTGGGATTAACATTGAGCGGAGGCAGCATCAAAGTACCCAAGGCAGGCCCCATCTCCCAGTAATGATTTGGCTAAGAATTAAATTGTAGGGAATGTAGCGCAGCAGGCCAACCACAGGATGCATTAAAAAAAATAAAGTTAGACCAAGGGAATATTGATTTTATTAAGTTAAGATTTTTTGGGAGGACTCAACTCTTAAGAGTTGAACAGTGAAAATTTTCACATATATATCAAAATTTGACTATTTAATACCATCTGGATCCTTGGCTCCCATTTCTTTCTGTGTTTTCAAGTGAGTACCTTGTCTAGTTTGTAAAAAACCTTTGTGTGTCCAACTTCTGATGACTGTGCTGATAAATAAAATCATATCAGGTGACTCCCATATTACATCAATTTATCAGCATCAGCTTGCAAGGAGGAATCAAATCCAAATGACAAACTGGAGCAGTCATAACTCATTTTTGATCAACTGTTTGATTTAAATCCGTTAAATCAGTTAATTTGGTTAACAGCTTTCCAGCTTTCCTAGTGTTGCAACTTAAGCAAAAAAATCCTGGTATTATGGAATCTACTGTGAAATCTCTGAAATGTTGAACTAAATATTGGATTGGCACCAAACCAGGCAATGACTGCATGTTAAGTGTGTTGGCAATGGCCTGATACCAGTACAACCATCTCTTTGACACCCCCCCCCCTTAAGGGGTTACTCTGGTACATCAGGAGGGGCTTTGTCTTGATGGCTGTTGCCTGATGTTCCTGAAATTGTTTGCTAGTAGGTACTAGTCAAGTTGAGTGTTTTCCTTTGCTGAGGCAAAGGCGGGATATGTGATAATTTTTGATGATAGGGTCTTTGGCACCTTGGAACTTGACTAGGTAGGTGTTTCTGTCTGGTCAGTATTTGACTATCCTTCCTGGTTCTCTATGTACTGAGTTTAGCTTCTTCCTGTTCCCAGCTAGGACCCATACGGGGGAGTTGATGGGGAGTGGGTCCTCTGTTGAGGTTACCTTTTGGGTTTTAGGCTTTTTGTTTCTGCTAGTTTGGCTTTGAGGCATATGTGTTGTAGAGCTGGTGTTTTTTCTACTGTGGGAGGTTTTACTGGGGGGATCTTCATATATGGTTGTTTATTGCAGTTGACTATCTCTGGTTTGTATCTGTATGTTAGTTCAAAACAGTGAGTAGCCTGTCCCTTGGTTAGTGTGTACCTGCAATGCTAATAATGCATGTTTCATATATAGTGGCCATGTGTCTCTGGCTTTGTCATCTATTATTTTCTCCAGTGTTATAATTAGGCTGCTGTTTAGGCGTTCAACTCTGCTGTTGGATTGTGGCCTGTAAGGCAAGGTTATGGAGAGGTTGATGTTCTTTGTTTTCATACTATCATTCACTACATGTCCTGACAGTTCCCTGGCTCTATTAGTGATGATGTAGTGCATAATTCATAGCTGGCTATGATTGCCTTATTGATAAAGTAATTGATTGTTTATGCTTTGTGGTCTTTGGTTGCCCAGAAGATTGCCCAGCTTTTGAAAAGCCAATGCTACAATTAAGAAGTATTTTCCTGCTTTGGCTTCTGTGAAGGGTCCCACTACGTCCAGCCCCCAAACCTTAAACAGTTCAGGGTCTGGTACTAGATTAACTGTTGGCTGGGGAGCCTTTGGGCTGGCTTATTTCTCACACACTGTGCACTTTTTCAAAACGTTAATTATGTCTTGTTTAAGATTGGGCCACCATATTATCTCTTTTAATGTGAGGTATAGATTATTAGTCTTTGTGTGCCCTAGTAGGCAGTGGTGTCTAAGGACGGTATCAACCCTTTGTGCAAGGGGAATGTAGGGTATTTGTTTATCCTTGATAATATGGTATACTGTACCATTAGACACATGGAAGTGTTTCTCATTCCTTACTAGTGTGTCATGAGTTAACTGGTGGGTTGAGGGATCTTTTCCTTTGGTTTTGTACTCAGTGTTGTATAGTTTTGGCTAATATGGATCCAGGTAGTCAGGGTGTTCCTCTATTGGCTGACATAGCTTAGAGAGAGCATCAGCCGTGACCAGCTCTGCCCCCTTTTTTCTGGATGCCCAGGTTAAACTGTGCCAGCAGGGACATCCATTTGGCTTGCTGCCTTGTGAGTGCGCTCTGAGTTTTGAAGTTGATTAAGGATTTATGATCAGTTAGTACTCAAATGTTTAAATGTCCTTCTAGATAACATCTTCATTTCTTGCATTTGTGGTATATTTCTAGCATTTCCTTATTGTTTATAGGGTACCTCTGCTCAGTGTTAGTTAGTTTTCTACTTTTGTAACATACTGGCAGGAAGTCTTGTTGCCCTGGCTGGCAGATGTGTAGTACTGCGCCAATGGTGGTGTCACTGGCATCTGACTTGAGCTTGTAGCAACTGTTGTTATTTGGGTATTGCAAGATTGGGGCTTCAATCAGAGCTTGCTTTAGTAGCTGTAAATTCTTGTCACATTCTGTTGTCCAGACAAATTTCTTTTTGACATTACCCTTGGTTAGGTCATTGACTGGTGGGTTAGTTTTCCACAGTCTTTATGTATTTCCTTAGATAAGCTACCATTCTGAGAAAGCATCAAATTTGTTTAACAGAGTTGGGGCGTTGCATGTTGTTTATGTCTTTGATTTTATTTGGATCTTCTTTGATTCTATCATCAGAGACAATGTGGCCCAAGAAAAGGAGTTCATTTTCTATAAATTGGCACTTGCTAGTCTTTGCGTAGTGTTTGTGCTGCGCAAGTTGATTGAGTGTCTTGCAGACATGCGTGAGGTGTTCCTCTTTGGTTTTTGAAAATATGATGATGTTGTCAAGGTAACATAATGTGTTGAGAGACCGTTTAGCGCTTGGTTCATCATGGTGACAAACATTGCGGGGGCATTGGTCATCCCAAAGTTCATTTATTCAGGTTGCCCAGACATTTCTGACTGGTAAAAACAAGCCCATAGGGCCATAAAGGGAATGTCAATCAAAAGGGGAGGGGAGGTAGGGTCTAAGGGGAAGGATTCAAGGAAACCAGAGGGCCTGGAGAAAAACCTTGGGGGATGGGGGTAGAGGGGTGAGGGGCTGATGGACTGCTTCTGGGAGGACCAAGACTGCCTGTTTCTGGTCTGGGAAAAGGACCAGGCCTGGGATTGAGGACCATTTGTCTGCAAGCTCCCTGCACAATGTGCTAGATGAATTGCCATAGAAGACCTGGCTAATAATCCACCCAAGTTTGTATTCTATAAGGGAGTTTAGGGCTTGTGCCAGATGAGGTGTGGAGGCAAAGGATTTAATGACAGCCGAGTGGATTACCCACAACGTGGTGTGGAATACAGCTGTCCAAAAGGACTCAGGGATTTGGGATGGGGCATCAATGAAGAGCCAGTCTACTTCTGATCCCTCCAGGGGTGTGGATTACAGGCGTGCAGTACTAAGGATTACACATGCAGCTTGCCAGATTCTCATACTCTGGGGGCGCTCAAAGAATCTTTGTGTCATAGTGTTGTTGGCCCCACATCTGTTGCAGGTGGGGTTTGGGCAATTGCAGCAGTCAGCCATGTGGTACACTCTTCAGAGGACCTTCCACCTGTTTGTGTGCATCTTTAGATTGATCATGTCCTTGTTGCAGTATTGCCAGAACAGGTTATCCTTGAGTCTGGTTTTTTTTGTGAAGAAGCACGTCCAATATCTCTGGCCTTGCCACAAGCCTTGGCAGTTTGAGAATGGGTGCCCCAGGGTGGGCGGGGAGGCCCATGAACATTGGATGCCATACCAGGCCTGCTCTTCCTCTATGGGCAGCTGAGGGTCTGAATGCTCTGATGCACCAATACTCTTTGTATTCTGAAAGCATGGCTTTCCAGAAAGTATCCATCCCTTGTGGTCCTCTCTCTGTTGTGACCCTTGTTAACCAATTGTTGAGGGTTTTTTTGCTTGTGAGCTGGGTTCAGGCCTAGAGCCCTGGCCCATTGTGTCCTGAATGCGTTGGTCCAGTGGGGTTCTGTCACATGGGTGGAGATTACCATGGACATAGTGCGTCCAAAGATCTTGGCTGAGGTCCGGCGCACATTGCACAAGCCCAGTTCACCCCTGAGCTTGTTGCCAATCAACTTTGCAGTAGCAATTGGTTGGGTACCAGGTTGTCACAGTGTGTTTTGTACAATCTTGTTGAGATTACGGAAGAATTATGGAGAAAGGGGGAAGAACTGTGCAGTGTACCAGACTTTTAAGCATCCAAGTATATTTACTAGTTGGACCCTGCTTATCTGAGTCACCAGGTTGCACTGCCAGGAGGACATGGAATGGGAGACTGCACTAAGGATGCTTGATTCCATCACCTGTGTGTCAAAATCACCCACCTTGACCCATGCGCCCATATGGCGCACCAGGTCTCTGGTTGGCTTTATGGCTAGAGGGGGTTTAAAGCCTGGGTTCCCCAAAATAATGGCCTGTGATTTATCAGTGTTCACTTTGGCCTGTGAGAGTTCAGATTAGCCCTTGAGTGCCTTTGTAAAAATAGACACATCCTTTTTGGAGGCCAGGCCTACAACACAATCATCTACAAAGGCCTTGATTGTGAATGGGTCCTGTCCATATGCATGCAGGCCTAACAGTTTGCAGCTGAGGTGTCGGATCCATGGATTGATGGCCAAGATGTAGAGGAGAGGGCTAAGAGGGTCACCCTGATGGAGACCTTGGGACAAGAAGATCTCATCTGTTTCCCCATGGGCTGTTGCCACCTGTATGGAAGAGTCCCTTAGGAGGGATTTCAACCATGATCTAAAGTTCCAGGGACTGTGTGGGCTGAAAGGCATGTGTCAAGATATGGCAATGATACCCTATCATATGCCTTTTCCTGGTCTAGGAAGATAGCAAACCATTCTGTGCTTTATCCCGCAGTATGTTTGTGATAGTGTTCACATTGTTGGCAATATTGCGGCCCGGAGTAAACCCGTGCTGGTTAGGGTGTGTGGCAAGAGAGATTAACCTGCACATCCTGGCCACCAAGATTTTGCATAACAGTTTTTGATCAGCGTTCAGGAGCATGATTGGTTGCCAGTTCTTCAGTTCTGCTTGTAATCCCTTCTTGTGGAGCAGGACTGTAAGGCCATTGTCACCACCTGAAATGGTTGACCCATTTCTTAGGGCCGTGTTAAACACTTCTAGAAATGTTCTGAATAAGGGCAAATGGTGACAGTAGAACTCATATGGAAGCCTGCTGGGCCCAGGGGCCTTCAGCTTTGGTGCCAATTGGATGGCCTCTTCCAGCTTATCCATTGTAATTGGTTGTTTAAGATCTATCATTTCAGGTGTTGCTGGAACATCCTCCAGCCATTTTCTGAGGGCTGTAGGATTAGGTTCTCCCCCTCCGAGGCATACAGGTTGCTGTAGAAAGTGTGGGTAGCGGCCAGTACCCCTTCCTTTGATGTATGTGATGTACCATTAACAACCACCTCCAATAATGTTCTCTGTGCAACCCTAGTCTTGTACAAGGGATAAGGCCTTGGTGGGCTGTTTGCCCTTAATTACCAATGAAGTTGCAGCCTGGAGGCGGGCCAGATTTGAGCGGCTATGCTCAATCCTGGCAAGCTTTTCTTGGGCTGCTTGCCAGGCGGCCATCCAGTCCGTGTTTTTCTGTTTTGGCATGTTTGCCTCTAGGTGTCTTATGGTATTAGTTATTTGGCGCCCATAGGCTCTCTTAGCAGTCATGAGTTGGGAAGATTGCTTTCAAATCTGTTCCTTAACATTTGTTTTAATGGCGGCCCATTGGTCTGCCCACCCGTGTTTTTTTGTTGATCTCAAGGTCCCAGCTATCAATCTGCCAATCCATTGTTGGTTTGAGTTGTTTGGGAGCATACACAATTGTTTTGTGGCGCCTGCCACTTGATCACCCAATTTAATAGTGGCGCAAAGGAGTTTGTGATCAAACCCTAGGATGTTCACAGGCAATTGTGGAAAAACATGGACTCTAGGCCTGGGGAAAATAATATATAGTCAATGGAAGATGCAGAGAAAGTTATTGTTTCCAGAGGATTAATCCATGTCATTATTGTGGGATACCCAGCTTCAAAGATTGCTATATCAATAGGTCCCAGGCTTTGCTTCTAGTCTACAAACAGACCAGTGTGGTCCAGAAGGAGTGCTGGTGGGGCTTTGTCAGCAGGTAGCAGCCAAGAGTTGAAATCCCCCACAAAGATTGTATCTGGAGGAAAATCAATCTCCTTGAGCTGAGCAAAGAGGGTTGCTTTATCCTTTTTGGTTGACAGGCCGTAAATAACTGCAAAAGTGAACTTTCCACTTCCACTATCAATATCCACCATTAGAAGTCTGCTGTTGAGGAATGTACGGTTGTTAGTTGCTTTGATTGATGATCCCTGTCTGATCCATATGCAACATTTCATGGAGCAAAGGGTGGTGTGGGGTAGCATGAGCCGCTGGAAACTCAGCCTGGCCTCAGTGCTGCAGTTGAAGTCAGCCAAGCCACCCAGATCAGCCTTGAGGGAAAGCAGGATATTTTGTTTCTTTGCCTGGGACTGTGGGCATGAAAATCCTGCAATGTTGAGCGTCCCTATTTTGATTGTGGTTCCAGTAGCCACTATGCCAACGTGACCCACCAGAGGTAGAACCACTATTGTCATTGGCTATAGAGTCTTTTGGTTTTTTGTTCACCTTGGACTTGACAGGCTCCTCTACTGTGTATGGGAATGGCTTGGTTACTGCGGCAAGTTTGGTCTGGGTCTTGCATCTTGGCCTTCCTCCCTCTTGTGCAGAAGGTGCTTGATTCTTGGCGGATGGGACTTGACTTGTGCATGTTGAATGTTCCCTTGGGCCGCTGCTAAGGGGGATTTGGCCAATAAAACTTGGACCAGGTTTTCCAGGGGTTCCTGTTCCATCTGGGCTGGGTTTTCCATTGGTCCATCCATTTTGGTGTCATTAATGGACTGGGTCTCTTGCGCATGCATTTGGGTGGTTTGAGGTGCCTCTGTATGGTCAGATTCAGGTACTATTATTAGGTGGTACTGAGGCTGGGTTTGGGCCTTTGCATGAGTGTTGCAAATGAACCAATGAGGATTCAGTATTTGAATTGGGGAATACAACAGTCCAATAGAAAGGACAAAAATGAATAGAATAAGGTATTGTTTATTGTAGGATATTGTGATTAATATACTATATTGGGGAGCCACAAGGCCACAAGGGGATAGCATAGTTGGAAGTTCCATGTAGGGTTCGGAGCCAAGAAATAACTTGTACGGAAATCAGCAGGTTGAATTGGTAGCGCTCCTAATTAGGATGAAGTGCCCCCCACTTGATACTGCCATCAGATTGGCTCATGTTGTTAGATATGTCAAGGGGCAACTCATTGAGCGCCCATTGTGTATTGTAAGATATGTTAGCAGGCAAGTCATGAAACTTGGTTGCAACACCCCCCTTGTCTCCTGCTTGTTGTCAGACACCAGGATCAGAGCCTGCGGAAGATCTGGCAAGGTCTGCACAAATAACTTTTGTGTGGGGATGGCGCGGCATGGGCGCAAGCAATCATGATGAAGTTTCTTGGTGTTCCCTTGGGCATCTTCAAGTTGATAGTATGGTTTTCATAGACGGAGGCTATCTTGAAGGGGCCTAGGTGGTTGGGTTCTAACTTGGCATAATTGGGGTAGAGGGTGTAGACAGGATCACATACAGTGTATCTGGCTTCAAGGTGCTTTGTCCCTCCTTCAATTTGTTTGTGCTCAATTTCTCTGGCCTTGGCACACCATTGGTCCAGGGATAGAGTTGGCACTAGGGAGGCTTTTCAGAGACTGTGGACCTTAGCTTTCCCTGTTAAACTCCCGTTAGACTGTCAGGCTCTAAAGGCCAAGGTGCTAGGGCTTAATCCTATGCCTCTGGTAATTCTTGCTTGTACAATGAGTAGAGCGGTGGGCAGGTGTTCAGTCCACACAGTATTGGGGTGTTCCTGAGAGAGTTTGGCAATCAATTTAGCAGTGAGCCATTTAACTGTTCTACGCGTCCACTGGCTTGTGGATGGTAGGGAGTTGTAACTACCTGTTGGAGAGCATTCTTGGCGCAGTATGCCTTTGTGATATTCCCAACAAGTTCAGGGCCACCATCTGTGATGAGACAATTGGATCGCCCAAAGCAGGCCACAATTTCCTTGCCAATGAAGCAGGTGATAGTGGTGGCAGTGTAGCTAGTTGTTGCCCAGGCCCCTGGCCAACAAGTGAAGTAGTCAATGGCAGTGATCATGTACTTCTTCCCCAGTCTGTCTTTGGGGGAGGGGCCCCACAATGTCAAGGGCCCACTGTTCAAAGGGCTCCATGGCCTTGATGGGTAGGACAGACTTTGGGGGAGCAGCTATAGACGGGTTCTTTTCATACAGCACACAGGTCTTGAGGAGGTCCAAAATATCTTGACACATGTGCGGCCACTAAATCTTTTGCTTCATGATTTCAAAGAGGTTACGTCCTCTGATGTGACCCAGGGTTTGGTGGTAGTGCAGTATTGTGTCACCTTGTTGTGTGGTGGGAATGTAAGGCGTCTTTTCACCCGTCTCTGCCTGGCAACAGACATTGCCAGCATCAATGGTGAATTGACTCTTGTTGTCCTTCAGCTTGGAGATAGTTATCAAGTTGAGACCTTTGTAACAAGTTGTCTCAGGGAGGAGGTAGAGCATGGGCCAGTCAGGGTCCAAACCATCATCCCCAGTGATGGACGCCACGTAAAGCCGGGAGAGGGTGTCAGCTGTGACAAGTTTCTTTCCAGGCTTATACTTGATGCACAACTAGTAGGGGGACAGGCGTTAGACCCAGCCTGCTTGGCGGCGTGTCAAGTGGGACTGTGTGTTGAAGTATTGAAGTAACTTGTGGTCAGTTAGGACGTGGGGTGGAAAGGTAGCCCCTTCCAGGTAAAAGCGCCACATCTTGACACAATGCACAATTGCTGCTAGCTCTTTATCATGAATAGGGTAATGTTGTTCCAAGTCACTAAGCTTCCTGGACTTGTATGCATTGGGAGGGAAGGCGTCATTGTTGGTTTCTACCCTTAGCACGCCCCCTATGGCCCTGTCAGAGGCGTCATTCTTGAGCTTGTACTGGCGGTTTTGATTGGGAAACTGCAGTACTGGTGCCGTTGTAAGTCTCTGCTTCAACGTTCAAAGGCTTGATCTCAGGAGGGGGTCCATTGGAAGCGCTGCTTGATATTGAGAAGCTTGGTTAGAGGTACAATAAGCTCCCTGCAGTTAGGAATGAACTTGCGTACATAGGCCACCATGCCTAGGAATGTCCGCACTTGGCCCACATTGGTGGGAGGCGGCATACTATTGATTGCCTTCATTTTGGCAGGGTTGGGCTTTATGCCTTGGGCAGAGATGGTGTGCCCAAGGAATAGCAACTCTGACTTGAGGAACTCACATTTGGAGGGTTTAGCTTTTAGCTGATTCTTTTGAAGGGTGTTGAGGATAGCACAGAGGTGTTGGAGTTGCGTGGTTTTATCTTGACTAAAGACAATAATATTGTCAAGGTACACCACCACACATTTTCTAATCAGTTCCTCAAAGGCTTTGTTCATTAACATGGCAAAGGTGGAGGGAGCGTTGGTCATCCCAAAGTTCATGATCTGACACTCAAACAACCTGTAGCGTGTGCAGAAGGCAGTTTTTGCCTCATCCCCTGGTGCAATGCAGACCTGGTTGTACCCTGCAGTGAGTTTGATCTTGCTGAAGACCTTTGCACCTGTGAGTGTATCAAATAGGTTTTCAATGAGTGGTAGGGGTACTTGTTCTTAACTGTCACCTCATTCAGGGCACAGTAGTCTGTGACCAGGCAAAGGTAACCATCTTTCTTGGCTACAAAGAAGACGACCGCCCTGTATGGAGAGAGTGAGGGGCAAATGAAGCTTTTATCAAGAGCGTCCACAAGGTGCTGGCAGAGGGTCTCATCTTCCTTTGGTGTAAGACGGTATAGAGGGCGTGCTTTAGGTAGCAACCCTTGGAGTTGGAAAGCGTGCTGGATCTCCCAAGGAGGGGGCAGTTGGTCCAGTGTTTCACTGAATATGTCCTTGTACTCCTTGAGGAGAGCAGCAAGTGCTGGAGGGGGCGGAGTGGTTAAGGGAGGAGCTGCAGATGGTTTGGCGCAGATAACTTTGACTGAACATTGTTTGAAGTCTAGTTTCCCCCCTTGAAGTTGTACAAACCTGTTTCTGTTATTCTAAAAAACACAGTGTTGTGGAGTAACTTGCTCATTTCAACAGGGTAGATATAAAAGCCCACCCCATTTCTATTGAGGATGATAACAGATGTATCCCAGTTGATGTAGGGGTAATTATGTTGAAGCCAGTTGAGGCCAGCAATTACGTCATGGCTGAGCCTGGCCATGATGGGCCAAGAGAGCTTGACCTGGATGTTCCCCACTCTTACAGAGAAAGGTACCATCTCATGGGTGATGGCAACTCTGCGGGAGTCAGCTACGTGCACTGCCTTGAACCTGCTAGGCACGCGTGCTAGTTGTTGGGCGTCAGCAAATGCGTGGTCCACCATAGTGTGATCAGCCCTGGTATCTACCAGTAGTTTGTGGGTGTTCCACAGAAACAGAAGGGATAGGCTAAGCAGGTTACATTATTTGAGGAATGGTTCTCTTGTAAGACAGGGTTGTTACTGTGGACCTGGAAGACATCAAGGGTTTTAACCTTGTGGATGTTGTAGTTGCAAGGATTTTTGGCAAGCAGGGATTGAGAGGATAGATCAGATGGGGATGTAGAACCTCTCATTGCTACAACCCCCAGGCTTTTCCTGGCTTCTTGATCTGTGCTAACTGGAGCTCCCCCTTGCAGGGGCGCTTGGTGCCATTCTCCTGCTGACAAGGTTGGTGGCGGTCCACTTGGCTGTAGCCACAACCAGGTGTTACCCGGGGATGGGATGTTGTATCATTGGTGCAACATAAGCCCATGGAGGCCTGATTGTTAGCTTCCACAATAGCCTTATAGCATTCATCAATGGAAACACAATAACCTACAGGGACCCACTTACAGATGTGGGGTTTAAGGCCATTGCTTATTAGGGTCAGGGGCATGGTGTTTCCAACTGTGATGGCTTCAAGGGCGGCAGCAAGGTACTCAGGAACAGACCCAGTCTGTTTAATTGCTAACTTTGGAGTTCCTACTACAATTGGTGAGAAGGTCTCACTGTAGCAGGATTTGGCAGCATTGCAGAATGCCAACCACGTAACTTCAATTTCCTGGCTGGCCCAGTTGGTGAACCACACAGCGGCGGGCCCTGTGAGGCGGCCAGATACAGTGGCAAACCACATGGGCTCTGGTACTTAGCAAATTTGAAGGCGGGTTTCTGTGGACTGGAGCCAACTGACAATGTTGGCCCCCTTGACTCCACCTGTGAAGGATTCTAACTGTAGGTTGAGCATGCGCTGTGAGAGATCTGACTGGGGAGGGGTGACGCTAGCGTCACGCTGCCCAAGGCAAAGTTGATTGTACACACTTGTGAGGACTAGTTGGTCTTGATGGATGAAATTTTGTTGGGGATGTCCCCCTTGGGGATTGGCAGGAAGATTTCTTGTGAGGGAGTAGTCATATGGCCTGTACTCTGTCCTTTCTTAGGGGGAATTTTGTTTTTAGGTAGGTTGTAAACCTACTGCTGCTACCACTGTTGCAACTGAACCAATGAGGATTCAGTATTTGTATTGGGAAAGACAACAGTTCAATAGAAAAGACAAGAATGAATAGAATAAGGTATCATTTATTGTAGGATATTGTGATTAATATACTATATTGGGGAGCCACAAGGCCACAAGGGGGTAGCATAGTGGGAAGTTCCATGTAGGGTTTGGAGCCAAGGAATAACTTGTGCGGGGATCAGCAGTTCAAATTGGTAGCTCTCCTAATTAGAATTAAGTGCCCGCCATACAATACTGCCATTCAATTGGCTCATGTTGTTATAAACGTCAAGGGGCAACTCATTGAGCGCCCCCTGCGTATTGTAAGATATGTTAGCGGGCAAGTCTGGAAACTTGATTGCAACATGAGCCTTTTTCTGGCGCAACATGATTGGCTTGACCACCTCATACTCAGCCATGGTTCCCCAGGCTAGGGCTACAAGAGCATTGGTCTGGGCCCCAGTTTGCTCAGTATTCTGGGGCTCCTTGGGGGTGTCTTGTTCTGCGGCCTGGACTCCTGCTATGGTTGTAGGACATAGAGTCTCTCTGTGGCCAAGAGTGGAGCAAAGTGCACAGATAGGCGGGGTTTGCTCTGGAAAGACCTTGAACTTGCCACTCAACATACCATCTTTTTTCAGAATGGTAGCACAGCGTAGAATGGACAAGATTCTGCTATTCTCATATGGTTTGATCATAGCCATTGCCTTTGCTGTGATCAGGTGCCCCATGTAGGGGTTCTTTAGTAGTTCAAACTGCACAATTTCCCCATACTTGGACATTCCTTCTTTAAGCTGGGATTTCACCTCCTCTCTAGGCATGTCCAAAGGCAGGGATATAAAAAGACATGAAGATTGTGGTATTCTGGTTGAATCTGGTGCGGGTGGTGGGCAGGACTGTTTGGGTCTTCTTCCCCTTGGGATCAGTACCCTCAAGGGTGAAGATCTCTTCTGCTGCTTGATCTGCATCCTCCTTGCATAGGAAGCCCAGGTCAAAGAAGTCCTTAAGAGGGCTCTGGTGGAGGGACACCGCCTTTGGATAAGCTATGGCTATTGCCTTGGCTGCCTCCTGGAACTTGGTGGGGTCACCCCCAAAGTTGACTCTGATTCCATGGGGGACAGAGGACTTGGGGAGGGCTCTAGTGATGTCCTGAACCAGAGTTCAGAGGTGATAAACTTGAGCCACCCTTCAGATGGCACAAAGGGTCCCTGTCTTGTTCTGAGGCGCGTCACAGACACACAACAGGAAATCCTAACCTTAGGATTGGATTTGTACTAAGTCTCAGTTAGATGTCAGGGAATGCAATGTGTTTACCTTGTGGCCCTGGAAGAATAATCTCTACTAGGCGTGGCTAGAGAGAGGCGCAGAAGTACAGAAGACACAAAGACAAAAATCTGAATAGAACTTAATTTTTATTGGTAAATGTGAAATGGAATATATAGTGGTTGAGAATACCACAAAACACTACCAGGACGGTAGGATCACTTGCCACAAGCATGAGTGGGGCAAGTGAGTTGCGCAGAGTCAGGAAACCAAACAATCATATTCCCTGATTCAGATACCAGTTCATTTCAAGAGGAAAAAGCAAAAGCAAGAGATTTGTCTTCAAATGGCCCACCAAAGGCAAAATCAAAACATGGTGAATGCCGTTATTCACGGCATTGCCCCCTCTAGATTGGCCTTAGGGGGTGATACTTGAAGAGGAATTTGGCATGTATGCAAGCAAAAGGGCGACCACTGGAGAGGAGCTTTACAGTGTACTCAGACCCTCGTTTGAAAGTCACCTCTAAGGGACCAATCCACAGAGAGTCCAACTTATGTGTACATCTACTCACACAATGTTTTAAGTACAGGACTTGGTCACCAACATCAAACTCAGGCAAGGGGGAGCGCCCAGCATTGTCAGGAGAGAACTCAAGCATCTTAGTCTTGTATGCGGAAGTGTAGGCAGCGGCCTGTATATCAATGATGCGGTTGACTAAGTCTTTGATGTGGTTGTCAGGATTCATGGCATTATCAGAGGAGAGTAGGGGAACCCCCAGGAGCAATGGAGTGGTGGCTTCATGCCCATACAACATAGCAAAGGGGGAGTACCCTGTGACCTAATGTCTGCTCAGAAAATAGGCAAAGAGTGCAGCAGGTAATTATAGATCCCAATTGGCAGCGTCAGAGTAGGTGAGCTTCCTCATGATAGAAACCAGTGTTGATTTGGCACACTCAACTGCCCCATTAGTGGAAGGATTATAGGGAGCAGAGAAAGACTGGTGAGTCCCCAGAGCTTCAACAACAGAGGTTACAAGTTTGGCTCTGAAGTTGGTTCCATTGTCTGACAACAGCACTTGAGGGCAGCCATGGCAGTAGAAAACATCCTGCAGCAGGAAGGTAGTAGTAGTCTTAGCAGTTATGTCTTTAGTAGGGCAAGCTTCTACCCACTTGCTGAAGTGGTCAACAGCAATCAGGATAAAGCGGCACCCAGAACGTGAGCAGGGGAGAGGGCCTACAGCGTCAATGCTAACTGTATGAAAGGCGTGTTGAGGGGGAACCAATTTGAACTCATGAGAAGCAGCTTGGGGCCTCTGAAGTTGGCAGTCATGGCAACTAGCTATGACATCTGGGATCAACAGGCAAAGGCTTTCCCAGAAGTAGTTCTTCTGGAGCCAATCAAAGGTCTTGACAATGCCTCCATGGCCAGTCTCTTTATGAGCTTGCAATACCAAGGAGAGGCAAAGACTGGGCCGTACGTAAGGCAGGTATTGATCCTGCACCTTCTTGAAGAGTTGATTGTTGCGTATGAGGGTGTCTTCAGACAATTTGGACAGAGCAAGTTGGACCTCTTCTGTCTCACTTTCCCAGGAGGATGGGTAGCCAATTAGCTTGTACAGGCGGTCAGCCTCAGCAGGATGTAGAGCAAGGATGGGCATTTGGGACAACCCATCAGTGTTCTGATGTTGAATCCCAGGGCAATGGAGCACAGTGAAGTCATATCCTTTCAGATATAGAGCCCATCTAGCTAGGTGGCTCTCAGGCTCTTTAAGCTGTTGTAACCACTTAAGAAAAGCGTGGTCAGTGACAACAGTGAAATGGGTCCCATAAACATAGTGACAAAACTGTTTGACTGCATGCAACACAGCAAGGCACTCCTTCTCTGTAACACTATAATTCTTCTCATGCTTATTTAGAACACGGGAAGTATAGGCTACAGGATGGTCCACACCTTTGTTGTCAAGCTGGGCCAAGATAGCCCCAATAGCAAGATCACTAGCACCAGTGTATAGTATGAATTCCTTATTGTAGTTGGGGTACACTAGGATGGGTGCTTCTTTGAGTTTCTGGATTAGAGTCTCAAAGGCTTGCTGTGGGCTTGCGGTCCATTCAAAAGGAGCATTACGTGACAGTTGGACCAGGGGTTTTCTAGTATCAGCAAAATCAGGGATGAATTGCTTATAGTAACCTATCATGCCCAGAAAGACCTGTACTTCCTGTATGTTGATGGGTGGAAGCATTTTGTCAATGGCTTCAACCTTCTTGGTCATTGGGCAAATCCCTGTTTGGGTTACTTCATGGCCCAGGAATTCAAGGTGTTCCTTGAAGAAAGAACACTTAGAGGGCTTTAGCTTGAAGCCAGCCTCTTGGATCTTTATGAACACCTCTTTAAGATGGGCTAGGTGATTGGTGAAAGTAGCGCTGAAGACTGATATGTCATCTAGATAGATTAAGACACATGACAGCTTCAAATCATGCAGGATGGAATCCATGGCCCTCTGGAAAGTTTCCAGGGCATTGCAGAGCCCTTGCAGCATGCAGGTAGGTTCAAACAATCCTTTGGATGTAATGAGCTCAGCCTTCTGACAGTCTTCAGGAGAGAGGTCAATTTGCCAGTAACCAGATGCCAAATCCATGGCAGAGAAAAACTTAGAGCCCCCAAGACGTCAAAGAGCATCATCAATGTGCGGTAAGGGATAAGAAACTTTCTTAGTTAGAGAATTCAACCTCCTATAGTCCATCACAATTTTATGGCCTCCATCCTTTTTATTTAAGATGAGCAGGGGAGAAGCCCAGGGACTTTGAGATGGAGCCAGTAGTCCAGCGTCCAGTAGCTGCTTGAGCTCCTTAGAAACCTGCGCGTCTTCCACTTGGCTGCGGAGATATGGCTTGGCACAAAAGGGGGGGAGCATCTCTTGTGTCAATCTAATGGATCACACCTTTGGCCAGCCCATAATCAGTGCTATCTTTAGCAAAGATGTCTAAGAATTGGTCTAGTAAATCAAGCACCTCTTTCTGTTGTACCAGGGATAACTGAGGGAAGTCTTGGGCAGTGAACAGAGATAGGACTTGAGGCTCGTCTTTGGGTAGGTTAAAGTCTTGAAACATCCCAAAGGGGTGTAGGGACAAGACTTCAAGGGCATTTAACAACTTTTTGTAACCAACAGTCTGTCCTCAGGATACGGTTATAGGAAGCGTGGTAAGGTTGGCAACTAGTAAATGAACAGGATCCTTGTGGGAGATGTCTAGAATTCCAGGACAAAGGTAAGGCTTGTTACGCCCCAGCAAAGGAGGGGAGTACAGCTCTAAGAAAGTCCGCTCAGGTAATTCATACAATATCTGGGAGTCTAGAATGGCCTGCAAGCCAGGAGGAATAATGGCAGCAAATGTGGCCATGAGAAGGATCCCTTTAGTTGCAGGGCAAGCCATGGGAGGACACTTCATGTTGGTGGAATGGGTTTGGTATTTTAGGGTGAAAACCCCAGTGGGGTATTCCAGTGTACATGTCTTCAAACGTTTACCAGGAACTTTGATTGGCTCCTCAAAGATCAGAGGGACTTTGTATCCTAGGATAGAGAGATAACCATCCTTAAGGTTGATGATCCCATTATATTCCCAAAGGAACTGGGTACCAACCAAAAGGTTGTAGCTCTCATTTTCTAGAACAACAGCTGGCGCAGCCAACAGAAGTTTACCAAATTGCATTGGCAAGGCGGAATACGCACCAATGGCGCGAGTCATGAAGAGACCAGCAGTGCCATAGGATTGCTGGTAGTTGAGGTCAGGGGCCAGCTTAAGTTTCTTCACCAGTTTAGAAGAAACAACGTTGACAGGGGACCTGGTGTCCAGGACGGCTTTGATTTTTACTTTCTGGATAGATATCTCTACCCGGGTGGTGGTGCGTCCAAAGGGTGGCAGGACAGCCAAGATATCCTGCCCTCAGCTAGTTCTTTGTCCCATTTCTCAATCATGCATCTTAGTCCTGGGAACTCCTTATATACGGTTTGGAGAGGGGGTGAGACAGATACATTCTTGAAAACTGCGTCTGCAACTTCAACAGCTTCCTCTGATGATTCCACTAATACAGGGGACCATTTTGCCTAAGTGAGATAGGGCGGGAGACAACCGCTTTGGCCTCAGACAAGGGCTTGACAGTAGTCGTAGTTTTCCCAGATTGTAGCTTGTATGGGACTACAATAGTTTTAGGGACAGCAAGGACAGAATACCCATACGCGTTGGGGTCTTCAACATCAGACTCATCCACATCAGAGTCATCAGAAATGTCATGGAACAGAAGGAGGATAGGAGGAGCCTCATCATCAGCAGGCTCAGAATCAGTAGCAAGAGGAGAAATTGAAGAGGACTGGGAAGAATTGTCAACCAAGAGCGTCTCTGCCTCTATGTTGACTGTTCTTTTCCCATATGATCCTTGGGATCAGCCCCTTCAACCCACGGGTTGGTGCAGACGCAAGAGTGGTGACCTATTTGACCACAATTGTGGCAACCCTGACGCCAAGGTGGGTTTTGTGAGCTCATAGTGAGGATACAAGGGTCACAAGAAGATGTTCCTGAGTTAGAAGCAGCACAACTCTCTCTAACAACTGCCCCAGAATGGGTGAGATGCATATCCTGTAGCAGTGTCTTTATACTTCTCATGGAGGACAGCATAGCTTTGTAGCCTTGAAATGAAGACACAGGATTTGATTCACCTTGAGGGCCTGGGCACAGGCCATATACTCTTCACACACTGTCAATTGTCTGCTTGTTATTAACTGTTGTCCCTCCATGTGAAATCTGTCTGCAAACTCAGCTAGCGTCTCTTTAGGGTTGAAAGCAATGTGCATTAAGGCGTCCTTCTTCACTTCCAGGATAAGGTCACCACCAAACTTGTCAATCAGAAGCTGCTTTATATCTTCCCAAGTCTCAATGGTGGGCAACTCAGGCACTATCACCTCCTGGTAGGTTGGTTGTAGACAGGTCAGAATGTGTTCTTTCTTAACCTCATCTGATGCTTGTCTCATGGCAGTCTCATAAATAGTCAGGAAGGCTGCAATGGTTAAGGTTTTGGGATCAAAGACTTGCTTAAAGGTAGGCTTGAAGTGTGCCTTGGGAGTTGGGCCACCATTGTTGCTATCAAGTACATTTATGCGCGGGGAGAACTCAGCTTCAGATTTGGAGGGGGATTTTCTAGCCCATAGTTGTCAACCACTTTCTTCAAGGGTTGTCAGAGTCTGGGTAGTTTGGGTACCTGTATTGTTGGCTAGAGTGGTCTGATGCTCAGTAACATCTAGGCGCTGTCCTTGGGTAGTGACAACAGTGGAGAGCTCAGCCAGTTGCAAAGTAATGGATGGCCCCACTGATAGGCAGAGGGCAAGCCTGTTGTTTACCAAATCAATCAGCTCACTCATCTCCTGTACGTCTTTGTCCAACTCAGTCTGGTCCCTTTTCAAATGGTCCACCTCATTAGCTTGGGCAATCAATTCCCTAGCACAATTGATTTGAGGAGCCCCTGCCAAACCAGGACAGCAGCCATCTTCTTTGTTAGCCCCAACTGGGTTAGCAGCAGCTGCTGCTACCGCACGTAAAGCAGCAACTTCTTGCTGTAGTTCAGCAACTTGAGCAGTCAGCGCAAGAACCTGGGGATCAGATTGAGGAGCTTTAGTAGGACGTCCTTGACTACAAGTGGAAGCGTGTAGTTCTCAGATAGCCTCCCAAATCCTCTGCTCTCTGTCCACTAGATCATCACAGGAGGAGAAGGTGGGACATCAGGTTTGGGAGTAGACAGCTCATTTGCCTGACTCTGAAGTTTGGCTATAGCAGCAGCAGTGGTAGCTCTCTCTTGATCAAATTCCGCACTGAGTTCATTTTGGCCTTGGGCGGCAAGGTCTGCTACCTGCTGCAATTGCTCAAAGGAATAGGCACTGAATGCATTGAGCTGTTGCAATAGGCGTTCAAAGTTGGTGAGATAAACATTTAGGGTAGAGTCTACTTGGGTTTGCCAGGGTTGTTCTAACTGGTGAAACTCATGTAGTCTCTCCCTAACGTACTCAGGGATGGACTGGTGCATTTTCTTGATAGAATTGACTAAGCGTGTTTGAGAGGTGACAAAATCATGCTGGTTGTCAGATACCAGGGAGAACAGGGAGTAAATCCATTGTTGGTAGTTGGCAAACTGATCCCAATGATGAGTAACAGCTGCTTGTAAAGACGAGATTTCTTGCACGTGGAGGCCCAACACCATCTGATGGTGGGCTAAGGCAGGCTGTACAAAGTATGACAGCAGGTGTTCAGCAGAGCCAGCCACTGAGAGGAGATGTTGTGGAAACTGAGGGGCCACAATTAATTTGTAGTATTCAGCCCAACTAAACTGCAGCTGAAGGCAAGGGATGGCCCCGTCCCGAGCTATCCCAAGGGCTACTGCCATGACTAATTCCAAGTCAGGGGTGCCCATGGGGTAAGCAACTAGGCGGGGACCATTTCCAAGGTTCAGTACAGTAGGGACAATAGGTGGGTTGATGATGTCTTCCTCAATAAGAGGGCTGGTAATTTCAGGCAAAATTGACTCTTGAATAGGAAGAGGCGAGGGACCTAAAAACATAGATGCAAAAGGGATAACCAAGGGGCTTACAGCCCCTGTAGTGAGCACCATTTTTGTTGTGTTCTGAGGCGCGGCACAGACACACAACAAGAAATCCTAACCTTAGGATTGGGTTTGTACTAAGTCTCAATTAGATGACAGGGAAGTTTATGCAATTACCTTGCAGCCCCGGAAGAATAATCTCTACTAGGCATGGCTAGAGAGAGGCGCGGAAGTACAGAAGACACAAAGACAAAAATGTGAATAGATCTTAATTTTTATTAGTGAATGTGAAATGGAATATATAGTGGTTAGGAATACCAAAAAACACTACCAGGACAGTAGGATGACTTGCCACAAGCATGAGTGGGGCAAGTGAGTTGCGCAGAGTCAGGAAACCAAACAATCATATTTCCTGATGTAGATACCAGTTCATTTTGAGAGGCAAAAGTAAGAGATTTGTCTTCAAAATGGCCCACCAAAGGCAAAATTAAAACATGGTGAATGCTGTTATTCATGACAGTCCCTTCTTGGTGGCTCTGGCAAAGTATGCCAGTTGGTCCTTGACAGGGCGCTTCTGACCCTGGACCACCTTGGCCCAGGATCTAGTGATGTTGTTTGCCATACTTTTCTTGCCTATAATAAAAGCCTACAGTAAACTTAGACTCTTATGGACTTTGGTTGCTTTATTAATGCTTAGATTCCAAAAAGTGAGCTAAGCTGTGAAAGAAAGGTGTCATCCCAAAGTCCATTACACTACACTCAAAGGATCCAAATTGTGTATGGAACACAGTTTTGGTATAACATTTTCTTTTACCTCTAATTGTTTGTAACCTGAGGTGAGGTCATTTTTGGAGAAAAATTTCTCTTAAGAGTCTTGCAAACAGATCCTCTATGAGTGGGATTGGATATTTATTCTTTACTGTGCTTGCATTGAGAGATCTTTAGTCCTTTACTTGACAGAGTGAGCCTTCTTTTTTCTTTACAAAGAAAGCTTCTGCCTCCTACGGGGATTCTGATGTGTGAAGGAAACTTTTGGCTAGGTTTTCTTCAATATGACTTTTGAGGGTTTGTGTCCCCATGGGGAAAAGTCTGTAAAGAGGTGAGGGTTTGGGCATAGCCTTTTATAATTCAATGCTGTTTTTGACCTCCTGTTTGGGGATAGGTCTGTTAGCTCCTCTTTGAATACATGTGTGTATTTGTTTAGGATAGCTGCAAGTTCTGGGGATTGTATCTTTGTTGTTTAAATGTTGTTAAACTTGATGTACCTTGTTATATGAAGGGTACTGTCTTTAGTTAGGAATTCTGAGTTGTCCAGGCTTATGGCTTGGACAAATACTGTGTCCCTCAAGATTAGATCATTGGGTTCTTTTAGGATGTTGAAGTTGACTCCATTGCATTTGATAATCATGGTCTTTGTTTTCCAACATACGCTGGAGTTCACTTGAGTGAACCTGTCCATGCCTGCTACAATTTTGCAGTTTATGTTGTTCATGATAAGTCCTTTGATGGACGTTTGTATGCCTTGGAGGTCAATTCTGAAGGGATTTGTTTTGACTTCAAGTAGAACTTTTGATTTATCTGCCATTCTGGCGTACTTGAAGTTGGATTTGACAACTGGTATTTTGTACTTAGATACAAATGGTTTGCTTATCATGGTGTGTTGCACACCAGAGTCAAATAAAACTTTTTTGTGTATGTGATTTATAAGTGCATGTATAGACAAGAAGTTGTGAGTGATCTTTAATTTTTATGTTCATAAAGATAGAAGATTGTGGGACATGTGGAATGTGTGCAGCAAAGTTTGTGCCTTGGTACAATTTCTTGTTGGTTTGGGGGAAGACAGGGGCACTTAAGCCTGTTCCCCCTCCGCTTTTCCCTGTTCCTCTGTTTTGATACCTTTGAGGTCAGAGAATGTGGGGTCAGATTCATAGTGGGTTGCTGTTTTAGCATTGTTTACTTTGGCAGTATCCTCCTTCTTGGGGTGGGAGCAATTAGAGCCTTTGCTGTGATTGCCATTGTTTCATTTGAAATTTACATTGTTACTAGTATGGTTGGTGTTCTGGAGTTTGTTGCCATTGGAGTTGTCTCTCTTTTTTCTATTAGAGAATTGGTTGCTATTATGTGCTGTATATCCATATTGGTATGTTTTTCTGCACAATTGGCTTTGGCAATTAGCGCAGGAATAGAGGTGTTGGCCTCAGGGAAGATGATGGCAGCAACAGAGGGATTAAATATGTTGATGAAGGAGGCCTGTGTAAGTAAGTTGCCATATTGTACAGGGTTTTGAATATTGCAATGTACTTCTTCAAATTTATTGGCATAAGCTCTGAAAGTGGTCTTCTGGGGAAAATTGCTGAGCTGTATGGCAATGTCTTGGAGAGATTCAGTGACACAAAAGTTGTGAGTGATGCCAGCTTTAATTTCCTCCCAGTTATTGAGCTGGTTGTCAGTTTATGAGCCAACCCAAGTAAAAAACCAGTTAGCTGCAGCCTTGTAAAGACGTTTGCTGGCTTACTGGACCCATTTTTTTATGAGTAATGTGGCTGGCGCAACATTTGGCTGCCAAGTGATCTATCTAGTTAATAACATTTTCTTTGTTTTTGCCAAAGAACTTTTCATTACCAATGTACTTAGTGTTTGGATTTTTGCCTGTAATAAGCAGTTGTGTGTTATTTTTAGTTTTATGAGCAACTGTATTGAATTATCTTGGTGCATGCTTTGGGCATAACCAGTCCTTCAAATATGGTACATCTACTAGGTATATCTTTGTCAATGTTGTGGGTGCGGAAGTACGTCTTCAAGGTGTCCTAGGATCTGGCCTGGTTCAAGACATGGATGAGGGTAGGTGTGTTCTGTCTGGTCACTTCTTCTTTCATAGGTGTGGTCAGAAAACTGTGGCTGCTATCAGTGAGTAGGAGAAACTTTTAGGGAAGCTTCAAATATGGATTTAAAGAAGAAAGAAGTATATTTTATTGGATAATACTTTAGACTTATATAGCTTGCGCTGTGGCAGAGACTTAAGTTGGATCAAAGATAGGGGAGGTCATGTTTGAGTTAGATTTGGATTGCTGGATACTTGGACAAGTCATGTGATATTGGTTTGTTGACATTTCCGTAATTTTGAACTGAATATTAGATTAGCACTAAACCAGGTAATGACTGGATGTTAAGTGTGTTGGCAACAGCCAGAATACCATTACATCTAGATCCTTGACAATATTACTGTTTCTGATTATTAAATTTTCCTATAATATGTGCATTTTTATGTATTACCTTTTTGTATTTTGGGTTTTTATTTTTATAAGTGGGGGAAATATTTTATAGTAAAGATAGCTAATTCTATGGTAAAAATAAAAGTAAAAGTGTATTTTTATTAATTTTTAATTGCCATGTATCATTTTTATGGAATTTTTTAAATTTATGTAGTCAAATTACCCTATAAAGTATTTTGAGGCTTAATTTTTACTAAGTAAAATGTTCAGGAAACAGGTTTCTGCTTATTAAAAAAGTGTTAACATTTAGTAGTCTGCATGAGTAAAAACTTAATTCTGACTTTTCAATGCTGTTGAAATTAGAGTATTTTTATTCTGATTGTCAACCTATAGTAAGTCAACTTGTGAAATTAGTTAATTCTGGTGGTTGCCTAGTAAATCCAAACAACACATATCTTTTCAAAGAAATGGGGATTTAAATGACTCTTAAATTGATGCATCATGCTCCTTTATATCTATAAAGAGCATGGAAGACTTGAAAAGACCTAAACCTATCAGTCCCAAGGAAAAATTGAATTTATATTGATTGACAATAGATTTGAGTTTGTTTCAATTTGTTCTGAGATCCATTGATTTTGCTTACTTGTGAGTTTTTTCACTTAGTGCCATAGCTTTCAAAACTACTGAACCTTTTTTATTTTACTTCTCTGCAGCAAATAATTTTCAAGATAACTGGTTTAATATGTTGAGTAGAGCAAAGGCTGAACCCATAATTAAAATACTCTACAGTAGTTTTTAAACCTGTTGAGATAAATGTATATTATTCAGTTTAGAACGCATGAACTCAGTCACAAAACATATTTCAACTGGAACCAGTTGAAGGTTAATTTACTCAACAAAGCTTCCATTTATCTAGGTCCAGAAAACAAAAATAGTCAATCACAAAACAAAAATAAAGTCAAATATTAAATTCCAAAAATGAGATACCAAACACATGGAACTCAAATTCAAAATGCACACAATCCATTTACTTCCTGAAGAATTCTACATCAAATTTGATAATGAGTGTGTGGCAAATATGATATAAACAGATAACGCATGAGGTTCAGTCACAAAAGTGATAAACTCAAACACAAAACGTCTCATTTTTTGAAAATATTGATTTTTTGGGGACTCAAATTGGAAATAGTGGATTTTAGGAGTGAATCCACCAAAATCAATTCAGGGAAATTCAGCATTATTTTCAATGTACAACATCTAAATTTGGACATTTATGTCTGATAGAATGTCTCAAATAGGAGCACTCATTTAAATAAAATTAGGTTTCTAAAAATACTTTGCTTTTCTGTTTTTAATACTGTAAATTCAGAACCTAAACATAAAAATGCAGGATTGTCAAATCCTTGGTCCAAATTTTGAATCACTTTTGCAGGCAACTCAGCTGAGTGAAAAGTAAAATATTAAATAAAATTAACCATTTAATTTGACTTTTTGGTTTATTTATTTTGACAGATTTCAAATCTCTTGAGCAGATAACTCAACTAACAAAAATCAAAACACAACAAACAAATGTGGGATACATTAAGCAGAAATGCGGGATTCCAATGTAAAATTTGAGATTTCCTGTATTTCAAACAAATTATAGACATCATATAAAAATTAACAAATCTGAAATTACAGGATTGTCAAATCCAAGAACCAAGTTTCAAATCATAATTGCAAAGAATTTGAAATAAATATAATTTATGGGTGTCTCAAAAAGGATGTCAAAGGATCTAGAGTGGATTTGTGCTGATTTTTTTAGGAAGCACAGGCATTCTCAAAAATTGCCCTATTCCATTTTAGGACGGCTAAAATTTAGATTGTAATATTCACAAAATTGACATATTTAACAATAAAATTGGCTAAAATATACATTCCTCTTCTTGAGTTTAAAATTTTAATAAATTTTTATTATGTCTTCTTTCAATAACAACCAAGCCAACAAGCTGTTCCCTGGCCTTAACAAAATAATGCAGGGCTACGCTGGGTCTCTTAATGGTGAAGCCTATGTCTATGGCCACTCCCAACCCACAGGCCCCTCTGCAAGCCCCACCCAGGAGTCTGTTCTTTCCCCTGCAACTTCCAGCATGGCCCTGTTTGCCCATCACGCCCAGGCAGCTGCTAACCCAAATCCCTTATCAGCAATGGCATCCAGAACCAGCCATTTTAGCCATGGGGTCACCCAGAGAGCCCAGAATCCCAAAACAGCCAATCAGATGGCATTGACCAGTTCCCAAGATGAACACATCCCTCCCCCAGCCAATCAGCCTGCAAGACGCAGAAGAAAATTGATCACTCCAGAGATTGTTCTCAAAATGGTTGAAAAGCAAGGGATGCTTATGTCCCTTGGGGAAATTGCAGCCGTGATGGGTTTTGCAAAGTCCACTATGGCTGCAACCCTTTGAGCCCACACCAACTGTGGCCCCCCTACCAAGAAGACCCCAACTGGTGCCCGTTATTCAACTGACAGTGAAAAAGCCCACCCTCTCATGATGGCTATTATGGAGTGTGACCCGTGGATACCCTTGGTCCAGGTCCGTCTCCAACTGGGACTCCACAGCATTTTCACCAATAAGAGAACGGTGAATTTGTGGATGTACAGAGTTGTGGTTGCTGCTAGAATCTTATCCAATTAGGTTCTCAGTGGTCCCAGTTTGGTGGATACCAACCCCAATGATTTAACTATTATTAATTTTATTAAAGGGAGGGCAATAAGGACGTGCAATGATGTCATCTTCTTGTTGTATGCCAAGATTTTGGCAATTATCCAAGACTTTGGAGAAAAGTGTATCCAATCTAACGTCTACAAGCGTGTCCCAATCCTGTATTGATTAATTGGGGTTTTGTTGGCAGTTTCCCCATTGGGGGTCAATCATTACTCTGTGTTGCCAAACACAGCAGATTGGTATGCCTACCAGACAAAGCTCAAGGCCATGCTGGAGGAGTGGGCTACCCAAAACGCTGTGTACACAGTTGTACTGAGTGCCAAGATAGAGCAGCAAGAATAGACAACCCAAGAAATAAGGGCTGCAGGGCATACCTGTTGGTCCTACCCCATCAACCACATCAACATGCATCTTGCAGATGTATATCTCTATAATTTTGGTTCTGCTCTCAGGCGCTTGAAGCCTGCCACATACAATGAACTATGCACCCAAATTGATAAGGGGTATGAGCTTTTTCCTTTTGTGTCTGTCCAGGACTTATTTGATCTTATCATCTTCTATGCAAGTGATATTGATAAGTCCAGAAAGGACCCCTGCCTCCCCCACACCAGTTCATTTGTTTTGTCAAGCCAGTATATGTGACAAAAGAAGAATTTGAGCAATTGAAGCAATCAGCTCTTGCTGCTCCTTCCCAGTCAACAAACCCTGCCTCCCCAACCCCCCATCAAGCCATCTGCCTTTCAACCCTGACTCCCAAACCACCACCCATTCCCTCACCACTATATCTGATGCTGTCTCTTTCACAGGCGCAGATAAAGGCAATGTTCTTTCCACCCATTCCCTCCCCTACTTGTCCTTTGATGAGTAAAATAAAACTTTTCTTTGTGCCAACTTATTAAAATTGATTTTGTTCTTTTAGTTCATAATTAATAATATATTTTTTACATTGTTATAAGTTTCCATGTGTAAAGAATTTTGTACATTTTATGTGGTAACATATAATTATTTCCATGGATATTTTCATCATTGTTAATAAATTAAAGACCATAAATGTAAATATTGCATTAGAATATTGCAATTAGACGTCAACTCTTGATATTTTGATATTATGTGCATAACTCAATGCATTTTTTCAATAAAATCCATTGTAAACTTGGCCTTTTCCATTATAATTTAATGAAATGGACTGTGTTTATATTAGAGAGCCATTGATGCTTAGTATAATATTAATAATTAGTGCATTTTACAGCCTGTATATTTACCTATTGGTAATAACTCTGTAAACTTCTTAGTCAGATTTTGTGAGGTAATAATAATGTAATGTGTTAATATAATACTGTTTATTATCTTGCAAAATTTGACTAAGAAGTTTACATAATTATTACCAATAGGTAAATATACAGGCTGTAAAATGCACTAATTATTAATATTATACTAAGCATTAATGCCTCTCTAATATAAATACAGTCCATTTCATTAAATTATAATAGAAAAGGCCAAGTTTACAATGGATTTTATTGAAAAAATGCATTGAGTTATGCACATAATATCAAAATATTAAGAGTTGCTATCTAATTGCAATATTCTAACTCAATATTTACATTTATGGTCTTTAATTTATTAATTATGATGAAAAATATTCACGCGTTGAAGGTAGTACTATAAAAACCAGTTTTTGATGGAATTCAAACAAAATGTGAAATATCTATAACTTAATAAACAAATTAGAGTCAGCCCTCCAAAATTTTGTCAAGCTTGAATACAACATAAGGGAAATTGTGGTAAATCAACTGGGAAATGAGGGAAGGGCCTTGGTCCAGCAAAAGGAAACTGCAAAAAATAGCCTGGGAACAATAGTCAATGAAGAACACAAGGAAATACTCAAGCGGTTAGATTTCAAAAGTGAAAGTTACAACTCATGAGAATTTGCAAAAACCAATAGAAAGAATACTCAAAAAATCAAACTAATTGAAGGAAATGAAATCCCACAGGAAATAAACACCAACAAAGAGGGAAATAATCAAATGAAAACCAATGAAAACAAAACTCAGTCAAGAAGCAGGAGCGCTTCAAGAAATAAAAAAATTATTAAATGAAAACCAAGAAGAAACACAAGTTTCAAGAAATATAAGGAAAATTCAGCCTAGAAAAATTAATGAAGAGCAGCCAACACTCATGAAGTTTACTGAGGTGGCGCCTGTGGCTGAGGGGGCAGCAGGGGAAACAATTAGTAAGTCTTTTTATGTTTTACTTATATTTATTTTAGCTATCACTAGGAATGGGGACAAGGTCACAGAAGTGGCGGCTTTACGCCAAGTTGGTTCTACAGGGTTTACCAGTCACTGGTAGCCCCTGTAAAACAAATAAATAAAAACCAAATAAATAAAATAATTCAACAGAATATGAATATTTTTTCAAATATAAAACTAAAGATAGGGAATATTTACCACCCACGGGGTGCTTGCTGTGGATAAGGGAAGCATACAAAATAGGAACAAATATCAAATTCAAAGAGATGAATGAAATTTGTGGGGATGTCAATCTAAACTTTGATGAATATATATATGAAAGCATTCAAAGATTCCCATTTGCAAACATAAATGAATATGAAAAAAACCTAGTCAAAACCAACTTTCAAATAAGAACTGAATATTTAAAAACTGAAATTTTTAATAAGGTATTCAAGGCATTGTCAAAAAAAGTTGGGGATGCAGTCCTTGTGAACACATTTAAACCTTTATTAATTTTGGTTGCCAAGGCATGGGGGGCTGATGCAAGTTGGGGGCCCCCAGAACCCTCTTCAAATTCAATCAAACTTCCTATATCAATAGATTAGTTCAATTATTCAAAAAAATTGTGCATGTTCTCTGAAAAATACACCTTGCAAAGAATTCACATTGCGGTATACCTGGGAATCCTCCTTCACTGCATATTAAAAACCAACATCAAAAAGTTGGAAGATGTACTTATTCAAATTGATATATGCCGCTTAGCACTCAAACGGCAGAAGACACCACAGGGGTATAGGACAGTTGAGCACGTCCTTTACAACTCCTTTGCATTAGCAACGTTGTAGGGGTACTATGTGCCCCCTGAAAAAAACCTAATGATTGATTTGCTCACTTGCCTTCCTTTTATCAAACGTTTAACAACCACCGGGGTACAGGGCGCCACCCCTCTAGCAATTGCATCCAGGGTTGTCCACCACGTACAGAAGAGTATGTGGATCCAATAAGACGCTCTAGCCAAAAATTTAATTTTGGGGTATAATTCCCCGGAATAATCACATTCCCTTTGCAATCAACATCCCCCAATAAATATCTTCCCCTTGCAAATTAAATTTTATTTTTTTAAACTTTTTTATATTTCAATATTAAAATATTGAATAAATCATGATTAAATAAAAATAGTTAAATTTTGAATATTTAAACTTTAAACTTTAAATTTTAAGATTTATAATTACTGTAAATTCAGAATCTAAACCTAAAAAATGTAGGATTGTCAAATCCTTGGTCCAAATTTTGAATCACTTTTGTGGGATGGCCTTTTTTAATTAAATTGAATTCTTTTTATGCTTATTTGAATTTTTAAAAATTCAGGAACTCATAGACACTTTGCAAAGTTCAAGTCAAACTGCATATTTCCAATGGACGAAATTAAGTAACTGGAATCAGATTTGAAGTGTTCAGTCCATCAACCATTTTCATTAAGTTTACTATGTTTTTTGGAATTGCAGGATTGTCAAATCCAAGAACCAAATTTCAAATCACTTTTGAATGCCACTAGTAAACTCATATATTAATTGCGGGTGTCAGGAAATCCTGGTCTATCTGGGTTGACTGATCCATATTCCCATCACAAGACATGAGTTGATAATGGATGGAATACAGCCAGAGTGAAACAGCTATTCCGGAATATGGGAACTATAATAAGGTTGATATAGTTACAAGTCAGAAGCACCTGAGACATTCTGGGTCTCAGGTCACAGGTCAATCCAGAAGCTTCTATAATTAGACACTAAGGATTCCGGATTCCAGATAAGGACGCAACCTCAACCCAGTGAATATCAGGGAATTCAACACCTGTTTCACCAAGAAGTGAGACAACAAACCGCCTGTCTGCATTTTTCATTATGCCAAGCATGGACACCAGTTTGGCCAATAGGTGTCAACTTAGTTGCTGTGACTAAGTCAAGAAATATCTAGGCTGAAGAGGGGAAATCAGCAGCCTAGAATATTACCTCATCCCAAACCCTATTTGGGTTTTGGGATCAGACTCTGGGGGATGAGACTAATAGCTTGGGGATGATAGGCTAGCTAGTAAGAGTTGTCCGCAGCTAGACGCCAGTTTGGCCGCTAGCTGTCAACTATAAAGGGGTCTTTCAAGATCACTTGGAAAACATACAATTTTGTACCCTCAACATCTCTACTAGTCTGAATAGTAGAGGTGACAAAGTACATAAGAACAAGCTTATTGATACTTGTGAAACTCCTTCCAACCCACCACAGCCGGTGTTGCGTCCAAAGGACCACAGGACTTTGCAAATTCTCTTGGATCATTCAACAAAGAACCTCTGCTTTTGTCACGCCAATTGAAGCACATATTTTGCCATACAAATCCCTTATCCCATCCTACAATATAACAACTAATAAAAATAATATCTCTTCCTCAAGATCCAGAAATCTTGACACCAGGAACTGGAATCCAAATTGAATGTACAGTAAGAAACTAGGACAAATCAACACAAATCATAAAGATCCACTCTGGATAAAATCAAATAAAAATTCAATTTCAGCAACCAAGTTTAGAGAAGAAATTAAGTAAAATGTAAACTTGTCTAAACTGGGAATGATGCAATATTCTGCACTCTAAATCAAAAATATGGCAACCACAAAACCATATAATGATATATGAGCTACCCTCCTGATGACGCAGAATTTTTTAAAAGTTCAAGGAAGAAAGGAGGGGGAAAGATAAACCATCAGTTTACTAACTATATTTTCATGCATTGCTACTAAGGATGGTTGATTACAATAGATTTTAAAAAATGCTAATAATAAAATAGAATTATATATTACAATCTATCTTATCATGTTGCCTTTTCCTTGGTGTGTTGATAGTTCATTTGCTGTTGATAATGTGCTTATATTTAATTGGATAGTTTCACCTCCAGTTGCCTTGGCAATAGGAAATCAAGTTGCCTCTGCAACCACAGTTGGTCTCAGGGAGGCAACTTGATTTCCTATTGCCAAGGCAACTGGAGGTGAAGCTATCCAATTAATTGCAAGCACATTATCAACAGCAAATGATCTATCAACACACCAAGGAAAAGGCAACATGATAAAAATAGATTTTAATAATTATTTATTTTATTATTAGTGTTTTTAAAATCTATTGTAATCAATCATCTAAATTTTAGCCATCCTAAAATGGAATAGGGTGATTTTTAAGAATGCCTATGATTCCTAAAAGAATTGGTACAAATCCACTCTAGATCCTTTAGCATTCTTTTTGAGACACCCATAAATTATATTTATTTCAAATTCACCTTATTTTTTATTTGAAATTTGGTTCTTGGATTTGACAATCCCGCAATTTTAGATTTGTTGATTTTTAAATGATGCCTATGATTTGTTTGACATACAGAAAATCTAAAATCATACATAAGAATCCCGCATTTCTGATTCATATATCCCACATTTGTTTGCTATGTTTTGTCTTTTGTTAGTTGAGTTATCTGCT
Source organism: Entomophthora muscae (assembly GCA_014839935.2). Taxonomy (NCBI): domain Eukaryota; kingdom Fungi; phylum Entomophthoromycota; class Entomophthoromycetes; order Entomophthorales; family Entomophthoraceae; genus Entomophthora; species Entomophthora muscae. The sequence continues at coordinate 502,370 of QTSX02004999.1, read as the reverse complement.
CATGAGATTTGGAATTTGCCAATTTAAATTAATCAAAAAAAGTCAAATTAAATGGTGGATTTTATTAAATATTTTATTTTCACTCAGCTGTATTGCCTGCAAAAGTGGTTTGAAATTTGGACCAAGGATTTGACAATCCCGCATTTTTACGTTTAGGTTCTGAATTTACAGTATAATTTTACTTTTAATATTTTAAGATTGTTTTAAATTTTAATAGGTAAATTATGATAGTAATATATCAGAATCCTTTACAAGACATTAGTTATAGTTGTGACCACGTCCAATAATAAACATTAATCAAAGATGTTTTATTTACTAGCTTGTTGCTACGGGTTCATTTATTACATAGACAAACAACAAGAATTGAATTTATCCGCATCATGTGGCTGCTCCACTATTGTTCTAAACAAGTGATTGTTTAAAACTTGAATTATCTTTCCCTTGAAATATGATTTAATAAACATATTCAATATGCTTGACCTATGTCCTGAGTACTAATTAGTAAGTGATACATAAAAATAATTGGTGTTTGTGTTGTGTGGCTATAGTGGCACTGAAATAATAATGATCAGATGATGACCTGCAATGTTGCAACTGAACCAATGAGGATTCAGTATTTGGAATTGGGGAAGACAACAGTTCAATAGAAAGGACAGAGTAATAATAATAAGGTATTGTTTATTATAGGATATTGTGATTAATATACTATATTGGGAAGCCACAAGGCCACAAGGGGGTGGCATAGTGGGAAGTTCCATGTAAGGTTTGGAGCTGAGGAATAACTTGTGCAGGGATCAACAGGTCAAATTGGTAGTGCTCCTAATTAGGATGAAGTGCCCGCCATTTGATACTGCCATCAGATTGATTCATGTTGTTAGATATGTCAAGGGGCAACTCATTGAGCGCCCCCTGTGTATTGTGAGATATGTTAGCAGGCAAGTCTGGAAACTTGGTTGCAACCCCTCCCCTTGACCCCTGTTTGTCGTCAGACACCAGGATTGGAGTCTGCAGAAGATCTGGGAAGGTCCGTACAAACAACTTTTGTGTGGGGATGGCGCGGCAGGGGCACAAGCAAACATGGTGGAGTTTCTTGGTGTTCCCTTGGGCGTCTTCAAGTCAATAGGTGTGGTTGTCATAGATGGCGGCTACCTTGAAGGGGCCTAGGTGGTTGGGTTCTAGCTTGGCAGAATTGGGGTTGAGGGTGTAGACAGGGCCACCTACAGCGTATCTGGCTTCAAGGTGCTTTGTCTCTCCTTCAATTTGTTTGTGCTCAATTTCTCTGGCCTTGGTACGCCATTGGTCCAGGGATGGAGTTGGCACTAGGGGGCTTTGCAGGAACTGTGGACTGTAGCTTTCCCTGCTCTACTCCTGATAGACTATCAGGCGTCCCAAAGGCTAAGGCGCTGGGGCTGAACCCTGTGCCTCTGTTAATTCTTGCAAGTAAAATAAGTAGAGCGGTGGGCAGGTGTTCAGTCCATGCAGTATTGGGGTGCTCCTGGGAGAGCTTGGCAATCAAGTGAACCAGTGAGCCATTTAACTGTTCTACGTGTCCATTGGCTTGTGAATGGTAAGGAATTGTAACTACCTATTGGAGAGCATTCTTGGAGCAGTATGCCTTTATGACATGCCCAACAAGTTCTAGACCACCATCTGTGATGAGACGTTTGGGCCGCCCAAAGCAGGCCACAATTTCCTTGCCAATGAAGCAGGTGATAGTGGTGGCAGTGTGGCTAGTTTTTGTCCAGGCCCTTGGCCAACAAGTGAAGTAGTCAATGGCAGTGATCATGTACTTCTTCCCCAGTCTGTCTTTGGGGGAGGGGCCCCACAATGTCAAGGGTCCACTGTTCAAAGGGCTCCATGGCTTGATGGGTAGGACGGACTTTGGGGAAGCAGGTTTAGACGTGTTCTTTTCACACAGCACACAGGTCTTGAGGAGGTCCAAAATGTCTTGACACATGCGCGGCCACTAAATCTTTTGCTTCATTATTTCAAAGAGATTACGTCCTCTGATGTGACCCAGGGTTTGGTGGTAGTGCAGTATTGTGTCACCTTGTTGTGTGGTGGGAATGTAAGGCATCTTTTCACCTGTCTCTGCCTGGCAACAGACATTGCCAGCATCAATGGTGAATTAACTCTTATTGTCCTTCAGCTTGGAGATGGTTGCCAAGTTGAGACCTTTGTAACAAGTTGTTTCAGGGCAGAGGTAGAGCATGGGCCAGTCAGGGTCCAAACCACCATCCCCAGTGATGGACGCTATGTAAAGTCAGGAGAGGGCGTCAGCTGTGACAAGTTCCTTTCCAGGCTTATACTTGATGCGCAACTGGTAGGGGGACAGGCGTTAGACACAGCCTGCTTGGCGGCATGTCAAGTGGGACTGTGTTGAATTATTGAAGTAACTTGTGGTTGGTTAGGACGCGGGGTGGAAAGGTAGCCCCTTCCAAGTAGCAGCACCACTTCTCAACGCAGTGCACAATTGCCACTAGCTCTTTATCATGAATAAGGTAACACTGTTCTGAGTCAGTAAGCTTCCTGGACTTGTATGTCACCAGGAGGAAGGCGCCATTGTCAGTTTCTACCCTTAGCACGCCCCCTATGACCCTTTCAGAGGCGTCAGTCTCAATCTTGTACTGGCAGTTTTGATTGGGGAACTGCAGTACTAGCGCCGTTATAAGTCTCTGCTTCAACGTTTCAAAGACTTGATCACTGGTGGGGGCCCACTGGAAGCGCTGCTTGGTATTGAGAAGCTCAGTGAGAGGTGCAATTAGCTCCCTGCAGTTGGGAATGAACTTTTGTACATAGGCCACCATGCCTAGGAATGTCCGCACTTGGCCCACATTGGTTAGAGGCGGCATACTATTGATTGCCTTCATTTTGACAGGGTCGGGCTATATGCCTTGGGCAGAGATGGTGTGCCCAAGGAATAGCAACTCTGACTTGAGGAACTCACATTTGGAGGGTTTAGCTTTTAGCTGATTCTTTTGAAGGGTGTTGAGGACAGCGCAGAGGTGTTGGAGTTGCGTGGTTTGATCTTGACTGAAGACAATAATGTTGTCAAGGTACATCATCACACATTTTCCAATCAGTTCCTTGAATGCTTTGTTCATCAACATGGCAAAGGTGGAGGGAGCGTTGGTCATTCCAAAGTTCATGACCCAACACTCAAAAAACCCACAGCGTGTGTAAAAGGCAGTTTTTGCCTCACCCCCTGGTGCAATGCGGACCTGGTTGTACCCCGCAGTGAGATTGATCTTGCTAAAGACCTTCACACCTGCAAGTGTATCAAATAGGTTTTCAATGAGCGGCAGGGGGTACTTGTTCTTAACTGTCACCTCATTAAGGGCACAGTAGTCTGTGACCAGGCAAAGGGACACATCTTTCTTGGCTACAAAGAAGACTGCTGCCCCATATGGAGAGAGCAAGGGGCCAATGAAGCCTTTATCAAGCGCGTCCACAAGGTGCTGGCAGAGGGTCTCATCTTCCTTTGGTGTAAGATGGTATAGAGGGCGTGCTTTAGGTAGCAACCCTTGGAGTTGGACAGCGTGCTGGATCTCCCAAGGAGGAGGCAGTTGGTCCAGTGTTTCACTGAATACGTCTTTGTACTCCTTGAGGAGAGCAGCAAGTGCTGGAGGGGGCGGAGTGGTCAAGGGAGGAGCTGCAGATGGTTTGGCGTGGATAACTTTGACTGAACATTGTTTGAAGTCTAGTTTCCCCCCTTGAAATTGTACAAACCTGTTTCTGTTATTCTCACAAACACAGTGTTGTGGAGTAACTTGCTCATTTCAACAGGGTAGATATGAAAGCCCACCCCATTTCTATTGAGGGTGATAACAGATGTACCCCAGTTGATGTAGGGGCAATTATGTTGAAGCCAGTTGAGGCCAGCAATTACATCATGGCTGAGCCTGGCCATGATGGGCCAAGAGAGCTTGACCTGGATGTTCCCCATTCTTACAGAGAAGGGTACCATCTCATGGGTGATGGCAACTCTGCGGGAGTCAGCTATGTGCACTGCCTTGAACCTGCTAGGCACGCGATCTAGTTGTTGGGCGTCAGCAAATGCGTGGTCCACCATAGTGTGATCAGCCCTGGTATCTACCAGTAGTTTGTGGGTGTTCCACAGAAACAGAAGGGATAGGCTAAGCGGGCTACTTTATTTGAGGACTGGCTTGCTTGTAAGACGGGGTTGTCACTGTGGACCTGGAATACGTCAAGGGTTTCAACCTTGTGGATGTTATAGTTGCAAGGATTTTTGGCAAGAAGGGATTGAGAGGATAGATCAGATGGGGCTGTAGAACCTCTCATTGCTACAACTCCCAGGCTTTTCCTGGCTCCTCAATCTGTGCTAACTGGAGCTCTCCCTTGCGGGGGCACTCGGTGCCATTCTCCTGCTGACAAGGTTGGCGGCGGCCCACTTGGCTGTGGCCACTGTCAGGTGTTACCCGGGGTTGGGATGTTGTATAATTGGTGTGACAGAAGCCCATTGAGGCCTGATTATTAGCTTCCACAATGGCCTTATAGCAGTCATCAATGGAAGCACAACAACCTACAGGGACCCACTTACAGATGTGGGGTTTAAGGCCATTGCTTATTAGGGTCAGGAGCATGGCATTTCTGTCTGTGATGGCTTCAGGGGCAGCAGCCAGGGCTTGCTGCTAGGCAGCAAGGTACTCAGGAATTCACCCAGTCTGTTTAATTTCTAACAGGGGAGTTCCTACCACAATTGGCAAGAAGGTCTTGCTGTAGCAGGATTTGGTTGCATTGCAGAATGCCAACCACGTAACTTCAATTTTCTGTCTGGCCCAGTTGGTGAACCACACGGCGGCGGGCCCTGTGAGGCAGCCAGATGCTGTGGCAACCCACATGGGCTCTGGTACTTGGCAAATTTGAAGGCGAGTTTCTGTGGACTGGAGCCAACTGACAATGTTGGCCCCCTTGACTCCACCTGTGAAGGATTCTAACTGTAGGTTGAGCATGCGCTGTGAGAGATCTGACTGGGGAGGGGTGACGCTAGCGTCACGCTGCCCAAGGCAAAGTTGATTGTACACACTTGTGAGGACTAGTTGGTCTTGATGGATGAAATCCTGTTGGGGATGTCCCCCTTGGGGATTGGCAGGAAGATTTCTTGTGAGGGAGTAGCCATATGGCCCATACTCTGTCCTTTCTTAGGGGGAATTTTGTTTTTAGGTAGGTTGTGAACCTACTTCTGCTACCACTGTTGTAACTGAACCAATGAGGATTCAGTATTTGGAATTAGGGAAGACAACAGTCCAATAGAAAGAACAGAATAATAATAATAAGATATTGTTTATTGTAGGATATTGTGATTAATATACTATATTAGGAAGCCACAAGGCCACAAGGGGGTGGCATAGTGGGAAGTTCCATGTAAGTTTTGGAGCTGAGGAATAACTTGTGCAGGGATCAGCAGGTCAAATTGGTAGCGCTCCTAATTACAATGAAATGCCTGCCATTTGATATTGCCATCAGATTGGCCCATGCCGTTATATACATCAAGTGTGACTCATTGAGCGCCCCCTGTGTATTGTAAGATACATTAGCTGGCAAGTCTGGAAACTTGGTTGTAACAACAAGGTCCAATTTGTGCTTTAAAAAGGCCAAAGTACCAACAAGGATTCACACTTATTTAAATAAAATTAATCTTTTTCTATATTTTTTAATTTATTGTTTGTTAGCGCAACAGTCAATATAATATTCAGTGCAGTATAATAAAAATATATGTCCTCTTACCTAGTATGATTAAATTTACTTACCTTTTCTATGTATTCTTATATGTCTATAATACAATCAAATGTCACGGCATTATAACTTATAGTATTATTTTCAAGCCCCATTAAAAAAAACCCCCAGAGCACTTATTTATCTGATTGGCTCAGAGGCCAGGGCTTTGGGGAGGAAAGATTCTGAGTGCTTGTAAAAAGCTGCCAAACATTGGGTGGCATTGCAAATTGAATGACCTCAAGGATGATAAAGAAATCCTTGGTGTCCTGAGGGGGGCCTTTCTTCACCTTATTTTTGATCCACCCAAAGACCTCCTCAATTGGATTCAGGAATGGGGAATATGGCAGGAGGAAGAGAAGTCTCATTGGACAATTGGTAAGCCGGTGGCTGGAGGTGTGGCTGTTTTTGTTGATGGGGGGAATTTGGACATAACCAGATCCACTTTGTGGAGCCCAACATTATCAAGCACAACAATGTTGGTTGTACTGCGGTAATTGATCTGGAGATACTCCTTGACAGTTCAGAGAAAATCAGGAAATGTCCCACTATTATGGGAACCCTTGATCATCTGATACTGGTCCAACCCACAAGGACCAAGAACCGCTACCATGGAATAGGTCTGGGAAGGGATAGCTGCACAATGGGATTGCTGTCCTTGGACCCCTTCTCAACCCACCCATTCCTAGACCTAAGTGAGGAGGAAAACAATGATTTGTTGATGTAGAAGAACTGGACATTCCCAGTGTTCTTTAGTGCCAGATATGTCTTGGCATAAATGTGTTGATCCTTGATGGTCTTCTCATTGTTTCTGTTGTACAGAAAAACTCTCAGTACTTTCCAGGAGTATCCCAAATCAACCATTGCTTTGTAAACAAGGGCTTTAGAAACAGAAAGCCTGAACTCTGTGGTGAGCATTGATTGGACAGCAATTGAGTCCAGGTGGCAATCTTTGGCTACCCACTGTTTTATTGCGTCAATATGCACAGGCTGCAAGAGTTTTGGCTGCCGCTTAGCCTTGGTGGATTTGGCAATTTGCCCAGTGTTGCCATACTTGGTGTTGATGTTGGCAATGTACCTGGCTGTGACACCAAATTGGGACGCAATATTCCAAACCACCATTCCCCCGTTCAAGCAGTTGAAGAGAGCTTCACACTCACTATCTGTCAACTGACGCTGGCCCTTGACAGGTACCATGGCATCCTGGCTAGAAGGCTCAACACAGGGGATGGGGACCTTTGTGTAGAAGGTGGGATCACGCTTGGTTGCGCTGGCGCCGTTCATAGTAGCATAAGACACAGGTACAGATGGCTCTTTGGTGGTGGCTAATGGCTGATAGGAGGTATCAAAAATGCAAGGGCATGTCAGGGCCTGGCCTGACAATTTTATTATGTGGTTTAGCTGCTTTATGTTTTTATAGAAATAGCCTTAATTTACACCTTCAAAATGACGCATTGATCTTGTTCCTAGCTGCTCTAGACCCTGACTTATGGACAATAATCAATCTGATTGCCAAAACACAGCAAATCTGAACCAATAAGGATCATAGAACTGGTCAACAAACACTGCAAAAGAATCCAAGCATAAATCCACAATGCCTGAATCAAACAGAACGGCCAAATGCTCGTTGGAAAGCCACTGAAGAGGATAATCCAATTGCACTAATTTTAGATCATGAATTGAAGATCCATGTAAAGGTGGAATATCTTTCAATTAGGGTTGTCCTGAAGGGTTTGCTAATCCCAGCCAAAAGAGGTTTGAAGATTAGTCAGCTGAGCACCCATATTAAGCCAAGCATAACTCATCAACAACTGAACCAATTCAAATTTCCAAACACTCAATGGAAAGCTACTAACAAGGGAAATTTAATAGTACAGGTTCTATATCATGAATTAAAGGTCCATGCAAAGCCAAACCTTCTCAATTATAATATGAGTGAAACTGGTCATGAGGTGCTCTATCTTCAAAGAAATTTTTCTACCAAAAAGTATCTACAAGAGTCAAGAAAGATCCAGAAGAATCCTGAAGAATCCTGGAAAGAGCATAAAATAACCCTATCTTCCCTGCTTCACATTGTGATCATTCTTAGTCTTTCCCAATAATAAAGCTCAAGTTCATATCCAAGTTTGATTTTTATCAAGATTGCCATAGAGAACTGGACCCCTGTCAGGACCCCCTGGGCCTTGACATAATAATCACCTAATCACTCAGTGATGAAGAGGCCCTCACTTACCTTCTTCTTGGAGCTCTGCCTGTGCTAGTCCTCTTCCTTGCTGTCCAACTAGTTGTCTATTTCACATCCAGTGAAAATTAACTCCAACAACCTGCCTACTTAGTCCTAATCACTTTCCCACTGTCACCCACCAGGCTTCAGAGTCTCATACCCAGAGTAATCTGTCAGATAATCTCTGTAGTTTGGAACAGCCTGTCATTTGTATTGAGAAACTTTGGAAACCAACACCCTCCATATTTACCATTTTAATTACATTTACAAAACAACTAATTATGCACAGTCAGAAACCCTTATGGTGAGCCATACCCTTGATACCACATCAACTGCCAATTTCCGCTACTCTGGTACCCATAAAAAAGCTGAAGATAAACAAGTCAATATAATGGCTAAAAACAGATGTCTTGAAAGAAGTTACAAAGGCTAGAGAGTTAATAACAAGCCAAGGACTTCCATGGGACAACAGCTGCTCAATTACACTAGCATTTACAAATATTGAAACTGATATAAGTCAGCAACAGGAAGCTAAAAGAATTCTAATAAAAAAGGTTAAATCAGATGAAACTCTGCATAGTACCTCCAGTCAAGTAGATCTGTACCTGGAAAAGATCAACCATAATCAGAAACAGATTCCTGTCCATGAGGAAATCAAGAAAATCCAGATTCATGAAGGCAAAATCCCAAAAAGACACAACTACCTCAAGGAAAATTAGCCAACCCCAGCAAAGAGCTAGGTATTAGATCATGTGAAAAGCTTCATAATAGAGATGCTATTGTTGCAACCAAGTTTCCAGACTTGCCTGCTAACATATCTCACAATACACAGGGGGCGCTCAATGAGTTGCCCCTTGATATATCTAACAACATGGATCAATCTGATGGCAGTATCAAATGGCAGGAACTTCATCCTAATTAGGAGCACTACCAATATGACCTGCTGATCCCTGTACAAGTTATTCCTTGGCTCCAAACCTTACATGGAACTCCCTACTATGCCACCCTCTTGTGGCCTTGTGGCTTCCTGATATAGTATATTAATCACAATATCCTACAATAAACAATACCTTATTCTTATTATTCTGTCCTTTCTATTGGACTGTTGTCTTCCCAAATTCTAAGTACTGAATCCTTATTGGTTCAGTTGAAACACTATACAAGAAGACCTGAACCCACAAAAGGGAACAAAAGATAAAGAGAATGCACCCAAAACCAAAGAGAAAGAAAAAGACCTCAGTGATGATTCCACAAGGAAAAAAGAAGCTGTTATCAAGATAGGTAACTTGGGCCCCTATATGACTAGTATTATAGGGGCAACTTGTATGTTCCTTTTTAAATTATCAGCTTACTACGCCCATAGACTGAATAATCAAGGAACCATAAATCAAGTTGTTGTGACTGTGCTGTTTTAGAAGAGTTTCAAGGGGAAAATATTTAGAACTAGATAATAATCTTTATTGAGAGATATAGATTATATAGTCAATGTGAATCAAGGATAACAGGAACATGATTGTGTTCATCACACAGTTGGATGGCAAGGAGGTGGCTTGATCCTTGTAATGAGTGTGAGATTAGGCTAATTGACCACAAATGATCAGTCTAATCATTGCACAGAGATCTTTATCAGTTACACGCCATATTATCACTGGTCATCATTATATTGATAGATATGGCAGTTATACGCTGTATTATCACTAGGTATCATTTAATTAAGTGTAGTAATTATACGCCGTATAATCATCAGTTTATTATAATAGATATGGTAGTTATATGCTGTGTTATTGTTAGTTTATTACAATAGATGCAACAATTATATACTGTATTATCATTGATTGTCATCCATATGTGTATTGATTATACGTCATATATTGCTTGCTTTATTATAATTGATGTCATTATTATACACTGTATAAATGCTAGTCAATATAGTGATTATCATTGATTACACACTGTGTAATCAATGAATCATCAATTTTACATCACCTATTCTACCCTACTGGATGTAGTATCAACTCAGACTCACACAGCCTGATGGGTGTATATGTTCATATCAAACAAGTGACATACAAATAGTTAAGAAATACCGAGTTTGGATCAGCATTACACGGTGTATAATCATGTTTCTTATTGGTTTGGGTCAGCATTACACAGCAGATAATCCACAAGTCACTATTGGATTGAGTCTGCTATTATATGGCGTATAATCCCCAATTTGACCTGTTGCATTAATAAGCAGAAGACTTGCCAGCCAGAAAAGGATCACTGATTAAGCCCTACAAATGGAATACCAGAATTCTACCTTCCAATGTAGAAGGGCTGAACAGGGACAATTTCTAAGCATCAACTAAATACAGCATAGTTTCCCAGCACAATAATAGACATGGAAGATACAGCCAATCAATAAATGACAGTAGGCTAGCTCAAGAAAAGCGTAGGCTGTAGCTGATGTGTTATGTACACCTGCTAAGACCAGTAGCAACACATGTACCAAGGACAGCCAATCAGGATAGGCGCAGCCAGCAAAGATGGACCTATTGCAAAGGTAGCCACTGAGAACTGTCTGAAAGGACAAGAACAAGGGTTGTTTCAGTATATATTGATACAGACACCTGAAAGGATGAAAACAAGTTCTTAGTTACACCTGGATAGATTGCAGCCGCTGCCTAGATTGTACTCCAGTCCCAATAAACATAATTATCTTCAAAGTTCTATTCTATTGCAGTCTGTAGTGATCTTGCATAAGATTAGGTAGAATACATTGGCAAGGCTAACATCTATCTGTAGCTTTGAACATACCAGCAATAACCCAAGTTACTCAACAATGAGTCAAGCGCCAAAACAAGTCACCCACTGAGAGTGATCAGCTTTTGTTTTTGTTGTTGTATTTGGTAATTCAAGTTGCCTTCTTAACTTGGCTGCAGGTGGACAGATAATTGGATTGCAGGTTGTGAACCTGCTTACTCAGAACCTTGCTGGCGGGTCAAGCCTGCTGTTTTGACACCCCCCCCCAACTGAGAGTTGGCCTCCTCTGGAGGTAGATTGTCAGGGAGGTTGTTGGGAGCCCAGGCGTCATACTGGACTAACTGTTGTTTGGTGGCGGGTAACACAGTCTCATGTTGTCTTTGTCTGGCTTTGTAAGGTCTGAGGCAATCATGGTGGAGTACCTTGTCCTGTCTGCGCTTCCTGAGCCCTTGCACAAGGTAAGTTTTATTGTTGTTTACCTTTAGGATAATAGCAGGGGCCACTTTCTCTGGTTGTAATTTACTTTTTTCAATGTTCATGATCCAAACTTTGTTGCCAATTTCATGTCTGTCTTTGATGGGAACAAAGTTTTTCTGTAAGTGCTTCCCTTCTTTTTTCTGTCTGGTTGCTATTGGCCTGGATAACCTGGGGATCTGAGCAGGGGAGAACTTTGCTTGGTATCTCCAGTTTAGGTCCTGATAGCACCTGGATAATATTGGGTTGTGTTCCATAAACTAACTTGAAGGGGCTTTTGCCAATGGATCTGTTCACACAAGTCTGGCATACAAGTAATGCAGTCAATAGCTGCTTGTACCAGTCCTCAGGTCTCCCGGAGGTAAGTTTGGCCAAGGCTTGCACAAGGCTGCCATTTAGCTGCTCCATGCGTCCATTGTCCTGAGGGTGGTAGGGTGTTGTCACTGTGTGTTGTACTCCATCCTTGGTATGATATATGTTGGTCTTTTCAGAGTTCAATTCTTTGCCTCCATCAGTTATCAGGAGTTCTGGCTTTCCAAACTTACTGATAATTTCCTTTTCTATGAAGCATTGTACGTTGTTGCTGGAATGTGTTTTAATTGCTTGGGCTACTGGCCAGCGTGTGGCAAAGTTGATGCCAGTAATAATATACTTTTTGCCGTTATGTTTTCCTGGCATGGGTCCCACAATATCCAGAGCCCATACCTTAAATTATAATTGTGTGCAAATGGGTAATACGGACTTGGGGGAGTTTCACTTCTTGCAAACTTTTCACACACATCACACTGATCTAAGGCTTCTTGGACGTCTTGATATAAAATCAGCCACCAGACCTTGTGCTTTAGAAATTTGTAACTATTTTAACTCTTTGTATGGCCAAGGTCTCTGTGATAGCGCAGGATGGTATTGACTTGCTGGTGTGTGGGGATGTATGATATGGTTGTGCCATCAGACATTTTCTGGTGTAAGGTTCCATAGACGCCGGCAAATAGGTGTTCATTTTTGATGATGGTTTCCTTTTTGATATCTGTTGTACCCGGGGGAAGCCTTCATCTTTGGTACGCAGCACCAGGAGGGGCCAATCTGGGTCAAGCCCAGTTTCCCCTCTTGTGGCCCTGACGTATAATTGAGACAATGCATCAGCCATGGCCAACTCTGGGCCTGGCTTGTACTGTATAAGCATGTTAAACCTCCCCAAAAGCTCCATCCATCTGGCTTGTCTGAAGGATAGATTTGCTTGGGTCTTGAAGTAGATGAGTGACTTGTGGTCTATCAAAGCAGTGAACTCTTCTTGTTGCTCCAAGTAGCAACGCCATTTGACTAGGCAGTGCACAATTGCCAACAGCTCTTTGTTGTGTATGAGATATTGGCACTTGCTGTCTGTCAGTTTGCGTGATTTTTAGGCTACAGGGAGGAAGTCACCTGTGTTGTTCTTGATATGTAGTACTCCTCCAATTGATGCATTGGAGACGTCTGTTTCCATTTGGTATTCCCCATCAAATTTAGGGTATTGAAGGATGGGTGCCGTTGTGAGTTTTTCTTTAAGGCGTCTGAAGCAAAGGTCACAATGGGGGGTCCACACAAATTTGGATTTGGCGCCAGTTATGGCAGATAGAGGAGCAGTCAGGACATTGCAGTTGGGTATGAATTGTTGTACATAGGCAACCATTCCAAGAAAAGTGCAAAGTTCTGACTTGTCTTTGGGTGGCAGCATTTTGCAAATGGCCTGGATCTTCAGGCTTTTAGGTTTAATGCTGTCTTTCAAAACTATGTTTCCCAAGAAGGTTAGTTGTTTGCAGAAGAATAGGCACTTGGAAGGTTTGGCTAGCAGTTTATGTTGCGCTAGAGTGGCAAAGACTGCCTCCAGATCCTTGTGATGCTGTTCCACTGACAGGCTGTAAACAATGATGTTGTCTGGGTATACCAGGGCATGTTTGCCAATATGGGGAGCAAACACCTCGTTCAGGAAGGTTATAAAGGTTGACGGGGCATTTGTCATACCAAAGTTAAGTACCACACACTCATACGGGCCATACTTGATGTGGAAGGCTGTTTTGGGGATGTCTTCTTCCTTGATGCAAATCTGGTTATAGCCTGCTGTAAGATCAATCTTGGAGAAGACTGTGGCGCCACCCAGGGCATCAAAGAGCTTATCAATGAGTGATAGTGGGTAATGATTCTTGATGGTAACTTTGTTTAGGGCTCAGTAGTCTGTAACCAGGCGGAGGGTACCATCCTTCTTTGCTACAAAGAATACCGCAGCACTAAAGGGGGATTGTGAGGGGCAGATAAGTCCTTTCTCCAATGCCTCCTTGAGATAAGCACACAGGGTGTTGTCCTTGTTTGTAGTGAGGTGTTAGATGGATTGTGCCTTAGGTACTGCTCCTTTAATTTAGATGGAATGCTGGATGTAATTTTCTGGTGGTAACCTGGGTAGAGCTTCCTTAAAAATCTGTGTTGAGCTACAATTTTGCAATCCTGTGGCGCGGCAGTATCTTGATGGTCCTTGAAATGGATGATCTTGTATTGGCAAGAGTCCCAGTCAATAGCCTTGAGGTTCTCCTGTTTGTCCAAGTTCTCTGTGATACGTACAAAGACATGGTTGTGCAGGAGTTGGTCCACTGAGTCAGGATAGATTTGGTGGTTGACTTCTTCATTTTTGATGGTCAATACCAAGGTTGCCCAGTCCATGTGGGGGTTTTTCTTTTGAAGCCAATCAAGTCCCAGTACAATGTCAAACTTGGGAAAGTCAATGATGAGACCTTGAATGGTGGAATGTAGGTTCTCTAGCATGACAGAGAAGGGGGCAGTTTCCTGTGTCATGGCAATGTGGTGTTCATCAGCTAAAACCACGTTTTTAATCCGTAAAGAATTAGTGGCTAGCTTGAACTTGTTGACAAAGCTGTTGTTGACCAGGGTTTGATCTGCGCCCAAGTCCAGGAGAGCTGATCCTGTGTAACTGCAAAATTGGAAAGGGTAATACATCAGTTTATTTGGGTGTCTGACAATGGTGTACAGTACCAGGTTTTCTGAGGGTACCTGAATCATTAGGCATTGATCCACGTCCTCTGGTTGGTACTCATTGTTGGGCAAGTCAGAAATAGTCTGGGGAGAGCTTGGCTTGCTTAGTGCTCTTCCCGGGCTTTTCCCTTGTCTTGGTTATCTTGAGTGGACGCAACACGGAAGTGGATTTGGTTTGATTGGCTGTTGTTCCTGTTCCCGTGTCCATTTGAATCAGTGGGCCTGTGGTTGATGCTGGTATTATTGTTCCTGGGGGTGGTCTGTTGGAGCGCCCAGCCAGGTGAGAGTCATTAGGTTGTTCTCTTTTCCCTGACTGTGCCTTGTGACGGGCATTGGATGTCTGTTCCACCTTCTTATCCTTGTGGTATAGGCTTTTCAAGTTGGTTACTTGATACAGGTTCACATGTCTCATTACGTGCAACTTGAGAGTGTTGTAGTATATGAGGTGAGTGGCTGGGGTGTCAAAAGCCATATCAGAGGGGGCGCGTAGACAAATTTCCTCATAGGTGTGGATGAGCTCCTTCACAGTACCAGTCTGGGTCAAGTTCTTTACTTGGCAGATAATCATGAGTGCAGTGTCTTTTAGCACAAATCTTTCCAAGAAGTCTTGTTTAAAGGTGTCCCAATTCTTTTTGGTGTGTTCTTTGTGCCACTTGCCGCGTCAGGTGCCTGTGTCATGCGTCAGTCAAATGGAGATTTCTGCAATCCATAATCTATGTGAGAATTCCATCTGAGCTAGCTTGCTTTGGGCAGATTGGATCCATGCCGCAGTGTTGTTGTTGTTGGCTCCTGTGAAAGGTTCCAAAGCAGCACCTCAAAGTCTTTGAGCTACATAGGCTGACATGGTATTTTCATTGGTTGGGCAAGGCATAGTGGGGGTAGCCTGGAAGAATCCTTGGGCAGACATGGTGTTGAAGGCAGAGAGAGGGATCACTGTGTTCTGGTACAGGACAAAGCCTTTGGGTATTTCCATACCAGGTGTGTATGGGGTCCAGTCCAGCAGGAGGCCAGACATGATTCTATTGAGTATTTATTGACTGCGGCGGGTACAGGCAACAGGTGGAATTTTGTAAAGTAAGGTAGGATGGGGAACCTACATGTGCTACCAATGTTGTAACTGTGCTGTTTTAGCAGAGTTACAAGGGGAAAATATTTAGAAACTAGATAACAATCTTTATTGAGAGATATGGATTATATAGTCAATGTGAATCAAGGATAACAGGAACATGATTGTGTTCATCACACAGTTGGATGGCAAGGGGGTGGCTTGATCCTTGTAATGAGTCAAGCGCCAAAACAAGTCACCCACTGAGAGTTATCAGCTTTTGTTCATGTATTTGTATTTTGTAATTTGAGTTGCCTTCTTAACTTGTCTGCGGGTGGACAGATAATTGGATTGCGGGTCGTGAACCCGCTTACTTGGAACCTTGCTGGTGGGTTGAGCCTGCTGTTTCAACAAAGTCATATCCAAAAATTCAATTAAGCATCAGTTATCCTTACCAGAGAATATATGCTTTCAAGATTGGCCTGAAAGATATCACAAGGAAACAACAATTTTAGAAAATCTACAATGGAGAATACATAGGAAGATGCTAAAATCTGGCTCAAAATATTTTCTGCCCTGGTTCTTCATCTTTTGTGCATTTTTGATGTTGGAAAGAAGAATTTGGAGGGGGATGGAGATAGTCTTCCTAAAGCATCCTACCTCTTTACATGGCTACCCAATTAAAAGTCCAAAATATCAAATGGTATACAAGCTAGTCAGTTGCCCACTCTTCCCCTCACAAGCTGCCAGCAAGTCTTGAAACTCTCACATTTTCCAGCAGAAGTTAAATTCTGCAGCCTACCCTAAAGAAGAACATGAAAGATTTTGCTATATCAAAACACAATATACCTGCCCCTTGGAAGAATTTGTTTCTGGATTCCAGATACACAAGAGTTTGTCTAACATAATATTTGTACAACATCCGCCTACCTGGAAGGGAGGGCCTTGTTTAGAAGGGGATAATGTCAAGGCCTGGCCTGACAATTTTATTATGTGGTTTAGCTGCTTTATGTTTTTAAAGAAATAGCCTGAATTTACACCTTCAAAATGACGTATTGATCTTGTTCCTAGCTGCTCTAGACCCTGACTTATGGACAATAATCAATCTGATTGCCAAAACACAGCAAATCTGAACCAATAAGGATCATAGAACTGGTCAACAAACACTGCAAAAGAATCCAAGCATAAATCCACAATGCCTGAATCAATCAGAACGGCCAAATGCTCGTTGGAAAGCCACTGAAGAGGATAATCCAATTGCATTAATTTTAGATCATGAATTGAAGATCCATGTAAAGGTGGAATATCTTTCAATTAGGGTTGTCCTGAAGGGTTTGCTAATCCCAGCCAAAAGAGGTTTGAAGATTAGTCAGCTGAGCACCCATATTAAGCCAAGCATAACTCATCAACAACTGAACCAATTCAAATGTCCAAACACTCAATGAAAAGCTACTGAAAAGGGAAATTTAATAGTACAGGTTTTAGACCATGAATTGAAGGTCCATACAAAGCTAAACCTTCTAAATTGGAATATGAGTGAAACTGATCATGAGGTGCAATATCTTCAAAGCAATTCTTCTACCAAGAAGTATCTACAAGAGTCAAGAAAGATCCAGAAGAATCCTGGAAAGAGTATAAAATAGCCCTATCTTTCCTGCTTCACATTGGGATCATTCTTAGTCTTGCCCAATAATAAAGCTCAAGTTCATGCCCAAGTTTGATTTTTATCAAGATTGTCATAGAGAAATGGACCCACGTCAGGACTCCCTGGGCCTTGACAGGGCAGGAAGTAGCAACTATTGGATCAAGAGAGCGGGGCCAGGTGACAACTGGGTACACAATAGAGGTGTATGTAACCTCATTATTCCCAATGACCTTTGTGTATGAGACTTTGGTTGCAGGCCTTGAGAGCAGCTTCTGTCTTGGATTAAGGCTACTGTTCCTGGCTTGAGATGCGGGAGGTGGTTGGCTAGCGCTGACACCTTGGGAGACCTGTGTGTTGGCATGACTCCCCTCAAGTTGGGTTCTGGGTCTGTTCTTGGACCCTCTGGGACGCCCTTGTGGATGGGCTGCCTTACGGGCTGGTGCAGGAACTGGTTGAGAATGCAATTGACAGTCCATAAAAATAAAATAAAAATATATATATTAGATTAAATATGTATTTATTTGGATTTATTAGTTTATTTGTGGGTAGTTATTTTCTCTTGAGTTAGCTTTGAATAGTAACAGAATTTCTATATTTGTAATTTTAAGTTAATAATATTGTATACTTTCCGGGTTTGGATGATTTTAAAGTTTAATCACTTTTTATGTCTAATTATGGTTTTTGAGATTGAATTTTTCATTTGATTTTAGTTGTGGTGGAGCTTCTTGATTTGGGTTGGTGTTTCCTAGTGTGCTTACTGTATATTGAATTTGGATTCAAGTTCCTGCAATTAATATTTGAGTTTACTAGTGGCATTTAAAATTGATTTGAAATTTGGTTCCTGGATTTGACAATCCTGCAATTTCAAAAAATATAGTAAACTTAATGAAAATGTTTGATGGATTTAAATGCTTCAAAACTGATTCCAGTTAATTCATTTTGTCCATTGTAAATATTCAGTTTGACTTGAACTTTGCAAAGTGTCTATGAATTCCTGCATTTTCAAATATTCAAATAAATACTCAAAAAAAAATCAATTTAATTAAAAAAAGGCCATCCCGCAAAAGTGATTTGAAATTTGGACCAAGGATTTGATAATCCTGCATTTTTAAGTTTAGGTTCTGAATTTACAGTAGAATTTTTATTGCTTTTAGTTTACAATGAGTTTCACAAGTGAAGATAACTTTGATATTATCTAGGAGCAGTACCAGGAGCTAATCCAAGCTCAGGCTGCTGACCAAGGGAGCGCAACCACTGTGTTTCCTGTGTACACCCAATTCAATGAAAACTGTGAGGAGGCCAAGTTGTATGTGTCACCAGACTCATCCATAGGCAGCTTTTCCAATAGCCAATATGGTGCTCCCAAGACCAGGCTCAACTGGTGCCTGTGCCACATTCCGGAGACTGGGCAACTGTGGACCCCTCTAATCAAATCCAGACATCACTTGAGAGTTTGGACCAATCATATTAAGCCCTTCCTAATCCCGGTCCCCTTATTCCTGAAGCACTCCAAAAATGTCAAATCATAACTGATGAAATCATAGAGGAGATTTTGAGGCTCAATCAGAATGGTGTTAGTTTTTCCAAAAAAAAGCCACTTGGCTTCAATTTACTGAGGCAGTGATCAAGCAAGAGTTCTGAGACCTCTTGAAGAGAGGTGGTGAAAAGCTGGGCAAGAAGTCAAAGAAGAAGCCTGAATCTCAGATTAAGGAGGTCTATCCCTTCATGCTTGACCTTCTTCAACAGGATCCTTACCTCCAATTGACTTAGGTACATTGCCTACTTGGGCTCCAGGGTATATTCATTGCCAGCTGCACAGCGCAGCTCTGGATGCATGGGCTTGTAGTTGGTGTTCTAATTATGACCAATTGGCTGGCTGATGATTTATATGATGGATCTGATTTGCACTATAACCCTGCAATTGGTGCCACTCTCACCCAATGCCTGTCCTCTATTTTGGACAATGTTGTATTTATATCTTACTATAATTTGTCATTAAAATTCCATGATTATTGCATTTTGAGGGAAAAGAACGCTCCCAGGGCAAAAAAAAGGAAGCACAGGGGAAGGTGATTGGTTCATTTCAAGCAGTTTCCCCAAAAGGGACTGTGTTTTACCGGACTACAACCAGTTACATCAATGTTTACTGGTACAGGAAATTTCTATCTGACCTGCTTGCCACCTGGAGCTCAGCCAATTTATTGTGTTCTGAGGCGCGGCACAGACACACAACAGGAAATCCTAACCTTAGGATTGGATTTGTACTAAGTCTCGGTTAGATGACAGGAGAGGCTATGTGATTACCTTGCGGCCCTGGAAGAATAATCTCTACTAGTTGTGGCTAGAGGGAGGCGCTGAAGTACTGGAAGACATAAAGACAAAAATGTGAATAGAACTTAATTTTATTGGTAAAATAGGAAAAGGAATATATAGTAGTTGACAGTACCACAAAACACTACCAGGACAGTAGGATCACTTGCCACCAGCATTAGTTAGGCAAGTGGGTTGCGCAGAGTCAAGAAACCAAACAAGTGTATTTCCTGATTCAGTCATTAACTCATTTTGAGAGGCAAAAGCAAAAGCAAGGGATTTGTCTTTGAAATGGCCCACCAAAGGCAAAATCAAAACATGGTGAATAGCAGCATTCACACCATTGCCCTCCCCTAGATTGGCCTTAGGGGGGTTGTATTTACAGAGGAACTTTACATGCACTCAAGAAAAAAGACAACCACTGGAGAGGAGCTTTACAGTGTATTCAGACCCTTGTTTGAAGTTCACTTCCAAAGGGCCAATCCACAGAGTGTCCAGTTTATGCGCGCACCCACCCACTCTGTGCTGGTAATAAAGAACACATTCTCCAACGTCAAACTCAGGTAAGGGGGAGTGTCCAGCATTATCAGGAGAAAGCTCAAGCATCTTAGTCTTGTATGCAGAAGTTTAGGCAGTGGCCTGTATATCAATTATTAAGTTGACTAGGTCTTTGCTGTGGTTGTCAGGATTCATGGCCTTATCAGAAGAGAGTAGGGGCCCCCAAGAGCAATGGAGTAGTAGCCTCACACTCATACAGCATAGCAAAAGGGGAATACCTGGTGACAAAATGTTTGCTAAGGCAATACACAAAGAGAGCAGCAGGTAATTATAGGTCCCAATTGGCAGCATCAGAGTAGGTGATCTTCCTCATGATAGAAACCAGTGTTGAATTTGCACGCTTAACTGCCCTGTTGGTAGAAGGGTTGTAGGGGGAAGAGAAGGACTGGTGAGACCCCAAAGCTTCAACAACAGAGGTTACCAGCTTGGCATTGAAGTTAGTTCCATTGTCTGACAGCAACACTTGAGGACAGCCATGGCGGTAGAAAAATTCTTGTAACAGGAAGGCAGCAGTTGTCTTAGCAGTGATGTCCTTAGTAGGGTGAGCTTCTACCCACTTGCTGAAGTGATCAACAGCAATCAGGATAAAGTGACACCCAGAACGTGAGTGGGGGAGAGGACCTACAGCATCAATGCTGACAGTATGAAAGGCATATTAAGGGGGAACTAATTTGAACTTGTGGGAAGCAGCTCAAGGCCTCTAAAGTTGGTAGTCGTGGCAACTAGCTATGACGTCTGGGATCAGCAGGAGAAGGTTTTCCCAGAAGTAATTCTTCTGGAGCCAGTCAAAAGTCTTGGTGATGCCTCCATGCCCAGTCTCTTTATGAGCTTGCAACACCAACAAGCGGCAAAGATTCAGTCATACATAAGGAAGATATTGACCTTGTACTTTCTTGAAGAGCTGATTATTGCAAACAAGGGTATCTTCAGATATCTTGGATAAGGCTAGTTGGACCTCTTCTGTCTCACTTTCCCAGGAAGAAGGGTACCCAATTAGTTCATACAACTGGTCAGCCTGTGCAGAATGCAAAGCAAGGATGGGCATTCTGGATAGCCCATCAGCGTTCTGATGTTGAATCCCAGGGCAATGGAGCACAGTGAAGTTTTAACCTTGCAGGCATAGGGCCCATCTAGCTAGGCGCCCTTCTGGCTCATTATGTTGTTGTAACCACTTAAGCAAAGTGTGGTCAGTGACAACAGTGAAATAGGTACCATACATGTAGTGATGGAACTGTTTGACTGCATGCAACACGGCAAGACACTCCTTCTCTGTGATACTATAATTCTTCTCATGCTTTTTTAGCACGTGGGAAGTATAAGCCACAGGATGGTCTACACCCTTGTCATCTAGTTGGGCCAAAATAGCCCCAATAGCAAGATTGCTAGCATCAGTGTATAGGATGAACTCCTTATAATAGTCAGGGTACACTAGAATGGGCGTCTCTTTGAGTTTTTGCTTAAGGGTCTCAAAGGCTTGCTGCTGGCTGGCAGTCCACTCAAAAGGGACATTACGTAACAGCTGGACTAGATGCTCACTAGTATCAGCAATTTTGGGAATAAACTGTCTGTAGTAGCCCATCATGTATAGAAAGATTTGTACCTCTTGCAGGTTAGTGGGCGGAAGCATTTTGTCAATGGCTTCAACCTTCTTAGTCATTGGGAAAATCCCTGTCTGGGTTACTTCATGGCCTAATAATTCAAGACACTCTTTAAATAAGGCGCACTTAGAGAGCTTTAGCTTCAGGCCAGCTTCTCAAATCTTTAGGAACACTTCCTTGAGGTGAGCCAGGTTATTGGTGAAGATAGCGCTGAAGACTGTTATATCATCTAAGTTTACTAGGACACAGGACAGCTTCAAGTTGCAGAGAATGGAGTCCATGGCCCTTTGGAAGGTGACTGGGGCATTGCAGAGGCCCTGTGGCATGCAAGTGGGCTCAAACAGCCCTTCAGATGTAATGAGTGCGGCCTTTTGGCAATCTTTGGGCAAAAGGTCAACTTGCCAGTACCCAGATGCCAGATCTATTGTGGAGAAAAACTTAGAGCCTCCAAGATGTCAGAGAGCATCATCAATATGCAGCAAGGGGTAAGAGTCCTTCTTGATTAGTGAGTTCAATTGCTGGTAGTCCATCACATTACAATGACCTCCATATTTCTTCTTTAGGATGAGTAGCAGTGAGGCCCAAGGACTTTGGGAAGGGGACATGTGACCGTACTACAATCACTGTCAGGAACTTAGCCAAATAAATTCTCTGAATAATAAAGTTATTTCTGTTTTTGTTGTTTATTGCATATAGATAGATTTCTGGAAGTCTTAAGGTAAAGATTCCTGGAAACTAGATATCTATGTTCAGTAAAAAAACAGAGATCAAGATTAGCTGAGATAATCTTGGAGACTAGGTGTCTCAAAAACGGATTAATTAATTGGTAAGATTAATTAATAAATACATGGTGGTATAATTAATGAGGATTTAATTATATTGTTTAATGGTCTTGAATGTGTCAAGAGGTTTGGTTAAGGTTAACCAAAAGGAAACCCCCGGATTTTGGGTGTAAAAATGTTGCCTTTGTAAAATCATTAGGATGGAAGTGCCGCTATGCTGTCTAAGTGATTTTGTAAAGCGCCAAGGTGCTTGGTTTGAGTTTCAAAGCATTTTAATGGGTTTTAAGGCAATAAACCATTAAATGCAAAGATAACTAAATAAAGGCAAGGATGCCTAGGAATTTGAGTTTGATCAGCTGGTTCCCAGTTGGAACACTGATAGCTGAGTTTTGGGATGTGTAATCCACAGGGTTTTGGCGCTGGGGGCTGGAGAAGCTCCATGCTGAATTGGTACATTGGGTTGAATGGGGTCAGGTGACTTTTGCCCATTGTAGGTTAATTCTCATAGATTGAGAATTGTTGGTGATCTTTTAGGTAAAGATCTATGTTGGATGACTCAAATTTCATCAACCATGTGACGTAAATCATTGGTTGATTCAGGAACCGGTGGAGTTTTCAGCTGTATATGCCCTGAATGGTATATAAGCAAAAACAGTTAAAAATTAATAAAATATATTCACATTGTTGGCTTTGACGCTTTCCCCTCACCTATTTTTCAATTATGTCTTCTTTGTTAAAATTTGAGAGAGCCAAGTTTGGGGTGCTCCATGTAGAGACCACCGCTGCAAGAAAGGAAGTACCTAGTAGTTCATTAGAAGAAGCTTGGTCCAGCCTAGAGGTCACAAAGACTATCCCCGAGGAGTCCTTGGTTGAAGTCAAAGCTGCTTTCAAAGAGCTGTACTCCAACTATTTTGCAAAGGAGGGGACTCCCGCCCAAGGAAACCAAATCTATGCTTTGGATGCCTGGAACTTATTGATAGGATGGGATGAAATCTGGCACCAAGTTAAAGAAATGGCAAACCGTGAAATTGAAGGCTTGAGGTTGAGAGAGGAAAAAAGCGTCAAAATAATGGCTTGTTGGCAAGATGATAATAAAGTGTTAACCCAGAAAATTGCCTGCCTGGAGGCCAAGCTCCTCAAAGCTTTGTCACAGGAAGGTAATGGAAACCAGAGTCAAGGGCAAGATTATGGTGAAATGGACTGGTTAGGCCTGGATCCGCCACAGGCCAGTAGTCCAGCGTCTAACAGTTGTTTGAGCTCTTTAGATACCTGGGCGTCCTCCACACAGCTGCGGCAATATGATTTAGCGCAGAAGGGAGGAGCGTTGCCAGTATCAATCTGGTGGATAACGCCTTTGGCTAACCCATAGTTGGTACTGTCTTTAGCAAAGATGTCAGAAAATTGGTCTAGCAAGTCTAGCACCTCTTTCTGTTGAACCATGGACAGCTGTGAGAAGTCTTGCGCAGTGAAAAATGATAGGACTTTAGGCTTGTCCTCTGGTAGGTTAAAATCTTGGAACATGCCAAAGGGATGAAAAGACAGGACGTCAGGAGCGCCCAACAACTTGCCATATTCAATGACCTTTCCCCTAGATACGGTCATGGGAATGCAGTCAGGTTGGCTACCAACAACTGAACAGGGTCTTTATGGGAGACATCAAGGATTCCAGGACAGAGGTAAGGGGTGGTTGCTCTCTAATGGGGGGGAGAGTAAAACTCCAAGAAAGTTTGTTCAGGTAGTTCATATGATATCTGGTAGTCTAGGATGGCCTGAGAGCCAGGGAGATAGTGACAGCAGACGTGGCTAAGAGAAGGATTCCCTCAGACGCAGGGCAAGTCATGGGTGGACACTTCATGTTTGAGGAGTGGGTGCATTACTTTAGGGTGAAAACCCCAGTGGGTTATTCTAAAGCACACATCTTTAGGCGCTTCCCTGGAACTTTAATTGGCTCTTCAAAGATCAGAGGGACTTTTTATCCCAGAATAGAGAGGTAACCATCTTTCAAGTTGATTATCCCATTATATTCCCTAAGGAACTGGGTGCCAACTAAGAGATTGTAACTCTTCTTTTCCAAGACAACTGCCAGTGCAGCAAGGAGAAGCTTGCCAAACCGCATGGGTAGAGCAGAGTATGCCCCTATGGTGTGGGTCATAGATAGTCTAGCTGTGCTATATGACTGGTGATAATTGAGGTTGGGGGCAAGTTTGAGTTTCTTCACAAGTTTGGAGGAGACAACGTTGACTGGCAAGCCAGTGTCCAAGATGGCCTTGATCTTCACTTTTTGAATGGATATTTCTACATGAGTGGTAGTGCAACCAAAGGGTGAAAGGACAGCCAAGATATCCTGAGTCTCTGCTAGTTCCTTATCCCACTTCTCAGTCATGCATCTTAGGCCTGGGAACTCCTTATAAAAAGTTTGGAGAGGGAGAAACACGGATACATTATTGAAGACAGTGTCAGCAACTTTGGCAGCTTCTTCTGATGACTCCACTAGCACAGGGGAACTCTTTGCTTTAGTGAGGTAGGAACAAGAGATAACTTCTTTGGCCTCAGGAAAAGGCTTAGTAGTAGTTGTAGTCTTTCCTGATTGCAATTTATAGGGGACTGTAATGGTTTCAGGAACAGCAAGAACAGAGTACCCATACACATTGGCGTTGTCTATATCAGAATCATCCAGGTCAGAGTTGTCAGAGATATTGTGGAACAATAGGAGGATAGGAGGAGCCTCATTATCAGCAGGCTTGGAGTCAGTTATAGAGGGAGGGATTGAAAGAGACTGGGAAGGATTGTCAACCAATAGTGTCTCTGCCTCTAGGTTGACTGCTCTTTTCCCACCTGCTCTTTGGGATCAGCTCCTTCAACCCGCAGGTTAGTGCAGACTCAAGAATGGTGACCTATCTGATCACAGTTGTGGCAGCTCTGACAGCAAGGAGGATTTTGCAAGTTCATGGTAAGAATGCAAGGACCATGGGAAGACAAACCAGAGTTAGAAGCAGCTCAACTTTCCCAAACAACTGCTCCAGAATGGGTAAGGTGCATGTCTTGCAACAGCGTCTTTATGCTCTTCATGGAGGAAAGCATAGCCTTATGGGCTTTGAAGTGAAGACACAGAAGCTGGTTAACTTTGAGGGCTTGAGTGCAAGCCATTTAAGCTTCATGAGCCGACAATTGCCTACTTGTTATCAGTTGCTGTCCTTCCATGTAGAATCTGTCTGCAAACTCAGCTAGCGTCTCTTTAGGCTTGAAAGCAATGTGCATGAAGGTGTCCTTCTTTAATTCCAGACTAAGGTCACCACCAAACTTGTCAATCAGAAGCTGCTTCATATCTTCCCAAGTCTCAATGGTGGGCAGCTCAGGCACCTACACCTCCTGGAAGGTTGGGTGTAGACAGGTTAAAATGTGTTTCTTCTTAACCTCATCCAATGATCTTCTCATGGCAGTTTCATAGATAGTGAGGAAAGCAGAAATGTTTGAGGTCTTGGGTTCAAAGACTTGCTTAAAGTTAGGCTTGAAATGTGCTTCTGGAGTTGGACCATCATTATTGCTATTGAGTACATTTATGCGCAGGGAGAACTCTGCTTCAGATTCAGAGGGGGCTGCCTGGCCAACAGCTGACAAACACTTTCCTCAAGAGTAGTCAGGGTCTCAGCAGTGTGGGCACCTGTATTATTAGCTAGGGTGTTCTGTTGCTCAGTAACATCTAAGCGTTGGCCTTGAGTTGTTACTACTTGAGAGATCTCAGCCAGTCAAGAAGTAAGGGAAGGCCCCACTAAGAGGCAAGGAGAAAACCTGCCATTTACTGAGTCAATCAACTCACTAATCTATTGTACATCTCTATCCAACTCAGCATGATCCCGCTTCAAATGATCTACCTTGTTAGCTAGAGCAATTAATTCCCTAGTGCATTGTATTTGAGGGGCTCCTGGTAAGCCAGGGCAGCAACCATCTTTGTCAACAACTTCAACTGGACTATCAACAGTTGGCACCATTTTGTGTAAGGCAGCAAGTTCCTTCTGTAGCTCATCAACTTGAGTGGTCAACGCAAGCACCTGTGGGTCAGGCTGAGGAGCTTCAGTTTGATGTCCTAGACTGCAAGTAGACGCACATAGCTCTTAAATGGCATCCCATATTCTCTGCTCTCTATCCACCAAGTCATCAGAAGGGGGAGAAGGTGGAACATCTGGCTTGGGCATAGACAATTCATTCACTTGACTTTGGAGTTTGGCTATAGCAGCAGCAGTGACCGCTCTCTCTTGATCAAATTCTACACTGAGCTCATTAAGGCTGTTGGCAGCAAGGTCTGCTACCTGCTGTAGTTTCTTAAAGGAATACATGCTGAATGCATTGAGCTGCTGTACAAGTTGTTTGAAGTCAGTGAGATAAGCGTTCAAGTTGGAATCTATTTGAGTTTGCCAGGGCTGTTCTAGCTGGTGAAACTCATGTAGATGCTCCCTGACATATTCAGGGATGGACTGGTGCATTTGCTCAATGGAATTAACCAAGCAGGTCTGGGAGGTGACAGAGCCGCGCTGATTGTCAGATACCAAAAACAGGGAGTAGATCCACTGTTGATAGGCGGCAAACTAATCCCAGTGATGAGTGACAGCTGCTTGTAGAGACAAGATTTCTTGGATGTGAAGCCCCAACACCATTTGATGGTGGGCCAAGGCAGGCTGCACAAAGTATGACAGTAGGTGCTCAGCAGAGCCAGCAGCTGAGAGGAGATGTTGTGGAAATTGAGGAGCCACAATTAATTTGTAGTATTCAGCCCAACTGAATTGCAGCTGAAGGGAAAGGGATGGCTCCTTCACAGGCTATCCCAAGGGCTACTGCTATGACTTGTTCTAAGTCAGGGGTATCCATGGGGTAAGCAACTAGGCGGGGACCATTCCCAAGGTTCATTACAGTAGGGAAAATAGGCAGATTGGCAATATCTTCCTCAATAAGAGGGCTAGTAATTTCAGGTTAAGTCGGCTCTTGTATAGGCGGAGGCAAAGGACCTGAAAATGTGGATGTGAAAGGGATAACCAAGGGGCTTACAGCCCCTGTAGTGAGCACCATTTTTGTCATTTTCTGAGGCGCAGCACAGACACACAACAAGAAATCCTAACCTTAGGATTGGATTCATAATAAGTCTCAGTTAGATGACAGGGAAGGCTATGTGATTACCTTGCGGCCCTGGAAGAATAATCTCTACTAGTTGTGGCTAGAGGAAGGTGTGAATTACTGGAAGACACAAAGACAAAAATGTGAATAGAACTTAATTTTATTGGTAAAATAGGAAAAGGAATATATAGTGGTTGACAGTACCACAAAACACTACCAGGACGTTAAGATCACTTGCCACCAGCATGAGTTAGGCAAGTGGGTTGCGCAGAGTCAAGAAACCAAACAAGTGTATTTCCTGATTCAGGCATTAACTCATTTTGAGGGGCAAAAGCAAAAGCAAGGGATTTGTCTTTGAAATGGCCCACCAAGGGTAAAATCAAAACATGGTGAATAGCAACTTTCATGACACAATTCAAAATTCCCAATATTCCTGAGCCATCAAATGGAGTGTGTTGAAGTGGCCTCCAAGAAAATACAAGCAGAAGGCCACAACATTTCAATTTTTCCTGCCAGCCATGCTGATCTTCACCTGGGTGATGTGTTTTTCTTCAACATTGGGGACATCATCCATGGGCGCAACCCCACATCCTTCAGCCAGGTGCTTAGTGCGGCCAACAACCTCTCAGTGCTGTTTCCCTGTCAGAAGATTGCTGACATGTTTACAAAGATGGCATTTAATGCTCTCAGAAACAACCAATCACTAAAGGATCCCCAGCTTCCACCTTGTGACTCCCTGGTGTACAAGCCAATTACTTTCCTCCCCCAGTTGAAATGTGATGTCCTGTACAATCAATTTCTCCAAGTCAATCAAGACACCCAATTCCTATTGGGTCCTCCAGCTGCCCTAGTCCCCATCCAATCTTTGCAGATGACCAGCACCAACTTCATCAGCCAATCAATTCCTCCCCCCTCAATCCATTCTGCCACCTAATTTGCACTTCCAAATCCCATTCCCTCAATAAAACTTGCTCCCGATAATTTTTATTTTTTAATTTATGTTGGTTTAACGTCTATGAGCTATTATAGTTATAATACATAATTTACATTTAAATAAAGGGGGATTGATTTTTATCATGCCAAAAGTTTAATTTGGCTTCTTTAATAATTATTAACTATATTGTTTTCTATTATAACTTTAATATATTTGAAGTACTACAAGAAAGTAAATTCTAAAAACTACAAGTGTTACAGACCAGCCAATTGGAATTAGTGTACATGAGGTGTCTTTGTGCTTGGCTCAAACCAGACACGCCTCAGTTAGTGCAACCAGATTAACTTAATGCACTAACTGAGGTTGTCTGGTCTGAGCCAAGCATAAAGACACCTTGTGTACACTAATTCCAATTGGCTGGTCTATAACACTTGTAGTTTTTAGAATTTTCTTTCTTGTAGCTCTTCAAATATATTAAAGTTATAATAGAAAACAATATAATTAATTGTAATACATTACAATGCATATATCCCTAAAATAAATGATCTATATATAACCTGTGAAAGTGGCTATCTTTAATAAATATGTACTTTGGGTCAAACTTGGCATATTTATTCAATAACACATCATATTGTACTTGGAAAAACATATACATGATAGAATATGTTGTTAATGATAATAAGATTGGGTTGGTTTACATGCTCAAAAATAAATGATCTACATATAACCCAGAAAAGTGACTATCTTTTAATAAATATGTAATTTGG
This sequence comes from Entomophthora muscae, assembly GCA_014839935.2. Classification (NCBI taxonomy): domain Eukaryota; kingdom Fungi; phylum Entomophthoromycota; class Entomophthoromycetes; order Entomophthorales; family Entomophthoraceae; genus Entomophthora; species Entomophthora muscae. The sequence continues at coordinate 473,425 of QTSX02004999.1, read as the reverse complement.
GCCAAACTTGGCATACTTATTCAAAAATAAATCATTTGTTACTTGGAAAGAACATATACATGTCAGAATATGTTGTTCATGATACTAGTAATGGGTTGCTATATACAATAAATATACATATTATCAATATCAAATGAGTAGTTTCACTTAAAGCTAATAAAAAATCATAAGTAAAATCAAGATATATTTATTTAAACTCTATTAACTACAATAGAATAGATTTAGTTTATTGGGACATTTACTTGGTATAAAAAGGGCTGGGATAAGTCCAAGGAAAACATGGTAGAATTGGAGGCAATGATAAAGGAATTGGATGTGGTGGTGGCTAAAATCAAAGAGGTCAATCAAAAGGTCAAGGACATGCTAAAGGAGGTGGTGTTAGAAGGCAACAAAATAGACAAACTTACTATGAAGGCTGTGAAGAAGAAGATTCCTGATGCTACTGACAAAATTGCAACCAGGCTCCTAAACGTACAAAAATATGTTCTCACCAATCTACAATTCAAGCCACAGGGGTTTGTAACTGCGGAGGCGTAGTCAAAGGACCCCAAGATGTTTGAGCAGCTAAAAAATAAAAAGAAACAAACACTGACAGAAGACCAGTAACCAACTAGTGACAAGTCCCGTGAAGCAGCCCCTGTCAAGGGGGCAACAGGTAAGGATATAGAAGAATGTAAAAAATATAATATCAAATAAATAAAAAGATTTACTTTTTTATTTAGAAGAAACAGAAGAAGAAGTCTGTCAGTATCTGAAACCGTACATGTTGCAAACATTCTATAGCAACTAAATCCCCCACATAGGGCGTCAGCTGGTCCTGACACCAGCTGTTGCCTCTGAAATGATCAAAAAATTAAATAAAAATTATCATAAGAAACTTGAATAACTTACATCACTCCAATCAAAGCAAGATGACATCAAATGGCGGGTCTCAGCTTTGGCCGCAGCCTCCAACCTGCAACTCAACCACTATGCTCTGCTCCCTGGCTTCTGCAAGCTCTTTGTCATGTTTGTCTGTGATTTTATCCAAAATATGCTGTACCAAAACCTACCCAAGATTGAAAGAGGACAATAAGAAGTCCATTTCTGTTACCCCACCAAGCACACACTATCGCACATCCTAAAAAATTCCAATGAAAAAAATACCAAAACTTAACTATAGTTCTGCTGCCAATATTCCTGATGTTGTAGGCGTCATTGGAGATTTTGGGGCCTCCTGGTGCTCTGACAAGACTGGTATACCAAAACAATGGAAAAAATCTTTGCCACTACATCCTTTAAGAATAAAATTAGTACCCTATATAATAAATTTTGTGAGTTCTCTGCCCTGTTTGTGGGACAAAGACTTCACTTGATTGTTTACCTAGGTCTTGATGTACTGATGTTTCTTAAAGAAGAAGCCTGCAACAACTCTGATGTGATAATAAAACTGGATGTAGTGCGCCATTTATTAGACGGAAAAAAAATTGCCCCTGGATACAGCTCAATAGAGCATGTTATTCAGGATTCAGTTATTCTTGCCACCACCTATGGGATGGCAGCTCCACCAGAAAAGATCCTCCTAGCCAATTGTGTCACAATGCTACTGTATCCTTCCTGCAGCAATTTATTTATTGCAAGTACAATGTCAACATATGTGCTGTCAATAGAAATTACTAGTCTATTTCAACACAATGTTCTTGAATTCTGCCGCTCCCATCCCCAATAAAAGTCTACACCCAAATACTATTTTAAATTTCATATATAATTTTTATTTAAAAATTATTGGCTCAAACCATCTATATTCACCAAATAAATACATAATAAAAAACATTCTGTGTATTCATCCATTCACCTTTATTGCTTTGTTAATTTTTATAAATATGATGGTATATAATTGGAATCATATAAAAAATGTGAAAACACTAACTTAAATAAAATCAGAATAATAAAAATGTAAATATTCTTGTGCTTTATTTGCCCATTCATTTAATTGGCTTTGCTTTTTTAATTTTTATTATACCTGACGCAATATGCGGAATCACAGAAATAAAGTCAAAATAAATTAAACTAAATAAAAACAAATATTAAACATTTTAAATCCAAAAAGACATTGAGAACAGCAAAGCCTTTAATTGATTGGCTGCTTGACAAGGCACACAGGGAGAAACAAATCCGCGTGACCATAGAATTTGGCCACAGTTTCAGCTGGGAGGGTGTGGACACCAACCTGCAGCAAATTGAACAGATCATTGGGCCCAGGTGGCGCCCCTTTCTTGAAAGATCTCTTGAGCCACCTGAAGACCTCCTCAATTGGGTTGAGAAATGGGGAATAGGAGAGGAGGAAGAGAAGCTGTAAAGGCGCTGTAGCCAATTGTTGCAAGGCAATGGCAACACCAGGCTCAATTGCCTGGAATTCTGCAAGAATATCTGCCACCTTGTGGAGTCCAACATTACCCAGAACAATGACATTGGTGAAGCCCGGGCTTGTGCGCCTCAGGTGCTCCCAAAACAATCAGAGAAAATCCAGAAAAGTCATACTGTTGTGGGACCCCTTGATCATTTGATAGAGCTTAATGCCAAGTGGACCAAGAGGGGCTACCATTAAATGGGCAACAGACCGGAAAGCTGCACACTGGGACATGCTGTTATTTTTGCCTTTGGGGACATACCCATACTTGTTGTGCATTGACAACACAAGGTAGGACTTTTTGATATAGTAGAACTTGATTGTCTCTTTATCCTTGAGAGCAGTAACTGTCTTGGCGTTTTCTGGCAGTAGACAACGTTGTCTGGGCTATTCCAATTGTACGGAGATATACCAAGTTTCTTCCACGAGAAATTTAATTTCTTCACCGCGCAGTAGCAAGTGAGAACCAAAGCTTAGATTACAAAAGCATATTAAACCATTGACTGAATATTTTCCAGTTCAAGATGGCAATTCTGCTCAATCCACTGTTGGATTGCCCACAGGTGTTCCTGGACCAAAAGGATTGGAACCTGCTTGGATTTCTCCAAAAGGAGAACAGTCCCTGTTTTCAGGTAATTTGTGCAGAGCCTGTGCACAGATTTCTCCAAAATACTGAAAATAGCTGCAACCTTCTTGTAGTCAGTGTTCTCCTTCATGAGCCTCTTGAAGGTCTTGCAGGTGGCTTCAGGGATGATGTGTTGCTTGGGATTTTTGGTGGTGGGGATTGACTTGTTGGCATTGGGCACAACACAGGGCATAGGCACTTGGCTGTAGAATGCAGCAACCTTTTTCAGCACCTTCTGCTCTTTGATGATTTGGAAATACTGGGGCAGTTTGTCCTTGTCTGCCCCTTTCAAATCACTTATGTAAAGCTCATAAGTGGTGTCAAGCACAGGCTTAACTTTCTTTAGTATGGCTGCAGAAACACCATTGCGACAGTATAAAGGGTTGTACACCAAGGAAACCCTCTTGGTGGTGACATCATTTACTGTTTTGGTGGTGATGACCTTGGTGAATTTTTGGGTCAGCTTCTGGACCCAGGGGTTGATGCTCCGCCCCCTTGCATGTTTTTCTCCTTGAACTGGCTGTGTCAGTGCAGAATCACTATTGAACTCTTATCTCTTGTCTCCTTCCTGAGTAGGCACTTGGGTTGCACTAACTCTGTTCTTTGACCCGTGGGGGTGACTGCAACCACAGTGCACAACGGGTCCATTGTTACTCTGTTGCTGGGATGTGTCCATTTTGGTATAAAAATAAAATAAAATTAGAACATTTCACCTATATAATGTAAATTCAGAACCTGAACGTAAAAAGGTGGGATTGTCAAATCCTTGGTCCAAATTTTGAATCACTTTTGCAGGATAGCCTTTTTTAATTAAATTGATTTTTGTGAGTATTTATTTGAATATTCAAAAATGCGGGAACTCATAGACACTTTGCAAAGTTCAAGTTGAGCTGCATATTTCCAATGGACAAAATGAATTAACTGGAATCAGATTTGAAGTGTTCAAATCCATCAACCATTTTCATTAAGGTTACTATGTTTTTTGAAATTGCGGGATTATCAAATCCAAGAACCAAATTTCAAATCACTTTTGAATGCCGCTATTAAACTCAAATATTAATTGCAGGAACTGGAAATTAAATTTAATGTACAGTAAGCACACTAGGAAACACCAACCCAAATCAAGAAGCTCCACCGCAACTAAAATCAAATGAAAAATTCAATCTCAATAACCATAATTAGACATAAAAAGTGATTAAACTTTAAAATCATCCAAATCCGGAAAGGATACAATATTATACACTTAAAACCACAGATAAAGAAATAATGTTACTATTCAAGGCTAAATCAAGAGAAAATAACTACCCACAACTAAACAAATAACTCCAAATAAATACATATTTAATCTAAAATATATTTTTTTATTTTTATGGACCGTCAAGCGCATTTCCAACCCACTCCTGCACCAGCCCGCGGGACAGCCTTTCCACAAGGGCGTCCCAGAGGGTCCAAAAACAGACTCAGAACACAAATTGAAGGGAGTCATGCCAATACTCAGGCCTCCCAAGGTGTCATTGCCAGCCAACCACCTCCCGCATCCCAGGCCCAATCAACCAGCTTGAATCCCAGAAAGAAACCACTCTCAAGGCCTGCCACAAAAGTCTCTTACACCAAGGTCACTGGGAACACTGAGGTTACTTACACCTCCACCGCCTACCCAGTTGTCACCCAGCCCTGCACTCTTGACCCAAGAGTTGCTACTTCCTGCCCCCGCGTCTTTGATACCTCCTATCAGTCATTGACCACAACTGAGGAGCCATCTGTGCCTGTGTCTTATGCCACCATTAACGGCGCCAGCGCAACCAAGCGTGATCCCACCTTCTACACAAAGGTCCCAATCTCCTGTGTTGAGCCTGGTAGCCAGGATACCGTGGTACCTGCCAAGGGCCGGCGTCAGTTGACGGATAGTGAGTGTGAAGCTCTCCTCAACTGCTTAAACGGGGGAATAGCGGTTCAGGATATTGCGTCCCAATTTGATGTCATGGCCAGGTACATTGCCAACATCAACACCAAGTATGGCAATACCGGGCAAATTGCCAAATCCACTAAGGCAAAAAGACAGCCAAAACTCTTTCAGCCTGTACACATTGACGCAATCAAGCAGTGGGTAGCCAGGGATTGCCACCTGGACACACTTGCTGTCCAATCAATGCTCACCATAGAGTTCAAACTTTCTGTTTCCAAAACCCTTGTATACAAAACAATGGATGATTTGGGCTTCTTGTGGAAGGTGCTCGGAGTTTCTCTGTACAACAGAAACAGTGAAAAGTCCATCAAGGATTGATGCATTTATGCCGAGACATATCTGGCACTAAAGGAGACTGGGAATTTCCAGTTCTTCTATATTGACAAATTGTTGTTTTCCTCCTCACTCAGGTCCAGGCATGGGTGGGTCAAGAAGGGGTCCAAGGACAGCGTAGCCCATTGTGCAGCTGTCTGTTCCCAAACCTATTCCATGGTTGCGCTTCTTGGTCCTTGTGGGTTGGACCAGTATCAGATGATTAAAGGCTCCCATAACAGCGGGACCTTTCTTGATTTTCTCTGAGCTGTCAAGGAGTACATTTGGATAAATTATAGCGGCACAAACAATGTTGTTGTGCTTGATAATGTTGGGCTCCACAAAGTGGATCTGGTTGTGTCTGAGTTCCTGCCCATTGATAAAAATAGCCATTCTGCTAGCCACTGCCTTGCAGACTGCCCAATGAGACTCCTCTTCCTCCCCCCATATTCCCCATTCCTGAATCCAATTGAGGAGGTCTTTGGGTGGATCAAGAATAAGGTGAAACAAGGCCTCCCTCAGTACATCAAGGATCTCTTCAACATTCTTGAGATCAGCCAATTTGCAATGCCACCTGATGTGGTGGCAGCTTTCTACAAGCACTTGGAATCCTTTCTCCCAAAAGCCCTGGTCTCTGAGCCAATCACATAAATGGGCGCCCCGGGTTTCATTTAGCTTTAATTTTATTTAGTTTGTTTTTACTAGGACTCAAAAATTATTATTTATATATAATAATGTGACGTTTGATTGTATTATAGACCTTTAAGAATACTAGAAAAGGTAAGTAAAATTAATTATATCTAAATAAGAGGGATTTATTTTTATTACGATGCACTGAATATTATTGGCTTTTGCGCTAACAAATAAATAAATTAAAAAAAGATAAAAAAAATTAGTTTATTTAAATAATTGTGAATCATTTTGGTACTTTGACTTTTTTAAGTCACAAATTGTACCTTGTGTGTCATCATCTGCTCCTTGGTATTTCAGTGCCACTATAGTCACATGACACAACAACCAATGATTTTCATGTATCTCTTACTAATTTGTACTTAGGATGCAGGTCAAGTATATTGAATATGTTTATCAAATTATATTACAAGGGAAAGGTAATTTGAGTTCTAAACAATCACGTGTTTGGAACATAAGTGGAGCGGGCCGCATGATGCAGATAAATTCAATTCTCCATGTTTATCTTTGTGATAAATGGACCTGTACTTGAAGATAATAAATAATAAATAAAAACATTTTTAACTTATTTTTAAATATTTGACATGGCCACAACTTTAATTATTGTCTTGTAATATATTTAGATATATTAATATTATAATTTACCTACTAAAAATTAAAATTAAAATAAAAAATAAAATTTTAAAATAAAAGTATAATTAAAAATCTTAAAAGTTTAATATTGTCAAGATTATACTTCTGGGAAGTATAATAAGCAAATAAGAAGGGGAAGATTTAAGAGAAGAATGATACTTTATTGAATATAGGTATAGAATGTTATATAGTATCATGGAAAGCCACATACTGTCCATGTATGTCATGTAGGTCATGTGGCTTATCTGAGTAATGTTTCTCTTGAGTCACAAGGCTTAATCAAGTTGTGTTCCTCTTAGGAGCTGGGTTGTGTGATCCCCGTAGTATATGGTTGAGCAGTAGAGGTGCCACCAATCTATTGATTAGACAATGAACCATTTGGTGTCTTGTTTGGTGAAATACTTGGGGCGTTAATTCCCCAAGAGGGAGTAATCAAAGATGTTGCAACATCTCCCCCTGGGGTGCTGGAAGGCGGAGCCTTGGGAATCTTTTTCAGAGAGTTGGGATGTGTGCTTGGTATTGGTTCAGTTTGGCGTTAGGGACAGGGAGTCTGGAGTTGTGTTGTGCTGTCCTAGCTTTACATAGGCAGAGACAGTTGTGATGCATACACTTTAACTCAGTTTGTGCTCTAATACCCTTGATGGAGTAGGTGTTTTTAGGTTTAACTTCCATGACAATGCCTGGCCCGCGCAATCCTGGGTCCAACTTGTGTTGGTCATGGTTGACAACCCAGATCTTGTCACCGGGTTGGAACCTTTCCTGTTGCAGTGGGATTGCTTCTTGCTCAACTCTTTTATGTTCCATTTCTGTTTGGTCCCTTCTGGCTTGTTGTACGTTGGGGTCACTGGCTTTAGGCACTTTCTTAGGTAGAGGTAATCTGGGTCCTGCGGCTGTGCTAACAAGGGCGGACTTTTGCTCATAGACTAACTTGTATGGACTTTTGCCAGTGTTTTGGTTGACCTGAGTGCAACATACCATGAGTGCTGTTGGAAGCATGTCAACCCATGCCTTTGAATTGTTAGCAGATAACTTACTGAGGGCTTCCACCAGGGAGCCGTTTAGTTGTTCTACTCGTCTGTTTACTTGAGGGTGATATGGGCTGGTTGTGATGTGTCTGATTCTGTTTTTGGCAAGGTAGATGTTGGTATCAATGGCCTTGAGCTTGGTTCCCCCATCTGTGATTAGGAGGTCTGGCTTTCCAAATTTGCCTATGATTTCCTTGCCAATAAATTGTCTTGCATCATTGCCTTTGTGCTCCTTTGTGGCTTGTGCCACTGGCCATCTGGTTGCATAGTTGATAGCTGTAATAATGTACTTTTTCCCTTTATTTTCACCAGGCATTGGTTCTACAATATCCAACAACCATACCTTGAAGGGCTGTGTGATGGATACGGGTACCATTGACTTGGGTGGTGCTTTGGTTTGGGTGTACTTCTCACAGACTTCACATTGCTCCAGTACTTCTTTAATATCATCTAGCATGTTGGGCCACCAGTAGTGTGTTTTAAGGTACTCATGTAGGTTCCTACTACAGGTGTGTCCCAAGTCTCTGTGATATCTGAGTATGGTGCCAATCTTCTGAGTTGACGGAATGTAGGGTACAGTGTCACCATTAGGAAGTACTCGGTGTAGTGTCCCATATACTTTTTGAACAGATATTTATTCATGAGGACCTTTTCTTGTACGTCCATTGGGGTGCCTGGTGGAAACCCTTCCTGGAGATTTCCCATTATTAGCATGGGCCAGTCAGGGTTGCCATCAGTGCAGAGGGAATGCTTGCTGTACAACCTTGATAGGGCGTCTGCGGTAAGCATTTCTTTGCTGGGTTTATACTCAATTTGCATGGGGTATCTCTGTATGAGGCTCATCTATTTGGCTTGTCTCCCCAATAAATGCTGTTGGGTTTTGAAGAACACCAGTGATTTATGGTTGGTGAGTACCTTGAATTTTTGAGCTCCTTCCAGATAACAACGCATTTTAGGAGGCAGTGTATGATGGCCACCAGCTCTTTGTCATAAATGGGGAATCTTTGTTTCTGTCAGATAACTTTCTTGACTTGTATGCAACAGGCAGGAACTCCTTCTCTGTGGTCTGGATGCGGATTACTCCTCCTATAGTGCAGTCAGAGGCGTTGGTTTCCAACTCGTAGATCCCTTCTTGGTTTGGATATTGGAGGATGGAAGCTGTGACCATTTGTTCTTTTAGTTGGCGGAAATGTTGGTCTTGTAAAAAGGTCCATACAAACTTGGTTGTTTTGCCTGTAATGGCTGATAATGTAGCCGTTAGAGCGCCCCAGTTGGGGATGAATCTCCTGACGTAGGCAACCATGCCTAGGAAGGTTTGGAGTTCACTCTTGTTTCTAGGGGCTGGCATTTCAGTTATTGCGCATATTTTCTCTGGGTCTGGTTTGATACCATCCTTGCTAATAATGTGGCCAAGGAAGGGGATTTCAGACAAGAAGAAGTTGCACTTTGATGGTTTGGCAATGAGTTGGTTTTCCTTGAGGGTGTGGAGGACTAGGTGGACGTCTTCCCAGTGTTGCTTTAAGTTTGGACTGTAGATGATTATGTTGTCCAGGTAGATAATTGCTTGTTTCCCAATGTGTTCTTTGAAGACCTTGTTCATGAACGTCACAAAGGTACTGGGGGCATTTGTCATGCCAAAGTTGAGGACAACACATTTGAAATATCTGTACTTGGTTCTGAACGCTGTCTTTGGAATGTCTTCAGGTTTCACGCAAATTTGGTGATATCCTGCTGTCAGATCAATTTTTGTGAAGATTTGGGACCCCCAGGGCGTCAAAAAGGTTGTCAATCAGGGGCAGGGGATACCTGTTCTTAATTATGACCTCATTGAGCGCTCTGTAGTCAGTGACCAGGCAGAGTCCTCTGTCTTTCTTTGCCACAAAGAAGACAGCAGCGCCAAAGGGTGACTTTGAGGGTCTAATGAGGCCTTTGTCTAGCGCCTCATCAAGGTAGGCCTTAAGGGCGTCGTCTTCTTGGGGTGTTAAGCAATAGATAGGATGTGCCTTGGGTACACTTCCTTTGAGGTCAATTTTGTGTTGTATGTCGCGGTCAGGTGGTAACCCGGGTAGTGACTCTTGGAAAATAGCAGGAAATTCCTTAATTAGCTGGTCATGGATGTAGTTGTTTTCATGTCTGGCTTCAGTGCTTTTAAAGTGAATGATTTTGTATCTACAGGTGTTCCAGTTGATTTTACTTGGGTCTGTTTCCTCTTCTGTTTCCATTATCTTTACAAACATGTGGTTGCACATGAGGGTGTCAAGGTGAGTCAGGTAGATGTGGTGGTGTACTTTGCTGCGCTGGATGGTGAGAGTGGCACTGTCACATTTGATGTGTGGCTTGGTTTTCTGCATTCAATCTAGGCCTAATATTACATTATATTTGGGGATTGGTATAATTGGTCCGCTGATTGTTGTTTGCACGTCTCCAATTTGAGCACGGAAGGGTTTTGTCTCCTTGGTGACTGGCGTACTCCTGTTGTCTGCCATGATGACTCTCTTGAAACTGCTTTGTACTGTTGGTAATTGCATGAGGGTGGCAAATTTTTTGCTAACAAGGGATTAGTCTGCTCCAATGTCAAATAGTGCTGTGCTCTGATATCTGTGAAAACAGAAAGGATAAGTGTGGAGTTTATTTCCAGTTTGGGCGGCAAACAGTAGAGGATTGTTGGAGGGTACTTGGATCATGGTAATTGAGTCCATGTCTTGGTCCCTGTACAAGTCTTGTGAGTTGGGGGAGGGCGGCTTGCCTAAGCACTCCCTTGAACTTTTCCCTCCTCATTGGTATCTTCAGTGCTTGCCTGGTTGGCTTGGACTGTACAATTTCCATTTTGAGGGTTAGAGTTATTGGCTCGGTTATTTTGCTTATTGGAATGGGTGTCCTTTTTGGTGGTAGGGCTCTCCTTGCATTTGTTGGTTGTGTGTAGATTGTCAGATTTCTGCGCCACGTGTTTCCCTTCCAGGAATACATCCTCAAGGTTCTTGCAACGGGTCATGTCAAAATGTTGTCTAATATACATAGGGAGGCTGTTGTAGAAGTCCAGGCGTAGCCCAGGTTCATCAAAGTTGATGGAGTTAGGGGCACAGTCATGTAGGTCCTTGTAGGCTGTAATGTACTCCTCAATGGTTCCTGTCAGCTTGAAGGTCCAAAGTTATGTCATGATTACTACATTGGAGTCCTTCATGGAGAACTTTTCAAGGAAGGTGTTTTTGACCATTTCCCAGTTTTCCTTCTGGTTGGGGTGTTGTGCCATCCACCTGCTTACAAATTGTGAAGCTGTTCCTGTGACATGGAGGGAGACTTCACTGACCCAAAGTCTGTGGAGGTATTCTACTAGTTCAAACTTGCTTTTGGTACTGTTGATCCAAAAGAAGGCGTTCTCCCGGTGTAGTCCCGCAAAAGTGACAATTTCAGCTGTATGTAGGCAATGAAACACAAGGTTGGGTATTTCAGGTTGTTGTGGCGCTGTTACGGCTGTCACAATGGCGGGTAATAAGTTGCGGGTTTGAAGAGTGTTGTACTGTTCTACGGGGATGAGGACTTTGTCCACAATAACAAAGCCGTTGGGGACCTCTTGTCCTTCTTTGTAGTTTCTCCAGCTGCCAGGGAGTACCATAGTTTGCATCTTTTTCTTTGGAGGAATTTTTCCTTAAGTTGGGTAGGTATGGATAACCTACCTGTGCTACCACTGTCAAGATTATACTTCTGGTAAGTATAATAAGCAAATAAGAAGGGGGAGATTTAAGAGAGGAATGATACTTTATTGAATATAGGTATAGAATGTTATATAGTATCATGGAAAGCCACATACTGTCCATGTATGTCATGTAGGTCATGTGACTTATCTGAGTAATGTTTCTCTTGAGTCACAAGGCTTAATCAAGTTGTGTTCCTCTTAGGAGCTGGGTTGTGTGATCCCCGTAGTATATGGTTGAGCAGTAGAGGTGCCACCAATCTATTGATTAGACAGTGAACCATTTGGTGTCTTGTTTGGTGAAATACTCAGGGCGTTAATTTCCCAAGAGGGAGTAATCAAAGAAGTTGCAACAATATTAAAGGTTAAATATTTGAAATATACCAATTTTTATTTAATCATGATTTATTCAATATTAAAATATAAAATATTTTTAATAGTGACTTTTAGATACTAAAATTTTAATATTAAAATATTTAATAGTAAATATTTAATATCAAAATATATAATATTAAAATATTTAATATTATAATATCAATATTAAATGTTTACTATTAAATATTTCAATATTAATTATTTTAACAGTGAATATTTTAATATTAAATATTTTTATATTAAATATTTTACTATTAAAATTTTAAAAGTAAAATTTAAAAATAGTGAAGTATTTAGTATTAAAATTTTAATATTTAAAAATAAATAAAAAATAAAATAAAAAAGTTTAAGTTGCAGGGGGATGTCAAAACCGCAGGCTTGACCTGCCAGCAAGGTTCCAACCAAGAGGGTTTGTGACCTGCAATCTGATTACCCGGCCACTCAAAGCCAAACCCGGAAGTCAACTTGGATTACCAAATCAGTCAACATGAGCAAACAATGATCCCTCATGGTGGATACCTTGATTTAGCGCTTGACTCATTAACAGGATCAAGCCACCCCCTCTTCCATCCAGCTGTGTGATCACCAATCATGTTCCTTCTATCCATTGATTCACAGTAGCTATATAATCACTATCTCACAATAAAGATTATTATCTATCCTCTAAATCTTTTTCCCCTTGTAACTCTGCTAAAACAGCACAGTTACAACATTGTAGCATAGGTAGGCTCTCCATCCTACCTTATCTTGAAAAATTCCGCCTGTTGCCTGCACACGCCGCGGCCAACAAAACCTCAACAGAATTATGTCTGGCCTCCCGCCCAACTGGACTCTGTATGAGCCTGGTACCGCAATACCAGATGGTTTTGTCCTCTACCAAAACACAGTGATCTCCCTACCCGTCTTCAACGCCATGTCTGCACAAGGTTTCTTTCAGGCACCTCCTGCAATGCCGCAACCAGCTGACAAAACCACCATGCCCGCCTATGTAGCACAAAGACTTTGCAGCGCTGCCTTGGAACCCTTTGCGGGGGCCAACAACAACAATGCTGCCGCATGGATTCAGTCTGCCCAAAGCAAGCTGGCTCAGATGGAATGCCCACAGCGTTTTTGGATCACAGAGATTTCTATTTGCCTGACCCATGACGCTGGCACTTGGTGCAACAAGTGGCACAAAGAGCACACCAACAAGAACTGGGACACTTTCAAACAGGACTTCTTGGCAAGATTTGTGCTTAAGGATACGGCACTCATGATCATATGTCAAGTAAAGAACCTAACCCAGACAGGCATTGTGAAGGAACTCACCCGCACCTACGAGGAACTCTGTCTCCGCGCCCCATTCAACATGGCCTTTGACACTCCAGCAACACACCTCATGTACTACAACGCTCTCAAGTTGCACCTAATGAGACACGTGAACCTGGACCAAGTTACCAACCTGCAAAGTCTGTACCGTGAAGCAGAAAAAGCGGAGCAAACCTCCAACACTCTGCACAAGGCACAGACTGGGAAACAAGAGAGACCTAAGGACTCACATTCAAGTGGGTGTTCCTCTTGACCACCTCCTGGAGGTAATGGTAACAACAACAACCACAAACCCACAGGAAAGAATGGGAATGGGAACGGAAATAACGGCCAATCAAATTGTACCCATTTCCGTGTTACCGCCACCCAAGGCAACCAAGATGAGGGAAAAGCCCAGGGAGAGCACTAAGCAAGCCAAGCTCTTCACACACAACTCCTGACTTGCCCAACAATGAATACCAACCCAAGGACGTGGACCAATGCCCAATGATCCAAGTGCCCTCGGAAGACCCGGTGTTATACACCATCACCAGACATCCCAATAAATTGATGTCTTACCCTTTCAACTTTTGCAGTTACACAGGCTCAGCTCTCTTGGACTCGGGTGCAGATCAAACCTTAGTCAACAGCAGCTTTGTGGATAAATTCAAGCTGGCCACTAATCCTTTGTGGATTAAAAACGTGGTCCTGGCTGATGAACATCACATTGCCGTGACAAAAGAAACTGCCCCCTTCTCCATCATGCTTGAGAACCTTCACTCCACCATCTAAGGTCCCGTCATTGACTTCCCCAAGTTTGACATTGTACTAGGACTAGACTGGTTACAGAAAAACAACCCCTGTATGGACTGGGCAACCTCAGTGTTGACCATCAAGCGTGAAGGTGTCAACCACCAAATCTACCCAGACTCTGTAGACCAACTCCTACAAGACCATGCTTTTGTACGCATCACAGAGACCTTGGATGAGAAGGAAAACCTGAAAGCTATCAACTGGGACTCCTGCCAGTATGAAATCATACACTTCAAGGATCACTAAGACACCTCCACACCGCAAGATTGCAACATTGTGACCCGTCACCCAGAAATCTTTAAGGAAGCGTTACCTGGTCTACCCCCTGAGAAGCACATCCAACACTCAATCCAACTCAAGGAGGCCGTACCCAAGGCACACCCCATTTATAGGATGACCCCAAACAAGGACAACACCCTGCGCGCCTATCTCAAGGAAGCACTGGAAAAAGGACTTATCTGCCCCTCACAGTCTCCCTTTGGGGCCGCTGTATTCTTTGTGGCCAAGAAGGACAGTACCTTATGCCTGGTCACAGACTATTGCGCCTTGAACAAAGTCATCATCAAGAATTATTACCCCTTACCACTAATTGACAATCTCTTTGATGCCTTGGGAGGAGCCTCTGTCTTCTCCAAGATTGACCTAACTGCAGGATACAATCAGATTTGTATCAAGGAGGAAGACATCCCCAAGACAGCCTTCTGCACCAAGTACGGTTCCTACAAATGTGTGGTACTCAACTTTGGTATGACCAATGCCCCGTCCACCTTTGTAACCTTCATGAACAGAGTGTTTGTACCACACATAGGCAGACACGCCCTTGTGTACCTGGACAATATCATTGTCTACAGCCCCTTGGTAGAACAGCATCACAAGGACCTGGAGGAAGTCTTTGCGACCCTGGCACAACACAAACTGCTGGCCAAGCCCTCCAAATGCCAGTTCTTCCAAGAGCAACTATCCTTCTTGGGACACATAGTCTCAAAAGATGGCATTGAACCCAACAGTCAGAAGATACAAGCCATCTGCAAGATGCCACCCCCCAAGGACAAGTCAGAACTACGCACCTTCTTGGGAATGGTGGCCTATGTACGACGCTTCATACCTGACTGTGGTGTCTTGACCGCCCCTTTGTCTGCCATAACAGGCACCAAGTCCAAGTTTGTATGGACTCCCCCAACGTGACCTCTGTTTTAGACGCCTCAAGGAAAAACTCAAAACAGCTCCCATCTTACAATACCCCAAACAGGATGGTGAATACAAGATGGAAACTGACGCCTCAGATGCATCCATTGGGGGAGTTCTGCAAATTAAGAATAATGACAGTGACTTCCTTCCTGTAGCCTACAAGTTGCGCAAGCTGACAGATGGCAAGTGTAGATACCCTATCCACAACAAAGAACTCCTGGCCATTGTACACTGCCTAGTCAAATGGCGCTGTTACCTGGAGCGGCAGGAAGAATGCACAGCATTGACTGATCATAAGTCACTCATCTATTTCAAGACACAAGCAAACCTGTCATGCTGCTAAGCGCAGTGGATGGAAATCCTAGAAAGGTTTAACATGCTCATCCAATATAAGCCCGGGGCCAAACTTGCCATGGCAGACACC
This sequence comes from Entomophthora muscae, assembly GCA_014839935.2. Lineage (NCBI taxonomy): Eukaryota > Fungi > Entomophthoromycota > Entomophthoromycetes > Entomophthorales > Entomophthoraceae > Entomophthora > Entomophthora muscae. The sequence continues at coordinate 458,007 of QTSX02004999.1, read as the reverse complement.
CTGTCCCGCCTGTATGTCCGCGCTTCTAGGGGAGAGAATGGGCTCAACCCAGACTGGCCTCTCCTAGTACTCCGTACAAAAGACAAAGGGTTCCCCGCAGGCACAACCAATATCACCAAAGAAACGGTCATCAAGAATGAGCACCTCTTTGCTGATGTATACGGGACTCTTCACAGAAAGATGTCAGATGGCACAACCATCCCCTACATTCCCACACATCAACAAGTTGATACCATTCTTTGCTACCACAGAGATCTTGGACATACCAAGAGCCAAAATCTGTACAAATTCCTAAAACATAAAGCCTGGTGGCCAACCTTATACCGCAATGTCCAAGAAGTGTTAGAACAGTGTGAGGTCTGCAAAAAGTTTTCCAGAAGCAAAACCCTGCCTAAGTCTGTACTTCCCATCCAAACCCAACTACCATTCAAGGTATGGGCGCTGGACATTGTGGGCCCCATGCCAGGAAAGCACAACAACAAAAAATACATCATTACAGCCATCAATTTTGCAACAAGGTGGCCAGTAGCCCAAGCGGTGAAATCACACACTGGTAACAACGTCCAACAATTCATTGGCAAAGAAATCATCAGTAAGTTTGGAAAGCCAGAACTCCTGATAACCAATGGGGGCAAAGAATTGACCTCCAAAAACACCAATGTGTACCTTGCCAAAAATGGGGTCAAACACACTGTCACTACACCATACTATCCACAGGCCAATGGACGCGTAGAGCAGCTTAATGGTAGCCTTGTGCAAGCCCTAGCCAAACTCACCGCCGGGAGACCTGAAGACTGGTATAAGCAGCTACCAACTGTGTTACTTGTGTGCCAAACCCAAGTGAACAGATCCACAGGGAAAAGCCCGTTTGAACTGGTATACGGCACACAGCCTAATATCATTCAAGCATTGACAGGACCCAAACTGGAAATGCCAAGTCAAGTCCCCCCTTGCTCTGATCCTCAAGTAATAGAGGCCAACAGCAAACAAGCAGCCAAAGAAAAGGAACGCTTACAAAAGACCTTCATTCCCATCCGTCAAAGACACAAAGTCGGGGACAAAGTCTGGGTCATGAATGTCAACAAAAGCAAACTACAACCCAAAAAAGTAGGGCCAGCAATAATCCTAAAGGTAAACGACAATAACACTTACCTTGTGCAAGGGCTCGGGAAACGTAAGCAAGACAAGACGCTACACCACAACCGCCTACAACCTTGCAAAGCGAGACAGAAGCAACAAGAAACTGCCCTGCCTGCCACCAAACAACAACTGGTTCAATATGGCGCCCAGGCTCCTGACAACCTCCCTGACAACCTGCCCCCTGAGGAGGCTGATTTTCAGCCGGGGGGTGTTAAAACTGCAGGCTCAACCCGCCAGCAAGGTTCCAACCAAGCGGGTTCGTGACCCGCAATCCAATTACCCGGCCACTTGAAGCCAAACCCAGAAGTCAACTTGGATTACCAAATCAGTCAACATGAGCAAATGATGATCCCTCACAGTGGATACCTCAATTTGGCGCTTGACTCATTAACAGGATCAAGCCACCCCCTCTTCCATCCAGCCGTGTGATCACCAATCATGTTCCTTCTATCCATTGATTCACAATAGCTATATAATCACTATCTCACAATAAAGATTATTATCTATCCTCTAAATCTTTTTCCCCTTGTAAATCTGCTAAAACAGCACAGTTACAACAGGAAAAATGATTTATTAGGGGAATGCAAATTGCAAGGGGAATGTGATTATTCCAGGGAATTATACCCCAAAATTAAACTTTCTGATAATGCGTCCAATTGAGACCACATACTCTTCTGTATGTGATGGATGACTCTGGCGCCAATTGCTAGAGGGGTGGCGCTCAGCACCCCAGTGGTGGCCAAACGTCTTATAAAAGGCAATTGGGTGAGAGAATTGACTAGTAGATTTTTTCAGGGGGCACATAGTACCTGTATAGTGTTGCTATTGCAAATGAGTCATACAGGACGTGCTCAACTGTCCTGTATCCCTGTGGTGTCTTCTGTTGGTTGAGGGCTACGTGGCATATATTGATTTGTATGGGTACATCTTCCAACTTTTTGACGTTGGCTTTCAATATGCAGTGGAGAAGGATTCCAAGGTACACCGCGACGTGGATTCTTTGCAAGGTATACTTTTCTGAGAACATGCACAATTTTTTGAAAGTTTGTACTAACCTATTAATATAGGACGTTTGGCTGAATTTGAAGAGGTTACCCGGGGCGCCCAACTTAAATCTGCCCCCCAGGCCTTGGCAAACAATATCATTAAAGGTTTAAAACTATTCACGAGGACTGTATCCCTGGCTTTTTTGGATAGAGCCTTAAAATTTTCATTAAAAATTGCTGATTTCAGATATTCATTTCCTATTTGAAAATCAGTTTTTTTAAATTTTTTTTGTATTTGTTGATATTTGTGAAGGGGAGCCTTTGAACGCTTCCATATATGTATTCATCAAAGTTCAGTTTTATATCCCCGCAAATTTCATTCATTTCTTTGATTTTGATTGTTGATCCTAGTTTGTAGGCTTTCCTTATCCATGGTGAGCACCCTGCAGGTGGTTGATATTCCCTATCTTGAGCTTCACTATTAAAAAAAATATTCATATTCTGTTGAATTATTTTATTTATTGGGTTTTTATTTATTTGTTTTACAGGGGCCACCAGTGACTGGTAACCCTCATAAAACCAACTCGGCGTAAAAGCCGCCACTTCTGCAACCTCATCCCCATCCCGGGTGATGACTAAAAACAAATATAAGTAAAACATAAAAAGACTTAAGATTGTTTCCCCTGTGGCCCCCTCAGCCACAGGCGCCATATTGGCAAACTTCATGAGCGGTGGATGCTCTTCAGTGCTCTTCTTAGGCTAAATTTTTCTTATTCTTCTTGCAACTTGAGTTTTCTCTTGATTTTCATTTGAAAAAGCTTCTGTATTTCTTAAAGCGCTTCTGCTTCTTGATTGTGTTTCATTTTCATCTGTTTCCATTTGATTGTTTTCCTCTTCATTGGTGTTGATTTCCTTTTGAATTTCTGTTCCTTCTATTAGTTTGATCTTCTCATTGTTTTCTTTGGCCCCCTGCTAGAACTCCCACAAATTGTATGTCGTGTTGTTGAACTTTAGACTTGATAAAATTGTTCCCTGTAGATTAAGTAATTTTTCTTTATTCTTTTCATCTATAATATTTCCCAATTTTTTCAGAACATCTTCTTTTGACTGGATCAGTGGCTGGCCCTTGTCCCCCAGCTTTCCTGTCACTATTTCCCTGATATTTTTCTTGATTTCAACAACCTTTTGCAGGTGAGCTTCTAATTTGTTGATTAAGTTATATATTGATGACATTTTGTTTAAATTCCATCAAAAAACTGGCTTTTATAGTACTATCTTTGACGCATACATATTTTTGTCATCATCATTAATAAATTGAAGACAATAAACGTAAATATTGCATTAGAATATTGCAATAAGACGTCAACTCTTGATATTTTGATATTATGTGCATAACTCAATGCATTTTATTTAATAAAATTTATTGTAAATGAGGCCTTTTTTATTGTAATTTATTTAAATTGACTGTGTTTATATTACAGAGCCATTAGCGCTTAGTATAATATTAATAATTAGTGCATTTTACAGCCTGTATATTTACCTATTGGTAATAATTCTGTAAACTTCTTAGTTGTATTTTGCGAGGTAATAATAATGTAATGTGTTAATAGAATACTGTTTAATGTCATTAATTGGCTGATTTTCTTTGCTGTGGCAATTGTGCATTTTCTGATATTTACACACTAGTATACAATTGGTTGGTTTCACATCCAATTGCAAAGGCAATAGGAAAACAAGCCGCCACCCCAAGACTGGATGTGGTTGGGGTGGCGGCTTGTTTTCCTATTGCCTGTGTGATTGGATGTGAAGCCAAACAATTGGATACTAGTGTGTAAATATCAAGAAATACACAATTTCCACATCAAAGAAAATCAGTCAATTAATGACAATAAACAGTATTCTATTAACACATTACATTATTATTACCTTGCAAAATCCGACTAAGAAGTTTACAGAATTATTACCAATAGGTAAATATACAGGCTGCAAAATGCACTAATTATTAATATTATACTAAGTGTTAATGGCTCTCTAATATAAACACATTCCATTTTGTTAAGTTATAATGGAAAAGGTCAAGTTTACAATGAATTTTATTAAATAAAATGCATTGAGTTATGCACATAATATCAAAATATTAAGAGTTGATGTCTTATTGCAATATTCTAATGCAATATTTACATTTATTGTCTTCAATTTATTAATGATGATGACAAAAATATCATAGCAAGCAAATATATGTTACCACATCAAATGTACAACATTCTTTACACATGGAAACTTATAACAATGTAAAAAATATATTATTAATTATGAACTGAAAGAAAAAATTAATTTTAATAGTAGTCACCAAGAAAAGATTTATTTACTAATCAAAGGACGGGAAGGGGAGGGAATGGGCAGAATGAACATTGCCTTCATTTGCGCCTATGAAAGGGACAGCATCAGAGATGGTGGGGAGGGAATGGGTGGTGGTTTGTGAGTCAGGGTTGGAAGGCAGGTGGCTTGATGGGGGGTTGGTGAGGCAGGGTTTGTTGACTGGGAAGGGGCAGCAAGAGCTGATTGCTTCAATTGCTCAAATTCTTCTTCCGTCACATATACTGGCTTGACAAAACAAATGAACTGGTGTGGGGGAGGCAGGGGTCCTTTCTAGACTTATCACTATCACTTGCATAGAAGATGATAAGATCAAATAAGTCCTGGACAGACACAAAAGGAAAAAGCTCATACCCCTTATCAATTTGGGTGCATAGTTCATTGTATGTGGCAGGCTTCAAGCGCCTGAGAGCAGAACCAAAATTATAGAGATATACATCTGCAAGATGCATGTTGGCGTGGTTGATGGGGTAGGCCCAGCAGGTATGCCCCACAGCCCTGATTTCTTGGGTTTCCCATTCCTGCTGCTCCATCTCTGCACTCAGTACAACTGTGTGCACAGCGTTTTGGGTGGCCCACTCCTCCAGCATGGCCTTGAGCTCCGTCTGGTAGGCATACCCATCTGCGGTGTTTGATATTGCCAAGTAATAATTGATGCCCAATGGGGAAACTGCCAATAAAACCCTGACAAAACAATACAATATTGGGCCGCGCTTGTACACATCAGATTGGATGTGCTTCTCTCCAAAGTCTTGGATACTTGCAGATATCTTAGCATATGGCAGGAATATTACATTATTACGACCCTCATTGCCCTTCCTTTGATAAAATTAATAATTGTTGCATTGTAGGGGTCAGTATCCACCAAAATGGGGCCACTGAGAACTTGATTGGACAAGATTCTAGCAGCAACCACAACTCCGTGCATCCATGAATTCACCGTTCTTTTGTTGGTGAAGATGCTGTGGAGTCCCAACTGGAGATGTACCTGGACCAGGGGCATCCACAGGTCACGCTTCATAATAGCCATCATGAGATGGTGGGCTTTTTCACCTTTGGTTGAGGTACGGGCACCAGTTGGGGTCTTCTTGGTGGGGGGCCACAGTTGGTGTGGGCTCGCAGGGTTGCAGCCACAGTGGACTTTGTAAAACCCATTGCGGCCGCAATTTCCCCAAGGGACATAAGCTTTCCTTGCTTTTCAATCATTTCAAGAACAATGTCCGGAGTGATCAATTTTATTCTGCGTCTTGCAGGCTGATTGGCTGGGGGAGGGACGTGTCCATCTTGGGAACTGGTTGATGCCATCTGATTGGCTGTTTTGGGGTTCTGGGCTCTCTGGGTGACCCCATGGCTAAAATGGCTGGTTCTGGATGCCATTGCTGATAAGGGATTTGGGTTAGCAGCTGCCTGGGCGTGATGGGCAAACAGGGCCATGCTGGAAGTTGCAGGGGAAAGAACAGACTCCTGGGTGGGGCTTGCAGAGGGGCCTGTGGGTTGGGAGTGGCCATAGACATAGGCTTCACCATTAAGAGACCCAGCGTAGCCCTGCATTATTTTGTTAAGGCCAGGGAACAGCTTGTTGGCTTGGTTGTTATTGAAAGAAGACATAATAAAAATTTATTAAAATTTTAAACTCAAGAAGAGGAATGTATATTTTAGCCAATTTTATTGTTAAATATGTCAATTTTGTGAATATTACAATCTAAATTTTAGCCGTCCTAAAATGGAATAGGGCAATTTTTGAGAATGCCTGTGCTTCCTAAAAAAATCAGCACAAATCCACTCTAGATCCTTTGACATCCTTTTTGAGACACCCATAAATTATATTTATTTCAAATTCTTTGCAATTATGATTTGAAACTTGGTTCTTGGATTTGAAAATCCCGCAATTTCAGATTTGTTAATTTTTACATGATGTCTATGATTTGTTTGAAATACAGGAAATCTCAAATCATACATTAGAATCCCGCATTTCTGATTCATGTATCCCGCATTTGTTTGCTGAGTTTTGTCTTTTGTTAGTTGAGTTATCTGCTCAAGAGACTCAAAATTTGCCAATTTAAATAAATCAAAAAAAGTCAAATTAAATGGTGGATTTTATTAAATATTTTATTTTTCACTCAGCTGAGTTGCCCGCAAAAGTGATTCAAAATTTGGACCAAGGATTTGACAATCCCGCATTTTTACGTTCAGGTTCTGACTTTACAGTAATTTATTCATTATACTTTTTTATCTCTCCATATATAGTATCATGCAGTCTTGTAGTCACTACTGTTTATTTTGAATTAGATTTTTAGATTTCTATATTGATTATTTTTGGCCGTAAATGTGCACTGTTGATTATGAGTTTGGATAAATATGATATTTTTATTGATTATAATCTCAAAACAGACACTTAGAATATTTATTTCCTTTTTATTCTAGATTTCATTCTTAATTAGGACAAGTTGGTAACAGTATTATATATTCATTCATGTGTTTTGATATTTGATATTTATATTGTCAGTTTCAGTTGCTATTGAGGCTTGTTGTTGGATCAAATTTCTAACTTTTGTGACTGAGTGTCATGTGTTCACCAAAAACATAATAAACATAGTAGATGTGTCCTGTGAATGAAACTCATGTTTTCTAGTGTTTGGTACACTCATTGTTGAATCATTAATCATTTGTCCCCAGTTTGAGTAAGTTGTTGTATGACTGGACATTTTTTCCAAATAGCACACATTTTCTGTGAAATTATCTTCTATTTAGATCTATCAAGTTGAAATACATTTTGTGACTGAGTTCATGTGTTCTAAACTGAATAATATATGTTTATCTCAACAGGGTTGAAAACTACTGTACTAGAGCCAGGATATTCTAAGCCTTTCACTCTTTTATATTTTATGCTTTCCAGAGGTGAATTCACAATGGGATCAAACCTTTGAAAGTCTGAGCTATGCTGCTATTACCTCTTACATCCTGCACTGGATAAAGCTTTCTGTTGCATTTATTACAATCTTTTTTATATCCTGTGATCTGCACTGCAGAGTAAAAAATGTGACTAGTGGGTCTCAATAGGGGTCTCAATCCAGCTTCATCCAGTTTCTAGCTCTGAGCCATCTTTAGCAAAGAGTTTTTTATTATTTTTAAATAACATATCATCCCTGGTTTAGTGCAGCCTGGATCAAAGCATTACAAGTTGTAAACTATTTATAAACTTGCATCATGAATATTTATGCATTGTAAACTAAACAAGAACATATGTGAGTGGATGGTAGGGTTGGAATCTGATACCTTCTGGGGGTTAAACTTTCTGGATGAAGTTTGATTTTTCTGTACAGGAGTTAATACTGAATTTCATTTGGTCTCATTCATCCTTAACAATCAAACTAAGGTAAACATGTGAGATTAAGTTTGGTAATGTTGCTATCAGGATAGTGATGGATAATTCTGGGTTGATCTGTACCTTAACCTTAATTTAGATGATAAAATTGAGTCCAATAAAAAGCTGTAAACTTCTAATGTGAGGCAGCTGACTTTTTCATATAGATTCTGGGTGGGAATAGGGATGCTTTGGCTCAGCTCTGGCTAGCTTCTGGCTCAGGGCCATTACAGTAGAACTTAAATATTATATATTTAAAGAATTTAAATAAATCTTTGATGAGAGTGACCCAGAGCCAGAAACTGGCCGCAGCTGCCCAGGGCTTGGTCAAAGCAGCCCTAGATGAGAATGAGTGTTCATTTCTCTGAAAAACTGTACTGCCTGCTTGGCAATTGATGAAGATGATGAGTGAAAACTTAGAGTATGTGGTGAGATAAAAATGAATGAGGTGTTACAATAGATGCTTTTAAATAATATATATTTAAAAATATATTTTAGGAAAGCTTAATAAAGCAGTTTAAAAGAAGCAATCCTACCCATTTGTGGGTGAATGAACTCCAGAACATATTTCTCAAGGCCACCCAAATCTGCTGGCTTTGGGCTCAGGAATATTTTCAAAGGTGAGTTTATAAAAATGCTTCCCTTGTGAATAATCTGCCCAATCCTAGGTGTCACGGTAAGTTCCATAATGCCAGGAATTATTTGGCCAAGTAGGAAAGCTCAAAAAGCCAAGAAACCTTTAACAAAATTGACTGATTTAACGGACTTGAATCAAAAGGGTTGATCAAAAATGGGTTACAGCTGCTCTGGTTGCCAGTTGAATCTGATTCCCCCTGTAAGTTGATGTCAATAAATTGTCGTAATTTGAGGGACACCCAATATGATCTTATTTATCAGCATGGTCATCAGAAGTTGGTCACTCAAGGGTTCTTTGCAACCTGGACTAGATACTCACCTGACAATGTGGAAGGAATAGGAGCTCAGGATCCAGGCGGTATTGCTTAGTCAAATTTTGATATATATTGAATAATTTTCACTGTATTAACTTTTAAGAGTTGAGTCCTCCCAAAATTTTTACTCAATAAAATCATATATCCCTTGGTCTAACTTTAATTTCAAATGCATCCTGTAGTTGGGTTGTTGCGCTAAATCCCCTACAATCTGATTCTTAGCCGGATCATTACTGGAAGATGGGGCCCTGCTGTTGGCACTTTGTTGTCGCCTCTGCCCAATGTTAATCCCACGCCTGCCAATCTTGGAGTTGTTACACCTACCTTTGAAACTGAAACTCTGGTTCTATCTTAATGTCCTGAATTTTATGCTAAAGATACTCTGATTCTCTTGCAGGCTATTTATCTAGGGCTACTTTGGTTGGGGTTAATTATTTTACTTAACCCTAGTATCTCATTTGGAAATTTCACAAAACGGTATCTGAAGCTGCATTGTTGGTTAATCATTAACTCCATGTGGATTTGGATGGTGATTCCCCACCACTTGGAGACAGCTGTTTACTATCCGGCAATTTCCGTCATACTAGGTGGGATTGTAGCTTGCAACCAGCTACTCAGTTTTAGTTGGATTGGAGTTTCAAGGGGAGGTGATGGCGCAGGTTTCCTCTATTTTTTGCAAAGTTCAACAGTGTATGGGTCGAGGATTGTGCATATTGAACTCAGGATCCTTTGTGTTATTTTGATGGACCTGGAATGGTTTGGTATCACTTTTTAAAATGGGGTACATTTTTTTGAACCTTTTTAACTGATCCTCTGACAACTTTTCAATAGATGGATCAAATAAATCTATCAACCTTAAAGGGGGATAGCTTTCAACATTAATATTTTAATTTAAAGTCTAGTACAGGAGTTCATCACATGGAAAAATCAGGGCGAAGGGAACAGTTTAAGGATAGTACGAGCCTTGGTGGCAAAGTCAGATAGGCAGGACCACCTTGCCTGGCCCTGAACAAGTGCGGTCATGGCAAAGGCAAGATACGACCGAGCGGCTGGAACCAGATGGTTTTTGGGATGCCGCTGGGTTAGTTCAAGCATTGTGAACATAAACTGACTACTGCACCAGTACTTGAAGCTAGTGCCATGGAAAACAAAGGTCTCTAGGCCAATACTAGACATGAGGGTGGATGACCCAAGAAGCGCCAAGGCAATACATTTTTCTGTGGGGCTGCATTTAGTAAAGGCAGCCAAGGTTAAGACTGGGGCAATGGGGAGCAGGCCAGCCAGTCCTGGACCCACCTGGTCAGAAGGATGGCGCAAAGTTGCAGCAATCTCATGCAAGGCCAGAAAATAATTAAGATGTATTGAGGCTAGGAAATAATCCCCTGGGGGAGGAGGCTGGAGCAAGTGATGGGTGGCTGATGGGGGTGCAGAGTAAGTCCGGAACCACTGATGAAAGGCAGCTTCAAGCTTCCAGCATTCAGTAGCCAGTTTAAGGCTAGAATTGGGTTTGCAAGGAGAAGGGTCAACCGATCCAAGGCGGATGGCGGGGGTCACTGCTTCAGGAAACTTATGGCGGAGAATGGATACACGGGAGATGAGACGCGCATAGAATAGAGTGAACCTATGATAATCACCTATTTTTGTATCTGGATCTGTTTGAAGGGAGGGTAGAACAGGACTAGGGAGGCGGACATGACGGTCACATAGGGGTATACTAGGGGGACGTCCAGTACAATGCATCAGGAGTTGTTCAGTGATATGGATGGCCCACCAGGTCCTCAATCGCTGTTCACTACTGTAGGGGGATAAAGGTGGGTGGCGATGGTATCCCAGTTGAATTCCCATCCGGTGGGCCATACCAAGATAAAAAGAGCTATAAGGAGCCAGTCCATCTTTGTCGCTAGTGTTGAACTGCATGCCAAGAAGCAGCAAGGCTTGCATTGTAGCAGGGTGAGGAATCATGTAGCATTTTTGGAGTAAAAGCCGGGTACGGGTGGCAAGAAGGGACCAAACCTTTAGCGCAACATTGAATTCAGGGTGATAGCCTACAGATACAAACATAACAGTGCTAACAAGAAGCTGAAACTGTATCAGCCATATGGGCTCATCAAAGGCAGCCTTGAATTGTTTCTGGTTAACAACTGGACAGTAGGGGTTTATGTTATTAAAATAAATTTCAATCAGTTCAAGGGTAAGAGCATTATTCTCATCTTCACGTAGACTATTTGCTACTCCAGGAAGAGTGGGGATGACACACCCTTGAAGGTGGGCTAGCAGACTTGGAAGCACCCGCGAGCGGGTCGCCATCAATACCAGAGAAGGGTTATAAGCTGAAGTAACTGCACTGCTCTGGTTATGAAGCCAATACCGCAAACGAGAAGTTAAACATGGAACTTCTATTTGTGTCTCTTTGGACCTGGATTTGGTATAGACGTTTAGGCCATCCTTCATCTTTTTTGCTATTTCATTATAGGTACAGGCACGACCACGCATTTGGCAAAGGGAACAGCGGGGACTCAGGTTATCACATTTGCGACGACTTTTCCTACACTGGTCACAAGTCTTTAGTGGACGGCCAACCTGGCCGCCTCCCAGCTGTAGCTTTTCCTTGACATCCTGTCTGTGAGCTACGCGTGGTGACAACCTTACCTTGGGTTCAGGTTTGATGGCCAGACTGAGCATGGTTCTGGAATTGAGGCTTCGGGTTGGTATAAAACCTTACCATCAAAGTCCACCAAAGTCGAATTCCATCATAAATATTACCGCCCATTCTGCCGACATCTACTCATTATTGAAGCCTTCCTTCAGCAATGTTTGCCCTTGAAACCCATGACGTCAGAATCCACCTCCAGCCAGCTTCCTTAGCTTTAAAAGGTCTCCATCTTGTTGAATCGAACCTTGGATGTGAAACCATTATGTTTGGATGATGATATCACTTAGATTCCTGGGCTTGCATCCACATTGTAAATCCTTATCTCTGGTAACTAAAACGCTGGCCCTAAGCAAATGAAATCAGTTGTTTTCCTAATAAGGGGATAGTACCTGGCAGGTATTGAAAGAAAAGAGGAATAATTTATCGTCGGATGGATTAGTGGGAACTGGGTGGATCGATGTAAGTAAACCCTAGCTTTAGACAGGTAATTTCCTGGCGTGTGGCTGGGCTGAGGTTTGGTGTAAAAGCGGCAAGGCATTCGTAAATTGCAAATAGGATGTTTACAGGGGATAAATGGGCGCGTTTTCCCTTTGATTTTAAATAGTTTTAATTGAATATATTTAATTGGAGGTGGGTTGGCAATGTTTATCCGTGGGGATAGATAGAACTTGTTACTCTAAATTGACGAAGAATTTATTTGGCACTCGACTCCAGCGGGGTTGCTGAACCAAGCAAGCCTTGGGATGCACTGTTTATTGTGAAGGTAGCAAGTAAGTGGTATAAAATACCCCCAATCAGCTTCAGTTTTGATAGATGCAGCAGGAGTGCCACGTGTGGACACTGCAGCAGCAAATATTTTTATCCTGGAGAAAAACACATGCAGCAAGTTGAATCAGCGCCTCAGGCATCCTACGCCATCGAATATATCGTACCATGGTTTCCAAGCCACATCACGCTTTGAGCAAGCTGGCCCGAACCCAGTGCAACCATGACCTACCAGTTTCAACCAAACAAACAAATGAAATAGCCAACCTAAAACATGAATCAATCCAAAGCGCAACAACCATATCCACCCAAAACCATATCCCCAAATCTAACCGCTGCACCATCAGCGAATTATCAAATAGGCTAAAACAATCCCCTAAAAAGAACCAATTCAACCATTCGCTTTCCGCACCCCACTTTCACTACATTCAACATAAATGCTAAAGTAAACCTTGCTTTTTGGATCGAGTCGACTAAAGCTAAGCTGCTTAGGATCCCATGCCCTGCTTATTTACATGCCCCACAGTTTATCCTTAAATACTGAAACCTATAGCCTGCTATGGCTTTAGATCTCATCTACAGTGGCCCAAAAAATACCCGGCCAGCAACATTTTAAAGAAAAAAAGTAAATTTCAATAAATGAAACTTGCTATAAAGAGCATGGGCAGATGCACCACGGATTTTTACACAAGTATGGTATATAAAAACGCAAAATAAATAAATAGGAAGAAAATTTAAAAAAAATTCAAAAATATTTAATAATAAGAGCTGCACCTTTAAGTAGATTGAAGCACATAAAATGAATATGAGACAGCACCTCTTATTCAAACTTACCTAGATTATAAAATTGGGGTTAGAGAATCTTTTGCACAGAAAACATGGTTAAAACAAGAGAAATACCTGAGTTTATTTGTGGTTGAGTTGTACAAGCTAAGAAAATGGGTTTATCCTATAGAAAGATAGCCAAGGAACTCAAGATTGGCAAAGAAACTGCCCGAAAAATTTACCTCAAGTTCCAGGAAACTAACTCAGTGAAAAATTGCCTGAGATCAGGTCGTCCTAAAAAAACTACTGCTCAAGATGATTGATCTATTGTCAGAATAGTTAAGCAAAATTGATTTATAACTGCCACTCAAATTAAGGAGATTATCAAAAATACCTTGGAAATTGATATCTCTGAGGCCACTGTTTGCAATAGACTCCATGAACTGGGGTACTATGGCCGTGTTACAAGAAAAAAACCTCTTATAAGTCCAAAGAATAAAGCAAAAGATTGGCCTTTGCTCATAGGTATGTTAACTATCCTGTATCCTTTTGGGAAAAGGTGATTTGATCTGATGAGACTAAAGTTCAGCTCTGTGGATCTCAGAGACGCCAAACTGTCTATTGCAAAGCTGATGAAGCTTAAAAAATTGAGTGCTTAAAACCCACTGTTAAAAATGGACGCCAGGGTGTTATGTTTTGGGGCTGTTTCACAGCCAACACAAGAGGGGCAATTCAGCCGATCAGTGAGAAGGTAAATGCTTATGTTTACAGAAGAATCCTTGATTGGAATCTCCATTTATTTATGAAGGATCTGCAAGAGCCGGCCAGTTATATCTTCATGCAAGATAACGCCACTATCCACAAGGCCAAGATTATTAAGAAATATTTGGATTATAAACACATTATTTGTTTGGATTGGCCTCCTCAAAGCCCAGACTTAAGTCCTATTGAACATCTTTGGGATGTTATTAAGTCTAATTTGCTAGAAGGCTCCAAACAATTCATATTGAATCTAAAATTTGGAGTGGCTAAAGCATGGGAAGAAATTCCTATGGAAACTTTAAAGAACCTAGTCTATTCTATGCCTAGAAGACTTGCTGCTGTGATTGAAGCCAAAGGTTGGCCTACAAAGTACTAAGTCCATAGTATATTCAGCTTTGAAATCTATTATTATTTTATATTAAATATTCATATTTTTGAAATCTTTTTATTTTTTTCTTCCTATTTATTTATTTTTGCATTTTTATATACCATACTTGTGTAAAGATCCACGGTGCATCTGCTCATACTTTTTATAGCAAATTTTATTTATTGAAATTTACTTTATTTCTTTAAAATGTTGCTGGCTGAGTATTTTTTTGGGCCACTGTATTTGAAACTAACAAAGGCTGAAAAGCACCCCATACTCATAGTTCATCCAAGCAGATACAAAGGTGTTACAACTGATATCAAGGCCTTGCTGCCTGTCAATGTATCTTACAATACACAGGGGGTGCTCAATGAGTTGCTTCATACTGTATCTAATAATATTCTGCCTCCCACCTTGAATATCAAAATATAGGACAATACTTGCATATAAATAGTGAAGCTAATTCCAGACAAACTCCCTCAATAAGTTTTCCAAACTCAAACCATAATTGGATTCTGCCACCATGTCACCTCTGGTGGCCCTATGGCTGCCCTTTACAGTATAATATCTCCTCTTTCTCAATAAAGGCATTATATTATTCTAAATTACTGTCCTCTTTCTGGACTGTTGTCTTCCCCAATCCAAATACCAAGCTATAGTTAGTTTAGTTGCAACAACATAATACCTTAATACCCTCATCAACCCCAGTTCTGCTCTAACCAATCTTCTAGGCCACCACAATGACATTAAAGCTGGTTCAACCCAGCCTACAATAAATATCCTCTGCAAAGTTTTACAATGATACTTGAACCAGGATGCACTTTTTAAGCTATGGCATACAAGAAGAGATGATTACAACTCTATCAGATAAATTAACTGGATTCATTATCAAAGGTAATAAGGAGGAGACTGAAGCTGGGGCAGGAGTTATAGACAAGATATTAATACTGTTCAGGATAGTGAATCCTATATGATTCTGGATGAGAAATAAGTACCAAGAAATAAACCATTGTTAACCAGAGCAGTTAGCATGTGTGCATATAATTGATCCATACCAGGTGAAACTAACCATGTCCTTGAATGAAATGTGAGTTGGATCAGATCACTCTGTGGGCAATAGATCTTGCCTGAGCTAACTTTGAGAATCTTTGTTGACTGGTGTAGGTTGCAATTTTTGCATTAGGCTTTGGAAATGCAGTGTCAAAGGGTATGTTGAAATATATTTTTTCATGAAATATTCAAGATAATATTAAGTCCTGGGTAGCCTTCTGGGATGAATCTAGGTGTTCATATTCAGGCCTCAGGATCCAGGTTATGATAGGCAATATTCAAACAGAATCCAATGTTTGCCTTTTTGAATAGTAAATTTGGATTCAACCCAGTTTTTTCAGATTTTCTAAGACTAGAAATCTTGCTTTTCCTTGAAAAATCCAGGTGAAAATGACACAATATCCCCAGAAATTCAGATTCACCAAATTGCCATCTAGAAAAAAATCTGGGCTGATACTAAACAAGTGTGGCTGGAACAAAAGAAAGCAATTAATAAGTCATATCTTTGGTTATAATAAAATGAATTTTTCCTCTTTAAATTTTATTATAATCCTGACTTTAAAATAAACCTTAAAATAGTCTTTAAACAAGGGCTTAAAAGAGGACCCAATTCCAGCAGAATTGGATGGCACCCAACTCTGCACTGGTAATTTCATAATTTAAACTTTAATAGTATAACATCCTACATGTCAAAAGTTCCCAAAAATATTTCTTTATCTTTATTTTATGTTAATTGATTTTTGGCTTAAACAATTGTTCTTGTCAAGTATATACTTAAGGGAAGTATATAAACCAAAATAAAGGGGAAATTTAAGAGGAGAATGATACTTTATTGATATGATTGTTGAAGACTATATAGTATCATGAGAAGTCCCATCCTGCCCATATACATCATGGTAGTTATGAGGCTTGACCAGGTAATGTTTCAGTTAAGACTCAAAAGATTTGATCCTCATATTAGATGAGCAAGTAATAAGAGTGCCACCAACTTAGTAGTTAGTTGGGGAATCACTTGGGAAATTATTTTCCCAAGATGAAGTAATTGTAGATGTTGGAAAATATCCCCTGGGATGCTTGAAGGCGGAGCCTTAGGAACTTTCTTGAGAGTGTCAGGATTTGAGCTTGAAATGACCCAGTTTTGCATTGGGAACTGGTAATTGTGAATTGTGTTGGGCATTTCTTGCCTTGCATAGGTAGAGTCAGTCATGTTGCATGTGTTTCAAACTAGTACAGGAACTAATTTCTTTAATGAGGTAGTTTCTATTGTGTTTGACCTCCATTACAACTCCTCGTCCTCTTAGTCCTGGTTTCAACTTGTGCAAATTGTGGTTGAAACCCAAATCTTGTCTCTAAATTGGAATTGTTCCTTTTGGATTAGAATTGCTTCTCTCTCTACTCTTTCCTTTTCTTTAATCTCTTGGTTCTTTATGGCCTGTTTTACGTCAGGGTCATGTTAGCTGGTACTTTCTTAGGTAAAGGTAATCAGGGCTCTAAGTTAGTATTGATAATGACAGGTTTGTGTCTGTAGACAACTTCATACAGGCTTTTGCATGTATTTCAATTGACTTGTGTTCAGCATATCATTAGTGCTGTTGGAAGCATGTTGGCCCAGGCTTTTGGATTGTTGGCAGATAACTTACTGAGCACCGCTACAAGGGAGCCATTTATCTTTCCACTCTTTTGTTTGCTTGTGGGTGATAAGATCTGGCAACTGTGTGCCTTATTCCATTCTTGGCAAGGTTGATGCTGGTGTCAATGGCTTTAGTTTTAGTCCCTCCATTGTAATTAGAAGTTTGGGTTTCCCAAACTTAGCTATGATTTATTTGCAATAAGTTTTCTAGCACAATTCTCTTGTGTTCTTTTGTGGTTTGTGCCACAGGCCACCTAGTTTCATAGTCAATGGCTGTGATAATGTATATTTTGCTTTTGTTGTCACCAGGCATGAGTCCCACACTGTTTAATGCCCACAACTTGAAGGATTGGATAATTGATACTGGCATCACAGGCTTGCAAGTGCCTTAGAGAGTACATAATTTTCACATACTTTGCATTTTTTGAGTACTTGTTTGACGTTGCCAACATGTTTGGCCACTAGTAGCTAGTATTAAGATATTCATGCAGATTCTTACTACAAGTATGGCCCAAATCTCTGTGTTAGCAAAGAATTATGTAAATATTTTGTGTTGAAAGTACATAGGGCACTGTATTGCCACTTGATATTATGCAGTGTAGAGTAACATAGAATTTTTTGAACAGGTGTTTGTTCTTAATGACTTTCTCTTGAACGTTCATTGGTGTACCAGGTGGGAAACCCTATTGAAGATACCCACAATTAAAATGGTCCAATTGGGGTTCTCTTTGTTTGTCAGGAACTCATCCTTATGGGAAAAGCTTCCTAACATGATGGATTAGTGCAGAAGGGTTCAAACCAGTGATAATAGAGCCAATTGACACGGAGACCATACCTAAGTGTAACAGCTCCCCAAGGATTTTGTATCTTCCCAATAAGGGATTGAACCGCCCAAGGAAGGCATATGCGCCCAGGTAACTGAGCAAATAAATAGAAGTAAACTGAAGGAAAAGACTAGTGTGCACAGAATTGGAAGACACAGATTGAGTTTTTTTTTGCTTGGTAGGAGGATTGGAAGAAAATAATGAGGCAGTGTACCATTTGCCTGGTACAACCAGGGCCCACTTTCTATTGTCACAGTACTTGGTGTTTTTCCCAGATCCAGGGCAGGTTTCCACTTGAACAGTCAAATGTACTAAGGTATAAAACAAGATTAGAATCTCCCATTTAAGCCTGATTCCCCAAAAAGGAGACAAATCAGTTAGTCTCATGAGGATTTCCAAAGGTGTTACAAAAAATGGAGTACAAAATAGATTTAAAATCTTTATTGATTGATCAAGGAATATAACCAAAGCTCTGAAGTTTATATATTGGAGGAAATGGGGAGTTGGGAAGGAAGTTTTAACTGTTGCATCAGTAACTTAACAGAAAAAAAAGAATTCTTTAACTTCTCAAACTTATCACAAATGCTTTAACTGTTATCAATCATTTTAAAAAAACTTTAAAAATCCTTATCCTCACCTGAAACTAAAGTTTTATCAATTTTAATCTATGCATATGTGTCAGGTTTCTTAATAGAGTCTAGGAACTCAATATTATGGTTTTTGGAGCCTGCTACAAGGAAGGAAAGGCTTCCAACATCACTGTTAAGTTTTGAGAGTTCTGATTGGCTTGATTCAGTAATCCTTTCAGGTTTTTGCTCAATTCCAAATCTAAAAGTTGAAGCATTGTTCAGAGTGGGTTCTACTGAGTCAACCAAAAAGGTTTGGAGTTTGAATTTTGTTCCTGTGCCATCTTAATTCATTCCAATACAACCTTTTGTTGTTTATGAAATAACCAAATTCCCATTTGTTGAAACAGAGCATGAGCTTTCATTATTTGTGACAGAATCATCTAAAAAATGCTTCTTACACTCTTAGTACAGATTAGGTGCTTACATTATAGCCTTAATAGGGTGTCTGCAGTAAGTAGCTCCTTGCCTGGTTTCTATTCATGATCATTGGATACCTTTGTATGAGGTTCATACATTCATCTTGTTGTCTAGATAGGTGTTGATTATTAAAGAGCACCAATGACTTGTGATTGGTTAGCACTTTGAATATCTGTGCACCTTTCATATAGCATTGTCATTTCATTAGACAGTAAATGATAAATATATGTTCCTTGTCATGTATTGGGTATCTTTGCTCACCATCAGATGGCTTTCTTGATTCATATTCTACAGGGAGAAAGTCTTTTTCTGTGGTTTGAATCCTAAGCACTCATCTTATTGTGTAATTGAAGGCATCTTTATCCAGTTTATAGAACCCCTCACAGTTAAGGTACTTTAGGATGGGGGATAACCATATGTTCTTTTAATTGTTGGAAATGCTGCTCTCTCAGCAGGGTCTGCACAAATTTTGTTGTTTTTACAGTGATTGCAGACAGGGGGCAGTTAGAGCTCTCCAATTAGGATGAATCACCTGACATACACAGTCATCCTTAATAATGTTTGAAGTTCACTCTTTTTTATGGTGCTGGCATTTCTGTAGGCCCTTACTTTCTCTGGACCTGGCTTAATCCCATCTTTACTAATAATGTGTCCTAGAAAGGGGGGCTTGGTCAAGAAGAGTTCACATTTGGATGGTTTGGCTACTAACTGATTGTCTTGGAGGGGGATGAGTACCATAAAAAAGTCTTTACAGTGTTGTTATTTGTTGGGGATATAGATGATTATATCATCTAGGTAGACTATAGCTATTTTCCCAATGTGTTCTTTGAAAACTTCATTCATGAAGGTCACAAAGATACTGGGGGCTTTTGTCATTTCAAAGTTAAGAGCTACACATTCAAATGTCCCATATTTGGTTCTGAATGCTGTTTTTGGAATATCTTCAGGATTCAACCAGATTTGATGGTATCCTTTGGTTAAGTCAATATTTGTGAAGAACTGTGATCCCCTAAAGCGTCAAAGAGGTTGTCAATCAGTGGCAGAGGATATCTGCTCTTAATTGTGACTTTGTTGAGTGCTCTTTAGTTAGTGACAAGGTGCAGGCCTCCATCTTTCTTAGCTACAATGAAGACCACTGCAATAAAGAGAGATTTTGATGGCCAAATGAGCCCTTGTTCCAGGGCTTCATCCAGGTATTCTTTCAATGTATTGTCTTCTTGTGGTGTCAATTGATAGATGAGGTGTGCCTTGGGTATACTTCCTTTTAAGTGAATGGTAACAGCACTCATGTCAATACTTTTTTGACATGGACACTGTCAACTCAAAAATTTAATTCTACTAATATTTTTGCTAGTTGCTCTAGTGTTGTAACTGTGCTGTTTTAGCAGAGTTACAAGGGGAAAAATACTTAGAAACTAGATAATATTCTCTATTGAGAGATAGGTATTATATAGTCATTGTGAATTGTGGATAACAGGAACATGATAGTGTTAATCACACTGTGGGATGTTGAAGAGGGTGGCTTGATCCTGGTAATGAGTCAAGCGCCAAAACAAGGCATACACAGTAAGAGATAATCATTTGTTCATGTTGTTGGATTTGGGAATTCAAGTTAACTTCCTAGTCTGGCTCCAAGTGACGGGATAGTTGGATTGTGGGTCATAAACCCGCTTACTCAAAATCTTGTTGGCGGGTCAAGCCTGCTGTTTTGACACACCCCAACTGAAGGTTGGCCTCCTCTGGGGGAAGGTTGTCAGGGAGGTTGTCAGGAGCCCAAGCGCCATACTGGACTAACTGTTGTTCTGTGGCAGGTAGGACAGTCTCACACTGTCTCTGTCTTGCCTTGCAGGGTCTCATGCAATAATGGTAGAGGACCTTGTCTTGTTTATATTTCCTGAGTCCTTGCACAAGGTAAGTGTTATTTTTGTTTACCTTTAGAATGATTGCTGGGCCTACTTTGTTGGGTTATAGTTTGCTTTTATCAACGTTTATGACCCAAACTTTGTCCCCAACTTCATGTCTATCTTGGACAGGGACAAAGGTTTTTTTAGACGCTTATTTTCTCTCTCTGTTTGATCACCATTGGCCTCTATGACCTGGGGATTTGAACAAGGGGGAACCTTACTTGGAATTTTCAGCTTGGGTCCTGATAATGCTTGGATGATATTGGACTTTGTGCCATATACCAACTCAAAAGGGCTTTTTCTGGTGGATCTGTTCACTTGGGTTTGGCACACAAGTAGTGCAGTTGATAGCTGCTTATACCAGTCTTCAGGTCTCCTGGAGGTGAGTTTGGCTAAGGCTTGCATGAGGCTGCCATTAAGTCACTCCACACGTCTATTGGCCTGAGGATGGTAAGGTGTTGTTACGGTGTGCTTGACCCCATTCTTGGTGAGGTATACATTTGGTATCTTAAGAGGTTGATTATTTGCCTCTGTTGGTTATCAGGAGTTCTGGCTTTCCAAACTTGCTGATGATTTCTTTTCCTATGAATTGCCACACATTGTTGCCAGTATGTGTCTTTACTGCTTATGCTACTGGCCATTGTGTGGCAAAGTCTATTGAGGTGATGATATACTTCTTCTCATTATGCTTTCCTGACATGGGTCCTACAATGTCTAGGGCTCACACCTTGAAGGGTAGTTGTGTGCAAATAGGTAGTACTGACTTAGGTGAGGTTTCCCTTCTTGCAAACTTCTCACATACTTTGCATTGTTCTAAGACTTCCTGAACGTCTTGGTACAGGGTTGGCCACCATGCTTTGTGTTTAAGGAATTTGTAGAGGTTGTGACTTTTTGTGTGCCCTAGGTCTCTATGGTAATGTAGGATGGTGTCAACTTACTGATGTGTGGGGACATAAGGGATGGTGGTTCCGTCAGACATTTTTTGATATAAGGTTCCATACACGTCTACAAATAAGTGCTTGTTCTTAATGACTGTTTCCTTTGTTATGTCTATGGTGCCAGGGGGAAATCCTTTATCCTTTGTCTGAAGTACCAAGAGGGGCCAGTCTGGGTTGAGCATATTCTCCCCTCTTGTGGCTCAGATGTACAGGCGCAAGAGTGCGTCCGCCATGGCAAGCTCTGGACCAGGCTTATATTGTATGAGCATATTGAATCTTTCCAAGAGTTTCATCCAGCGGGCTTGACGGTGGTATAGGTTTTCTTGGGTTTTGAAATATATGAGTGACTTGTGGTTGGTCAACACTGTGAATTCTTCCTGTTATTTCAGATAGCAACATCATTTGACTAGGCAGTGTACAATTGCCAACAACTCCTTGTTATTTATAGGGTATTGAAACTTGCCGTCTGTCAGTTTTTGTGATTTGTAGGCTACTGGCAGGAAGTTGCCATCATTGTTTTTGATTCACAGTACTCCCCCAATAGATGCATCTGAGGCATTGGTTTCCATCTGGTACTCCAATCACGTTTGGGGTATTGCAGGATAGGTGCTGTTGTGAGCTTCTCCTTTAGGTGTCTAAAGCAGAGGTCACGTTAGGGGGTCCATACAAAATTGGATTTGGCTCCAGTTATGGCAGATAGGGATGCAGTCAAGATGCCACAGTCAGGTATGAAACAGTGTACATAGGCCACCATTCCTAGGAACGTGAGGAGTTCCAACTTGTCTTTGGGTGGTGGCATTTTGCAGATGTCCTGTATCTTTTGACTGTTGGGCTTAATGCCGTCTTTTGAAACTATGTGCCCTAGGAAAAGCAGTTGCTTGCGGAAGAACTGGAATTTGGAGGGTTTGGTAGCAGCTTGTGTTATGCCAGGGTAGCAAAGACTGCCTCCAGGTCCTTGTGGTGTTGCTCTACTGAGGGGCTATAGACAATAAGGTTGTCCAGGTAGACTAAGGCGTGATTACCTATGTGAGGGGCAAACACCTCATTCATGAAGGTCATAAAGGTTGAGGGGGCGTTTGTCATACCAAAATTGAGTACCACACACTTGCATGAGCCATAATTAGTACAGAAGGCTGTCTTGGGGATATATTCCTCCTTGATACAGATCTGATTGTAGCCTGCAGTTAGGTCAATCTTAGAGAAGACTGTGGCACCGCCCAGGGCATTGAAAAGGCTGTCAATAAGTGGTAGTGGGTAACAATTTTTGATGGTAACTTTGTTTAGGGCTTGGTAATCTGTGACTAGGCGCAGTTTGCCATCCTTCTTGGCCACAAAGAATATGGCGGCCCTAAAGGGAGATTGTGAGAGATGGATAAGTCCTTTCTCCAAGGCCTCCTTGAGGTAGGCACATAGGGCGTTGTCTTCATTTGGGATCAGGTGATAGATGGGTCACACTTTGGGTACAGCTCCCTTGAGTTGAATAGAATATTGTATATGTTTTTCTGGAGGTAACCTGGGTAAAGCCTCTTTGAAGATTTCTGGATGGCGGGCTACAATTTTGCAATCCTGCAGCGTAGTGGTGTCCTGGTGATCTTTGAAGTGTATGATCTCATACTGACAGGAGTCTCAGTCAATTGCCTTCAGATTTTCCTTCTTGTCCAAGGTCTCAGTGATTAGTACAAAGACATGGTTGCATAGGAGTTGGTCCACAGAGTCCGGGTAGATCTGGTGCTTGACGCCTTTGCTTTGATGGTCAATACCAAGGTTGCCCAGTCTATATAGGGGTTGTTTTTTCTCAGCCAATCCAAGCCCAATACAATGTCAAATTTTGGAAAGTCAATGACAGGGCCTTGGATGGTGGAGTGCAGGTTCTCAAGCATGACAGAGAAGGGGGTGGCTTCCCTTTTCACGGCAATGTGATGTTCATCAGCTAAAACCATGTTTTTAATCCGCAAAGGATTAGTGGCTAGCTTGAACTTGTCCAAAAAGCTGCTGTTGACTAGGGTTTGATCCGCACCCAAGTCCAGGAGTGCCAATCCTGTGTAACTGCAAAAGCAGAAATAGTAAGACATCAGTTTATTGGGGTGTCTGGCAATGGTGTAAAGCACCAGGTCCTCTGAGGGCACTGGGATCATTGGACACTGGTCCACGTCCTTGGGTTGGTACTCATCATTGGGCAAGTCAGGAGTTGTGCATGAGAGCTTGGCTTGCTTAATGCTCTCCCCGGGCTTTTCCCATGTCTTGGTTACCTTATGTGGCACTGATACAGAAAGGGGTACAATTTGACTGGCCATTGTTCCCGTTTCCATGTCCATTTTAACCGGTGGGTTTATGGTTTGTGCTGCTGCCATTGTTCCCAGGGGGTGGTCAGCTGGTGCGCCCAGCTGGGTGAGAGTCTTTGGGTCTTTCTTGTTTTCTGGGTTGCACTTTGTGGAGAGCGTTGGACATTTGTTCTGCTTTCTCCGCTTCACAATACAGACTCTATAGATTGGTCACTTGATCCAGGTTCAAAGTCTCAGTAAATGCAACTTGAGTGCATCATAGTACATGAGGTGTGTAGCTGGGGTGTCAAAAGCCATGCCAGAGGGTGCACATAGTCAGAGTTCATTGTAGGCGCAGGTGAGTTCCTTCACAGTGCCCATTTGAGTTAAGTTCTTTACTTGACATATGATCATGAGTGTGGTGCCCTTAAGCATTAACCTTGCCAAGAAGTCTTGTTTGAAGGTATCCCAGTCCTTTCTGGTATGTTCTTCATGTCACTTGTTGCACCAGGTGCCAGCGTTGTGAGTCAGTTGGATGGAGATTTGTTGTGATCTGAGGCACGGCACAGAGTCACAACAGGAAATCCTAACCTTAGGATTGCATTTAAACTAAGTCTCAGTTAGAATGGCAGGGAAAGCTATGTAATCACCTTGTGGCCCTGATTGAATAATATCTGCTAGACATGGCTAGAGAGGCGCCAAAGTACGTGGAGACACAAAGACAAAAATGTGAATAGAACTTAAATTTGATTGGGTATAAAGATTGGGAATATATACTGTGTAGCTTTACCACAAAACAGTACATAGACAGTAGGATAACTTGCCACAAGCATGAGTGGGGCAAGTGAGTTGCACAGAATCAGGAAACAAGACAATTGAATTTCCCAATTTTGAGCCAGACTCATTTTGAAGGGCAAAAGCAAAAGAGAGAGATTTGTCCTTGAAATAACCCATCAAAGGAAAAATCAAAACATGGTGAATGGCGGCATTCACAACATTGCCCTTCTCTAGATTGGCCTTAGGGGGTGGTACTTGTGGAGGAACTTGGAATGCACATGGGCAAACAGTTGACCACTAGAGAGGAGTTTTACAGTATACTCTGATCCTTGTTTGAAGGTCACTTCCAAGGGCCCAATCCACAACAAATCTAGTTTGTGAGCTTTTCCTCCTACTCTATGCTGATAGTAAAGAACATGGTCCCCAATGTTGAACTCAGGCAAGAGATTTTGTCCAGCATTGTTAGGAGAGAGCTCAAGCATCTTGGTCTTATATGCAGACATGTAGGCAGAGGCCTGAATATCAATAATTTAGTTGACTAGATCTTTGATATGATTGTCAGGGTTTATGGCCTTATCAGAGGAGAGTAGGGGCCCCCAAGAGCAACAGAGTGGTGGCTTCACAACCATAAAACATAGCAAAGGGGGAATATCTGGTGATACAATGTTTGCTAAGGCAATAGGCAAAGAGAGCAGCAGGTAAGTATAGATCCCAGTTTTCAGCATCAGAGTAAGTGAGTTTCCTCATGATAGAAACCAGAGTTGAATTTGCATGCTCAACTGCCCCATTAGTGGAAGGATTATAAGGGGCAGAAAAAGACTGGCAAGACCCCAAGGCTTCAACAACAGAGTTTACTAACTTGGAGTTGAAGTTAGTCTCATTGTCAGACAACAACACTTGAGGACAACTGTGGCAAAAGAACACATCTTGCAGCAGAAAGGAAGCAGTTGTCTTGGCAGTGATGTACTTAGTAGGGCAAGCTTCTAACCACTTGCTAAAGTGATCAACAGCAATTAGGATAAAGCGGCAACCAGAGCAGGAGCAAGGGAGAGGTCCTACAGCGTCAATGCTGACAGTGTGAAAGGCATGTTGCAGGGGGACTAGCTTGAACTTGTGAGCGGAGCTCAAGGTTGTTGGAGTTGGCAATCATGGTAACTAGCAATAACATCTGGAATCAGCAGGCAAAGATTTTCCCAGTAGTAGTTCTTCTGGAGCCAGGCATAAGTCTTGGTAACACCTCTGTGTCCTGTCTCCTTATGAGCTTAAAGCACCATCAAAAGGCAAAGACTAGGCCTTACATAAGACAAGTAGTGGTCTTGTACTTTCTTGAAAAGCTGATTGTCACAAATGAGCGTGTCTTCAGATAATTTAGAAAGGGCAACTCAAAATTCTTCTGTCTAGTTCTCCCATGAAGAGGGATATTCAATTAGTTCATACAGCCTGTCAGCCTCAGCAGGGTGTAAAGCAATAATAGGAATTCTGGATAGTCCATCAGCATTCTTATGTTGAATCCTGGGGCAGTGCAGCATAGTGAATTTGTACCCTTGTAGACAGAGAGCCCATCTAGCTAGTTGTCCTTCTGGTTCCTTAAGTTGTTGTAACCACTTAAGCAAAGCGTGGTCAGTGACCACAGTGAAATGGGTGCCATACACGTAATGGTGGAACTGAAAGACAGCATGCAACACAGCAAGGAACACTTTTTCTGTTACACTGTAGTTCTTCTCATGCTTATTCAGGACATGAGAGGTATAAGCTACAGGGTGATCCATACCTTCATCATCCAATCAAGCCAAGATGGCTTCAATGGCCAGGTCACTAGCATCAGTATATAGGATGAATTCCTTACTTTAGTCAGGATATACTAAGATAGGGGACCCCTTAAGTTTTTGCTTAAGGGTCTCAAAGGCTTGTTGCTGGCTGGCGGTTCATTTGAAAGGGACATTACACAGCAGTTGGACCAAGGGTTTGCTAGTGTCAGCAAAATCAGGGATGATTTGTCTGTATTATCCCATCATGCCCAGAAAGACTTGAACTTCTTGCAGGTTGGTGAGCAGAAGCATTTTTTTAATGGCCTCAACTTTCTTAGTCATGGAGCAAATTCCTGTCTGAGTCACCTCATGTCCCAAGAATTCAAGGCGTTCCTTGAAGAAGGTACACTTAGATGGTTTTAACTTAAGACCAGCTTCTTGAATCTTTATGAATACTTCCTTGAGATGAGCCAAGTGGTTGGTAAAAGTAGCACTAAAGACTGTTATATCATCTAAGTACACTAGGACGCACAAGAGCTTCAAATCACAGAGGATGGAGTCCATGACTTGTTGGAAAGTAGCCAGTGCATTGCAGAGCCCTTGTGGCATTTGCGTAGGCTCAAACAATCCTTCAGACTGACAAGCACAGCCTTCTGTCTATCCTTGGGAGAGAGATCAACTTGCCAGTACCCAGAGGCTAGGTCCATAGCATAGAAGAACTTGGAACCTCCAAGGCAGCAAAGAGCATCATCAATGCACAGTAATGGGTAGGAATCCTTTTTAGTTAAAGAGTTCAATTGTCGGTAGTCCATCACAATACAATGACCTCCATCCTTCTTTTTCAGTATGAGCAGGGGGGAAGCGCATGGAATTTGGGAAGGAGCAAGCAGTCCAGCGTCTAGAAGTTGTTTGAGCTCTTTAGACACCTGAGCATCCTTCATACAGCTGCAGCAATATGGTTTAGCACAGAAGGGGGGAGCATCACCAGTATCAATATGATGAATGATGCCTTTGGCTAGACCATAATCAGTGCTATCTTTAGCAAAGATATATGAAAACTGATCCAGGAAGTCAAGCACCTCTTTCTGTTGAACCAGGGATAGTTGCGGGAATTATTGCACAGTGAACAAGGATAGGACTTGAGGTTTGTCTTCAGGTAAATTAAAGTACTGGAACGTACCAAAGGGATGTAGGGATAGGACATCAGGGGCATTCAACAACTTGCCATAGCCAAAAATCTGCCCTCTAGACACTTGTATGGGGAGAGCAGTTAAGTTGGCAGCCAGCAATTGAACAGGGTTTTTTATGAGAGACATCCAAGATTCCTAGATAGAGATAGGGCTTGCTGCGTCCTAGAAAGGGAGGAGAGTATAACTCTAGGAGTGTACACTCAGGTAGCTCATACAATATTTGGGAGTCTAGGATAGCCTGAGATCCAGGGGGAATAGTTACAGCAGAAGTGGCCAAGAGAGGAATCTCTTCAGACGCAGGACAAGCCATAGGAGGACATTTCATGTTGGAGGAAGGGGTACAGTAGTTTAAAGTGAAAACATCAGTGGGATATTCTAAGACACATGTCTTGAGGCACTTTCCAGGAACTTTAATTGGCTCTTGAAAGATTAGAGGGACCTCATATCCTAAGATAGAGAGGTAGCCATCCTTCAAGTTGATGATCCCATTGTATTCCCTAAGGAATTGAGTACCAACTAGGAGGTTATAGCTCTCATTCTCTAAGATAACAGCAGGCAAAGCCAAGAGAAGTTTGCCAAACCCCATGGGAAGAGCAGAATAAGCTTCTATAGCGCAAGTCATGGATAGCCCAGCTGTGCCATACAACTGGTGATAGTTAAGGTTGGGGAAAGTTTGAGCTTCTTGACAAGCTTCAAGGAGACAACATTAACAGGAGATCCCATGTCTAAGACAGCCTTAATCTCCACCTTTTGGATGGATATTTCCACACAAGTGGTAGTACACCCAAAGGAGGGAGAGCAGCCAGAATGTCCTGGGCTTCTGCTAGCTCTTTGTCCCATTTCTCAATCATGCATCTCAAGCCTGGGAACTCCTTATAGACAGTCTGGAGAGGAAGCAAGACTGAAATGTTTTTGAAAACAGCGTCAGCAACCTCAGCAGCTTCCTTGGAAGACTTGACAAGCAAGGGGGATCTCTTGGCTTGAGTGAGGTATGGGTGAGAGAAAACCTCTTTGGCTTCAGGCAGAGGCTTGGCGGTTGTTGTAGTTTTCCCAGAACATAGCTTATAAGGGACAGTAATTGTTTTGGGGACAGCCAGGACAGAGTACCCATAGGCATCAGTATCTTCTACATCAGAATTGTCCATGTCAGACTCATCAGATATGTCGTGGAATAGCAACAGAATGGGAGGAGCCTCATTGTCAGCAGTCTCAGAGTCAGCAATGAAGGGAGGAATTGAAGGAGACTGGGAATAATTGTCAACCAAGAGCATCTCTGCCTCTAGGTTGACTGCTCTTTTCCCACCTGTTCTTTGGGATCAGCTCCTTCAATCCAAGGATTGGTGAAGACTCAGGAATAGTGACCTATTTGCCCACAGTTGTGGCAATCCTGGCGTCAAAGAGGGTTCTGCAAGTTCATGGTGAGGATACACAGGCCACGTGAAGACAAACCAGAGTTAGAAGTGGCATAATTCTCCCTCACAATTGCCCCAGAATGGGTAAGGTGCATATCCTGCAATAATGTCTTTATGCTCTTCATAGAGGAAAGAATGGCTTTATTAGCCTTAAAGTGAAGACACAGAAGCTGGTTAACCTTGAGGGCTTAAGTGCAAGCCATGTACGCTTCATGTGCGGTCAGCTGGCGGCTTGTAATCAGTTGCTGTCCCTCCATGTAGAATCTATCTGTGAATTCAACTTGGTTCTCTTTTGGTTTTAAAGCAATGTGCATGAATGCTTCCTTTTTTACTTCCAAGCTAAGATTGCCACCAAATTTATTGATCAGAAGCTGCTTCATATCTTCCCAGGTCTCAATGGTGGGCAGCTCTGGCACAACTACCTCTTGGTAGGTTGGGTACAGACAGGTTAGAATGTGCTCCTTCTTAAACTCATATGAGGATCTTTTATGGCAGTTTCATAGATAGTTAATAAAGCTGCAATGGTCAAGGTCTTGGGTTCAAAGACTTGCTTAAAGTTAGGCTTGAAATGTGCTTCTGGAGTTGGATCATCATTATTGCTATTGAGTACATTTATGCGCGGGGAGAATTCTGCTTCTGACTCAGTGGGGGGCTGCCTGGCCCACAGCTGAAAAACACTTTCCTCAAGAATAGTCAGGGTCTCAGCAGTGCAGGCACCTGTATTATTAGCTAGGGTGTTCTGTTGCTCAGTAACATCTAAGCGTTGTCCTTGAGTTGTTACTACTTGAGAGATCTCAGCCAGTCAAGAGGTAAGAGAAAGACCCACCAAAAGGCAAGGAGAAAACCTGTCATTCACTTAATTGATTAACTTACTCATCTCCTGTACATCTTTATCAAGATCAGAGTGATCTTGTTTCAAATGTTTCACCTCATTAGCTAGAGCTATAAGCTCTCTAGCACAGTGAATGGGGGAGCTCCTGACAAGCCAGGGCAATATCATCTTTTCCCGTAACCCCAGTTGAACTAACAGTTGACGCCATCATCTCACGCAAGGTAGCAACCTCTTGTTGTAATTCAGCAGCTTGAGTTGTCAGAGCAAGCACTTGAGGATTGGGCTGAGGAGCTTTGGTAGGGCAATCCTGACTACAAGTGGACGCTCTTAACTCTCAAATGGCATCCCATAGTCTTTGCTCTTTATCCACCAAATCATCAGCTGGAGGAGAAGGCAGGGCATCTGGCTTGGGTGTAGACAGTTTATTCACTTGAGTCTGGAGTTTGGCAATGGTAGTTGCGGTAGCAGCCCTTTCTTTATCAAATTCTTTGCCAAATTTGCAGAGGTCTTTTGCAGCAAGGACTGCTACCTGCTGCAATTGGTCAAATGAGTAAGCACTGAAGAGGTTGAGCTGCTTTATAAGTAATTCATAATTGGTAATATAGGCGTTCAGATTGAAATCTACTTGGGTGTGCCAGGGCTGTTCCAATTGGTGAAACTCATGCAGATGCTCTCTAACGTACTCAGGGATGGACTGGCACATTTGTTCAATGGAATTGACAAAGCAGGATTGGGAAGTGACAGAGTTGCACTGATTGTCTGATACTAAGAAAACAGGGAGTAGATCCACTGCTGGTAGGTCACAAACTGATCCCAGTGATGAGTGACAGCAGCTTGTAAAGATGAAATCTCCTGAACGTGGAGCCCCAACACCATCTGGTGGTGGGCTAAGGCAGATTGTACAAAGATGACAATAGGTGTTCAGTGGAGCCAGCTGCTGAGAGGAGATGCTGTGGAAATTGTGGAGCTACAATCAATTGTAGTATTCTGCTTGGAAGAACTGAAGCTGGAGGAAAGAGATGTCCCCATCACGGGCTAACCCAAGGGCTACTGCCATGACTTGTTCCAAGTCAGGGGTACCCAAAGGGTATGCCACTAGGCAGGGACCATTCCCAAGGTTCAGTAAAGTAGGGGAAATAGGCAGATTGGCAATATCTTCCTCAATAAAAGGACTGATATTTTTAGGCAAAGTTGGCTCTTGTATGAGAGGAGGCAAAGGTCCTGAAAACATGGTTGCAAAAGGGATAACCAAGGGGCTTCCAGCCCCTGTAGTGAGCACCTTTTTTGTTGTGATCTGAGGCGTGGCACAGATTCACAACAGGAAATCCTAACCTCAGGATTGGATTTGTACTAAGTCTTGGTAAGAATGGCAGGGAAGGTTATGTGATTACCTTGTGGCCCTGATTGAATAATATCTGCTAGACGTGGCTACAGAGGCGCCAAAGTACGTGGAGATGATAAGGAGCGCCTTTTGGGGAAGCTTCAAATATAGAATTAGGAAGAGAAGAAGTATATTTTATTGGATAATACTTTAGAATTATATAGCTTTAGCTGTGGCGGGATTTTAGTTGGATCAAACCCAGGGGCTGGTCATGTGCTGGATGGGTTTGAGTCACTGGATACCTGGACAGTCATATGATATTGGTTTGTTGCCATTTCCAGTATGTCAAATGGTGTATTGGAAAGGTACCAAATTGGGCAATGACTGGATGTTAGGTGTGATGGCAATAGCCAGAATACTTGTACATCCAGAACCTTGACACACCCCTCCCTTAAGGGATTACTCGGGTACATCAGGAGGGGGCTTTGTCTTGATGGCTGCTGCCTGATGTTCCTGGAGTTGTTTAATAGTGGGCACCAGATGAGTCAAGTGTTCTCCTTTGCTGGGGCGGAGGCATGATCTGTGATACTTTTTGGTGATGGGCTCTTTGGCACCCTGGAACTTAACCAGGTAGGTGTTCCTGTCTGGTCAGTATCTGATGATTCTTCCTGGTCCTCTGTGTACTGAGTCTAGCTTCTTTCTGTTCCCAGCTAGGACCCAGACGGGGGAGTTGATGGGGAGTGGGTCCTCTGTTGAGGTTATCTTTTGGGTTTTAAGTCTCTTTGCTTCTGCCAGTTTGGCTTTGAGGCGTATGTGTTGTAGAGCTGGTTTCTGTTCTACTGTGGGAGGTTTCCCCAGGGGGATCTTCACATACGGTTGATTGTTGCGGGTGACTATTTCTGGCTTGTACCCGTATGTTAGTTCAAACAGTGAGTAGCCTGTCCCTTAATTGGTATAAACCTGGGATACTAGTAATGCATGTTTCACGTATAGCGGCCATATGTCTTTGGCTTTGCCATCCATTATTTTCTCCAGGGTTCTGATAAGGCTGCCGTTCAGGCGTTCAACTCTGCTGTTGGCCTGTGGCCTGTAGGGCGAGGTTGTGGAGTGTTTGATGTTCTTTGTTTTTAGATTGTTGTTTACTACAAGGCCTGTTAGCTCTTTTGCTCCATCTGTTATGATGTAGTCTGGAATGCTGTAGTCTGCTATGATTGCTTTATTGATGAATCAATTTCTTGTTTCCGCCTTGTGATCTTTTGTTGCCCAGCAGATGGGCCAGCGTGTGGCAAAGTTGATAGCTACAATTAGGAAACATTGATTTTTTTGGTTTCTGGGAAGAGTCCCACTATGTCCAGTCCCCAAACCTTAAATGGTTCAGGGTCAGGTACTGGGTTGACTGTTGGCTGTTGCGCCTTGGTGCTGGCGTATTTTTCACGCACTGTGCACTTCTTTAGAACATTGATTATGTCTTGCTTCAGGTTGGGCCACCATACTATCTCTTTTAATGTGAGATATAGTTTGTTAGCCTTTGTGTGTCCTAGCAGACAGTGATGTCTTAGTATAGTGTTGACTCTTTGTGAAAGTGGAATGTATGGGATGTGTTTATCCTTGATGATTTGGTATACCATGCAATTTGATATGTGGAAATGTTTTTCATTCCTTACTAGCGTATTGTGGGTTAGCTGGTGTGTTGAGGGGTCTTTCCCTTTGGTTTTATACTCAGTATTATATAGGTTTGGCCAGTCAGGCTCCAGGTGGTCAGGATGATCCTCTCTAGGCTGACATAGCCTAGAGAGGACATCAGCCATAACCAGCTCTGCCCCTTTTTGTATTAGATGTCCAGGTTAAGCTGTTCCAGCAAGGACATCCATTTGTCTTGGCACCGCACGAGTGCGTTCTGAGTTTTGAAATAGATTAAGGATTTGTGGTCAGTAAGCACTCAGACGTTTAAGTGTCCTTTGAGATAACATCTCCATTTCTTGTATGAGGGATATATAGCTAGCATTTTTTATTGTGTATTGGGTACCTTTGCTCAGTGTTTTTTTTTAGTTTTCTGCTTTTGTAACATACTGGCAGGAAATCTTGCTGCCCTGGCTGGCAGATGCGTAGGCCTGCGCCAATGGCAGTGTCACTAGCGTCTGACTCAAGCTTGTAGCACCCATTGTTATTAGGGTATTGCAAGATTGGTGCTTTGATAAAAGCTTGTTTTAATAGTTGGAAATTATTGTTGCATTCTGGAGTCCAGATGAATTTCTTTTTGGCATTACCATTGGTTAGGTCATTGATTGGTGCAGTGAGCTTTCCGCAGTCTTTGATGTATTTCCTTAGGTAAGCTACCATACCAAGAAAGCATCTAACTTGTTTCACGGAGGTGGGGTGTTGCATGTTATTTATGGCTTTTATTTTATCTGGGTCTGCTTTGATGCCACCATCAGAGACAATGTGGCCCAAGAACAGGAGTTCCTTTTTCATAAATTGGCACTTACTAGGCTTAGAGTATAGTTTGTGCTTTGCAAGTCAATTGAGTGTCTTGAAGACATGCGTGAGGTGTTCCTCTTTTTTTTGAAAATATAATGATGCCGTTGAGGTAACATAATGTGTTTGAGAGTCTGTTTAGCGCCTGGTTCATCATGGTGACAAATGTTGCTGGGGCGTTTGTCATCCCAAAATTCATTACTTTACATTCAAATGACCCAAATTGTGTGCGGAACGCGGTTTTTGGTATGTCTTTCTTGTTGATTTCCACTTGGTTATAGCCAGATGTGAGGTCAATTTTTGAGAAAATTTTGCTCCAGAGAGTCTTGCAAATAGTTCTTTTATGAGGGGAATGGGATATTTATTCTTTAATGTGCTTGCATTTAGTGCTCTGTAGTCCGTTACTAGGCAAAGAGTGCCTTCTTTCTTCTTTACAAAGAACACTGCTGCCCCCCACGGGGATTCAGACGGAAAAATGAATCCTTTGGCTAGATTGTCCTCAATGTGGGATTTAAGTGTTTGGGTCTTCATTGGAGAGAGTCTGTAAAGAGGTGCAGGTCTGGGCATGGCTTTACATAGATTGATGCTGTGTTTGACCTCTCGTTCAGGTGGTAACTCTGTGAGTTCTTTCTTGAATACATTGGCATATTTGTTAAGGGAGTGTCGCAAGATCTGAGCATTGAATCTTGGTTTTTTGCATATTATTGAATTGGGTGTACCTTATTATGTAGAGGGTACTGTTTTTGGTTAGATGTTCAGAGTCATATTGATTTATGACTTGGACAAATACTGTGTCTCTTAGAATGAGATTGTTGGGTTCCTTGAGAATGTTGAAATTGACTCCATTATTTTTATTGTTGTGGTTTTTGTTTTCCAACATACACTGGGATTCACTTGGGTGAACCAGTCCATGCCTGCTACAATATCATAGTTTATGTTGTTCATGAAAAGTCCTTTGATGGACGTTTGTATGCCTTGGAGATCAATTCTGAAGGGAGTTGTTTCGCCTTTGAGTAGAACTTTTTGGATTTGTCTGCCATTCTGGCGTATTTGAAGTTGGATTTGACAACTTTTTTTGTATTTGGTTACAAAAGGTTTGCTAACCATAGTGTGTTGTGCACCAGAGTCAAATAGAATTTTATGTGTATGAGATTTGTAAGTGCATGGATAGATAAGAAGTTGTGAGCAATCTTTAATTTTTATGTTCATAAAAATGGGGGATTGCAGGAAAGGTGGGATGCAAGCAGCAAAGTTCATGCCTTGGTACTTCTTCTTGTCGTGTTGGGGGGAGACAGGGGTACTTAAGCCTGTTCCCCCTCCTCTTTCCCCTGTTATTCTGTTTTGAGACCTTTGAGGTCAGAGAATGTGGGGTCGGATTCATAGCGGTTGCTACTTCAGCGTTGTTAACTTCAGCGGTGTCCTCTTTCTTGGGACAGGAACGGTTTGCGCTTTGGCTACAATTGCCATTGTTAAAATTGGAGTTGCTGTTGCTATAATTGGTATTTTGGCATTTATTGCCATTAGCATTTTCTCTGTCATTGCTGTTTGAGGAGCAGTTGCTGTTGTGTTCAGCATATTCCATGTTTGTGCGTTTTTTAGCGTGCTTGGCTTCAGCAATGAGTGCAGGCATGGAGGTGTTAGCCTCTGGGAGGATGAGGGCAGCAACAGAGGGTTTCATTCTGTTGATGAATGATGCTCTGGTGTGTACGTTGTCAGCTTGTTCTGGCTTTTGAATTTTACAGCGTATTTCTTTGAATTTGTTGGCGTAAGCTGCAATAGTGGTCTTCTGAAGAAGATTGCTGAGCTGTATTGCAATGTCTTGGAGAGATTCAGTGAAGCAGAAATTGTGGGTGATGTTGGCTTTGAACTCTTCCCAGTTGTCAAGCTGGTCGTTAGTTTGTGAGCCAACCCAGGCAGTAAACCAGTTAGCTGCAGCCTTGTATAGGCGCTTGCTGGCTTCCTGACCAATTTTTTGTGGGGGATGCAGCTGGCGCGGAGTTTGGCAGCTGTGTGGTCTAGCCAGTTGATGACGTTTTCTTTGTTTTTACCAAAGAATTTGTCAATATCAATGTACTTGGTGTTGGTAACTTTGCCTGCAGTAGGTGGTTGTGTGTTTGTTTGTGGTTGTAGAGAGAAACTGTATTGAATTATCTTGGCGCATGCTTTGGGCATAACCAGACCTTTGAATACAGGGCATCCACTAGGAATATCTTCATCAATGTTGTGGGCGCAGAAGTACGTTTTTCAGGCATCCTGGGATGTGGCCTGGTTGAGTACGTGGGTGAAGGTAGGCAGGTTCTGTTCAGTCATTTTCTCTTTCATTGGCGTGGTCAAAAACTGTAGTACTACCAGTGATAAGGAGCGCCTTTTGGGGAAGCTTTGAGTATGGAATTAAGAAGAGAAGAAGTATATTTTATTGGATAATACTTTAACTTATATAGCTTTAGCTGTGGCGGGATTTCAGTTGGATCAAACCCAGGGGCTGGTCATGTGCTGGATGGGTTTGAGTTGCTGGATACTGTCAGGAAGCCAGTCATAGGTGGAGGCATTGGGCAGCTCAGGGTGAGGCGCGGCCAAGCCGGTGGGTAAGGCCCACCATAGAATGGTTGCTAACTTGATAATATAAGATATAGATCAACTGAGTAAGGACCAGGGTCCGGAGTTGGGGACCACAGAATCCACCAATCCTGTCAAAGTAATGTAGAGTACTCCAAACAGTTGGGTAGAGGTGATCTTGGCGGCGGCGGTAGGTTCCAGTGGGCAGTCTGGTCTTGGGGTTAATGGTGGATTCATGGGAACAAAGTACACTGGTAGGTAGTTGTACTTGTCTTTGAACAATAAGGGCAGTATCTCAACCCTCTTTCCTTTGCGTCCTATGTACTTGGTACTTCTAGTCATTGCCAAAGGGTTGGCAATGAGGATGGCTTCCAAGTTGTACTCTAAATAGGCCGGGTTGGGGGGGGGTATTCAGTAAAATGCACAGGTCCAAAGGGGGCTCCCAGGGGACGGTATAATGCCTGGGGCAATTTGGCAGATTGATCTTGGGAGGGGGCAGCGGCCTGGTAGTCTACTTGACCGGAATTAAGATGAAAGATCACTAAGACTAGATAGGGTGAGATTTTTTTTGAACCAAAGGTTCATAAAACTTTATTAACAACAATGACAATAGGGTCATCACCATACCGCCAGGGGCTTTTATACCATGGGTTTTTGCTTCTTCAATTTTTGCAGGGTTCAGGTTCACAGACAAGGCACTGACATGGATCTTGGCTTAGAGTCCTGAGGGTGGCAGATCCAGGTAGCGCCTGCTCTGGTGAATAGAAGTGGCAATGCTTCATTCTGCCACCACTGTTCACTATGTCACCTGAGTAGTTCAATTGTACTACCCTCTCTGGAAAGCATGCTGGCAGTTGCTGGTGATCATTGGCAGAGTTAAGAATAGGGTTTGTTTAAACCTCCTTAAGGCAAGCCACAACCTCTGCATAGGTTCAGGTCTTTGGTGGCTCAAGGTTAGCATCAATCTGATGACCATTAGGGAATTGTCCTTGGGAGACTGGCAGGTCTTGGAGTAACTCATTAACTTGGGTATGTGATTTAGCAAGTGAGCGGGTTCTTGTCCACTTTGCGTGACTCAAGTAGTCTTTGGAGGGTCCTCTGTAGTAGGCCGGCGGGTTGCGGAGTAATTTACCGGTTTGAGCCTGTGTCTTAACAGATTGGCAGGTCCTGGACTGGTCTGGAGGGTTTGATCTGCCTTCTGGGGACCGGGGTTCAACTCTTGGGTTTTCAATACAAGTATTGAAATGTCATTAATGACAGATACCTGGACAGTCATGTGATATTGGTTTGTTACCATTTCTGGTATGTCAAATGGTATATTGGAAAGGCGCCAAATTGGGCAATGACTGGATGTTAGGTGTGATGGCAATAGCCGGAATACTTGTATATCCAGACCCTTGACAGAGACACAAAGACAAAAATGTGAATAGAACTTAAATTTTATTGGGTAAAAAGATTGGGGGTATATACTGTGTAGCTTTACAAAAAAACAATATATGGACAGTAGGATATCTTGAAACAAGCATGAGTGGGGCAAGTGAGTTGCACAGAATCAGGAAACCAAACAATTGAATTTCCCAATTTGGAGTCAGACTCATTTTGAAGTGCAACAGCAAAAAGAGAGATTTGTCCTTGAAATAACCCATTAAAGGCAAAATCAAAACATGGTGAATGGCGGCATTCACAACAAGATTTCTGAAATCCAGAATTTCTGCAGGCATTCCATTTGGGCCAGTTTGCTTTGGGCAGACTGGATCCATGCGGCAACATTGTCATTGTTAGCCCTGGCAAAGGATTCCAGGACAGCGCTTCAAAGTCTTTGGGCTACATAGGCTGGCATGGTATTTTTTCAGTTGCGCAAGGCATGATGAAGAGAGCCTGAAAGAACCCTTGGGCGGACAGGGCATTGAACGCGGGAAGGGGTATCACTATATTTTGGTAGAGGACAAACCCATCAGGTATCTTGGCACCAGGTGTGTACAGTTTCCAGTCTGCTGGGAGGCCAGACATGATTTTGTTGAGGATTTGTTGGCTGCAGAAAGTACAGTCAACAAGCAGAATTTTGGGGAATAAAGTAAGATGGAGAACCTAATTCTGTTACCAATGTTGTAACTGTGCTATTTTAGCAGAGTTACAAGGGAAAAATATTTAGAAACTAGATAATATTCTTTATTGAGAGATAGGTATTATATGGTAATTGTGAATTGTGGATAACAGGAACATGATAGCATTGATCACACTGTGGGATGGTGAAGGGGTTGGCTTGATCTTGGTAATGACTCAAGCGCCAAAACAAGGTATCCACCATAAAGGATCATCATCTGTTCATGTTGTTGATTTTGGAAATTCAAGTTAACATCCTAGTCTGGCTCTGAGTGACGGGATAGTTGGATTGCGAGTCACAAACCTGCTTACTCAAAACCTTGCTGACAGGTCAAGCCTGCTGTTTTGACACTAGCTTATTTCCCATTTTTTAAAGCGCTCAGGGGTGCAAACCCATAAAACACAAAAAAGCTGTGGCCATTTTGACAAAATGTAATATTAGGCTTAATAATTTTTTTGAATTAGCCCAATTTTTCTTTACTTTTACTAATAAAGATTTATTTTTTCATCAATTTATTTTTACAACATAAAAGTATCAATGTTAACCCTTTTTAAGCATAACTTATTTTTAATAATGAAGATGAAACGTCTAAATAAAAATATTATTATCACAGTTAAAAACATTTTTTATTAAATTAATATATAGAAATAGGGATAGCACATATAGAAGATGTTGAAATGTTCATCTTATAAATTTATCTGTGGCACTTAATCCAACTTTAATATCATAAATGGATTTGTGGCTAACAGCAATCCCATAATTCAAGCCCCAGTTTACTATGCAATTTTCTACATAATTTATTATTGGCAATAACGTTGACAGTCAGAAATGTCAACTATTTTCTTGTGATCAACCACCAGGGTAGATTTAAGCAATTAGAAGTGGCACAATTAATCCTAAATTACTATGTCACTGCCTATTGAGGATGTTGTCAGTGATGAAGGAAATATTTTACCTTTTTCATTACTCAAGACAACTTTCTTAACAACTTTATATGAGCTCAATGATAAAATATTATATCCCCACCCCCTAAACTTTATTTTTAGTACAGAAATAATCAACCTTGATTTTTAAACTTATTTTTATATGCTTTATTTTTTATTTTATTATATGAACAAAATAACATCAAAAAAATTTAATATTTTCTGGTTTGTTTACCTTAATTAAGCATACTGTCATGACCGGGTGTAGTATCATACCAAGGCAACATGGGGGGAGTCCGCCCTTAAGGGTATTGCAACACCAATGCCCAATACAGGAAGGGCAAGGAGCGGGACAGGTAGAGCATACCAGCTGCAAGTGGATGGTAGGCACCAAGGTGAGGTACTACAACCTCAGCAAGACTAAGGATGGTCAGGATGACCATCCTGGATCTGCCGTGGTCATAGGGAATAACCTCAGCAGAGGGTTGCAGGATTGGAGTGGGAGGTATGAAGCTGCTGGCCCATCCAGGGCTGGGCCCTGGCTGGTAGTCCATTGCTAAAGGTTCTACTAGTTGAAGTGCTGGTGACTGAGCTGGTTGATTTGGGATTGTCCAAGGCAATAAAAAATATGGGGAAAAAAAGGAAAAAACTAATCTATGGACCATACACTTTATTAAACTTTGTCTGCGTCTGACTTGATTGTAGGGAAGTGGGTTTTATACCACTCATATGATCTTCCTTGGAAGTGACTACTGACAGCTTCTTGGTGAACTCTAATAGTCCATCCTTTGGTCACTGGTACTTTGGGTGGGGAGGAGGGGTTCTTGAGAACAGGGGATAGGATCCCAAGAATCTTGGACTGGGTTGGGGAAGGGAAGTTCACTGGGTCTGGCCCATTGGATTGGCTGGCTTATGGCTGGGGGCTGTACTGGAAACTTGGTTTGGCTCATCTGGTTTCACTTTTTTCTTAAAATATGCAGCCTGGAAGCTGATTTCTACAAATAGTTAGTCTACTACTTCTTTATCTTAATATCATACATGTTGTGGTATAGTGACAGCCTGGGCAAGGACAGAAGAACATAAGAAGATAATAAGACAAAACTAGTGTTTATTGTGATAGTGTTGCACTTATATAGTGGGAGGCAGGGGAATTTCCACCAGGGGAAGGGAGGCATAGTAAGAATGACCTTCTTAATGGAGGAGAGTAGATTGGCACAGCAGAAAGTCCTGCACGAGAGAACAACTGGTTTCAAGCAGCTTTCCTTAAGGAGGCAGGTGGCAATAACTTTGTTATTCTATTATTAACCTTAGAAGTAAAGCCCATGTCTTATGCGCATTCAAAAGGTGCTTCAAACACCTATTTTAAGGGCGTTTTAAACGTCTTTATCCTTAGTAAAACCAGGATGCAATAAAGCATTCACACAACCGTTCTGTTGCTCAATCCCTAGATGGACAACTTAATGTCTAATCCATTCAATCTGCAACATTTCCCTCCACTGGATTAGACAACAGGGTCAAGAATGGCTTGGTATCTCTAGGTGGTGGCTATGATGTTGGGGTCAATCATGTGTCTTGTTAGGTGGGGGTTTGTTGCCCTATCCTTGGTCATTGGCTTTGCAGATCTGTAGGTAGCCAGTTGTGTTTCCTGGCTGCCATTCAGGTGATAGAACAGTTGGTGCAGTACTGGAAGAGTCTTGTCAGTTTCCAATAAACACCTTGATCTTTCATTCTTATTTCTCATACTTTGGTGCAACACTATTGCAAACAGGACAACAACTTATGTAATTTTTTAATTAGGCTTTTGTTTTTTTGGGTTGTTGTCCTCATTGGGGCTTACTCTTGGTCACTAGGAACAGCACATATATACTGAGTGTGTACTCTAATGATCAATTGCCCAGAATGGGGCTCCTTAAGGGTGTAGGAGTTGGGGCCAGTCTTCTGGATAACTTGAACTGAGCCTTGCCAAAGGGAGGCAAGTTTGGATTCACTGCGGTACCCTCTGTTGCTGAAGAAGTAGACTGAGTCTCCTACCAGGTAAGTGGGTAAAGCAGGGCGTTTGGATGCAGCTTGTTCTAGGTCCTGTAACTTATGGTTTAAGTTTACGGTGTAGGCCTCTTATTGCAAGCAAATAAGAGTTTGAACCAGCTTGTTGAGGTACGCCTCTGGGGGCACAGACAGGCTGGGCTTTACCAAGGAATATAGTAAAGGGGGAAGTCCTGGTTGCTGGCTGTAGAGCAGTTGGAAGGGCGGCTTGCCAGTGGAACAATGGTACCCAATGTTATATGCAAAGGTGGTTGCAGGCAGGAAGGTATCCCATTCAGTCTCATGTTAGTGACTGAGCTTCTGGAGTATCTGGACCAGGCTCCCATTAGTGCGCTCTACCATGCCATTTGTCTGTGGGTGATAAGGAGTGGATAGTGTCCCACAAATTCCCATCAGTTGGTTGAGGCAGGGGATGATATAACTGGTGAAGTTGGTACCATTGTCTGTCAGCAGAATCTGGGGCAACCATGTTTGTATATGATATTCTCCAGGATGAATGTGGCTATCACCAGTGCAGATTGGTTAGGAATTGCCTTGGCCTCTACCCATTTAGTCAGATAGTCAACAGCCACAATGATGAGCTTGTTGCAACTGTTGGTAGCTGGCAGGGGACCCACTACATCAATGGCTACAGTGTGGAAGGCAAACCCAGGGCGTACAAGTCTGTGCTGAAACTTAGCAGCCTTAGGTCTCTCAATGTTGCAGTCATGACAGGTGGCTAGCGTATCTACTACGTCAGTGTGCATTCCTTCCCAGAAGCAGTGCTGCTGTAGCAGGGCTAACGTCTTCTGTATGCCACCATGGCCAGTAGTCTTGTGAGCGGCCACCACTGAGTTCATGCGTAGAAATGGGCGTATGTAGGGTAGCCAAGAGTCTCCACAAAGCTTCAGGAGTTGTCCTTTTGAGACCTTGGTATCAACAGCTAACTTCTTGAGAGCCCTCTGTATCTCTACTGGCTCCTCTCCCCACAAAGAAGGATCCTCCATAAGCTTGTCATAGAGAATTTCAGCCATGGGGGATACTAAGGCAACAGTGGGAAAACGGAAGAGACAGTCAGCATTCTGATGGGCTGCTCCAGCTCAATGAATGATTTCATAGTCATAAGCCTGAAGTTTAATGGCCCAACACGCCAGACATCTTTCAGGGTCCTTGAGGGTCTTCAGCCATTGCAAGGAGGCATGATCTGTTACAACTGTGAAATGTACCCCATGGAGATAGACTCTGAATTATTGGTAGGATTATATCACAGCCAAACACTCTTGTTTGGTGACAGTGTAGTTCATCTCATGAACATTAAGCGTACATGAGCAGTATCCAACAGGGTGTTCAAGTCCTGCAGAGTCCAGTTGGGAGAGAACACCCCCAATTTCAGTCAGACTAGCATCTGTATGAACCACAAACAGCTTAGCAAAGTCAGGGTAGGCCAGTATGGGGGCTGCAGGCAGTGTTCTATTGAGAGCATTGAAGGCAGATTGGCACGCTGGGCTCCAGAAGAATTCCTTATCAGCTCAGAGAAGCTGAAAAAGGGGGGTTGCCCAGGGATGCAAAGTTGGGGATGAAGCAGTGGTAGTACCCAATCATCCCCAGGAAGACTTGCATGTCCCGCTTATTGGCTGGGATCTGCATTTTCTCAATGGTTTCCACCTTCAGAGGTACAGGGCGGAGTCCATCTTGGCTAATGATGAACCCCAAGAACTCAAGGTGCTCCTTGAAGAAGTTGCACTTGCGTGGCTTGAGCTTGAGATTGGCTGCAAGTAACCTCTGGAAGACTTCCTCCAAGTATTGTAGGTGATAATTAAAGGTTTGGGAGAACACATTAATGGCATCCAGGTAGATCAAGACGCTGGTGAGTTTGAGGTTGCCCATCACTGCATCCATTGCCCTCTGGAAGGTATCTGGGGCATTGGAAAGACCTTGAGGCATCCTTGTGGGTTGGAATAGCCCTTGGTCAGTGATGATTGCACATTTTTCTTGATCAG
This sequence comes from Entomophthora muscae, assembly GCA_014839935.2. NCBI lineage: Eukaryota > Fungi > Entomophthoromycota > Entomophthoromycetes > Entomophthorales > Entomophthoraceae > Entomophthora > Entomophthora muscae. The sequence continues at coordinate 414,866 of QTSX02004999.1, read as the reverse complement.
CGGGGTGTAAATTGATCTGCCAGTACCCACTGATAAGGTCCATGGCGCTGAAGAACTTGGCGCCACCCAGTTGGTCCAAGGTATTGTCAATACAAGGAAGGGGATATGAATCCTTCTTGGTAACAGCATTCAGACAGCAGTAGTTGATTACCACTCAGTTGCAGTCATCCTTCTTTTTGACAATCAGGAGAGGGGAAGCCCAAGGACTTTTACTGGGGACCAGTAAGCTGGACCCCAATAGTTTCTAAAGCTCCTCATTGGCTACGGCATGATTGGCTTGACTATGCTGTATAGGTCTGGAACAGATGGGTGGACTGTCTTGGGTGTCAATGTAGTGGGCAACATCTACAGCCTTGCCCAGGTCATAATCATCCTTGGAAAACACATCCTTATACTGAGCAAAGAGATCCAATGGCTTGATCCTTTTGCTCTTAAGAGAGGCCAGGTAGAGAGTTGTGACTTATGACTGATAGTACCAGTGGTTGTTTGCAAGGTATACCCAACTCAGAGAAGTTTGCAAAGGAAAAGGCGGTCTCCTGCAGGCTGTCATGCTCTTCCAGTTGTATATAAGCCAGAAGTTAGTGTTTGGAGACAACCATAGCTTCACAACTCATGTTGGCCAAGAGTATGAGTACCTCCTTCTCACTTGGCATGAGGATGCCTGGTGCAACCCATGGTTCTAGTCTGGAGGCATTAGGGATGCCAAAGATTTCTCCATGAGTACCAGATGGTAGAGCCAGCAAGAGGCCTGTATTGTAGATCACCTGAGTGCCAGGTGGGATAGTCACATTACAGGAGGCGTAGACTGGGATACCATTGGCTTTCCCAATTGAGATAGGTAGCATCTTGACCTTCTTACTACGCAGTGTATAAGCAACTGGAAGCTCTCTGTTGGTGTACTCCAGATTGATGTAGTGCAGACGGCGTAAGGGCAGGTCAGACTGGCAATTGCCATGGTAGAACATAGGTTTAGAGTGGCCCAATATTCCAAACATATGGTCTCCATGGTTATTCATAGTGCCATACTGAACCATGAAGCTAGTCCCAATAAGAATGTCATAGCTGTTGTTTTCCAGAACTATAGCAGGAGCAGTGACTATTAGATTCCCAAAGCAAAGAGAGAGAGAAGAATAGGCTCCTTTTGCTCTAGTGGTCTGTGGCCCAGCAGTACCAAACTCTTCATGGTAGGCAAAGTCCGGCGCCAGCTTAAGCTTCTTAACCAGCCATGAGGATATAATGTTCCCAGGGGCACCAGTATCCAGTATGGCCCGGACATAAGTCTTGTTCACTACCAGGTTGATATAAGTACAATCCTGGCGGTCCTCTCTGATCTCCACAATCTTTGAGACCTGGTGTACGCTTAGTCCTTTGAACTTCTCTAGGAAGGTAGCCAGGGCAGCTCCCACAGCTGGGCTTACTTCCTTGAGGGATTATAGCGGTGCTGAGATGTTTACTGTATAGAGCAGCTTGGCCAGTTGTTCAGTGCTGTCCTCCTCATGGGTGACTTCAACACCTGGTTAAGCCAGTTGTTTGGCATAGGTTAAGGACACTTTTCTCCAAGCTATTTGGGGGATAAAAACTTCAGGGCAAAGTGTAGTCCAATGAGTTTGAGTGTTAACAGTGAGGACTTGATGTAGGAGGTCCTCTTGAACTCCTTTGGATTCAGCATCCTCATGTATTGGTTGGGAGTTGAAGTCAATCAGAGAGAGTTCATCCTTAGGGTTGGCCTCAGAGGATGGCAAGGCAGCAGGCTTCTGATATGGTTTTTTGGGGGGCAGTGGTATGGGGGGAGATGAGGGTGTCAAAATTACAAAGGCAGCCAAGGATTTCTCCTTGTCCTGGCTGTGTAGTAGTTTTTTGAGTGATCCTCATTGTACTCCTCAATGCCAGAATAATCAGTGAATTCTTCCTTGCTCTGACTAGCCTGAGGTTTAGTTGCTTCAGAACCATCAGGAGTGATGAAAGGATTGCTATCAGGTTTCCAGGGAGACTCCAGGGCACCTGCTGAAGGTGCAATGAAGGATATATCCTCTTCATTGCTTCTGTGACAGTGGTGGGAGTCAGGAAGGGGTAATGTAGTATGGATCTTCTGAGAGGGGAAACTATCAGCTTTAGCATTACCATGCAATCCCATTAGAGTATCAGGGGTACTAATTGCTGAGGCATCTTCAAGGTGCTTGCTTAGTTAGTCCTGAAGGGAGCCAAGGAGAGCACGTTGAGCATCCAAATTATCTAGCCACTCTTTCTTTTCCTGAAAGGCCAGAACTAATTTCTCTTCCATAAACCCCATCTGTCTCTCTTGATCCTTTATAGTATCCTGAAGAGAAGAGAATTCCATGGTGCAGCTGTTATAGATGTCTTCCAGATTAGGAGTTTTCTGTTGATGATCATAGAACTCCAGGGAATCATGATGATTCATCTGGGTGGGTACCAAGAAAGAAAGTACATGTTCTATCTTGCTCATCCATAGAGCCATTCCAGAGTGAGAGTGAACAGCTTCTGATATATTTTGGGCAAGGTTTGGGGGGCCAGAGCAGCTATCAGTTTGGAGGATGCCAGAATTAAGGGAGATTCCATTAGAAGAACAACCAGAAGAAGGAGGAGGAGAATATTGACAGCATACTTCTTTCACCAAGGCAGGCTCCAAGGAACAGGAGACGCGGTTCAGCCAGTTGCTTCAGCCATGGGGTCAGGCTGGATTGGTATCAAGGAGGTAAGGACTTCTTCAATGTAGTTCATCCAGGAGATCATACTTGACTGGGAGCTGGCAATTTCTGAAAGTTGTTGGCAGTTAGACAACCACTAGCTTAGTCCTGGTTGACCATAGGAAGAGCCATGGAGTCTACCAGATAGAGAGCCAGAAGCAGCAAAGGTTGATCCTGGAGTGGGTTGGGAAGAAGGAGCCACAGGTATAGGCAAGGACGTCTCTCCCTCCACAAAAACAGGGCCACAGGGGTAGGAAGAGAGGAAGCTGTGATTTGTAGAAGCCATGAGTGCCAATGTCATAAAAGATGCAGCCTGGGTGCTGATTTCTACAAATAGTTAGTCTACTACTTCTTTATCTTAATACTATACATGTTGTGGTATAGTGGCAGCCTGGGTAAGGACAGAAGAATATAAGAAGATAATAAGACAAAACTAGTGTTTATTGTGATAGTGTTGCACTTATATAGTGGGAGGCAGGGGAATTTCCACCAGGGGAAGGGAGGCACAGTAAGAATGACCTTCTTAATGAAGGAGAGTGGATTGGCACAGAAGAGAGTCCCGTGCAAGAGAACAACCTGTTTCACACAGCTTTCCTTAAGGAGGCAGGTGACAATAACTTTTTTATTCTATTATTAACCTTGGTAGTAAAGCCCATGTCTTATGCGCATTCAAAAGGCGCTTCAAACACCCATTTTAAGGGCGTTTTAAACGTCTTTATCCTTAGTAAAACCAGGATGCAATAAAGCATTCACACGACTGTTCTGTTGCTCAATCCCTAGATGGACAACTTAATGTCTAATCCATTCAATCTGCAACAACCTTGAAATTGGCCAGACTGCTAGAAGTTGATTGGTGGTTAATTATATCAAGTTCAATTATTTGGGGCTGGGGTTGATTGGCATTTTGGACTTGCTTAGTGGGATTGTCATCTGCAGGTGAATATTCCTGGCTGAGTAGCTTCTCTTCACTTATTGAACCAATGAAATTATTGGAAACTTCAGGTGATGTGGGGGTTGCATTGGCTTGGGACTCTTCTTCAACAGGCTTTATTTGATTGGGAGTGGATTTTAGATCATCCTTCTGCAGGTGATGTTTCATTACATTAGTGGGAGACGTGGCATTAATCTTTGAGATTGGCCACAAGGTGGCTATGAGATCAGGACTGGTTTGTAGAACTGGAGCCATAACTTTAGAGTCTGTGGGACTGGTTGGCTGGGATGGAACTGGCTTATTTACCAAGTTATTCAGCAATCCCAGTTGATACTGTATTTTCTGAATAACCCAGCAAACATCATTAAATCTAAGATGGGAGCCACCCAGCTCATTTGTAGCATTGGAGCTGGTGTCTCTGCTACTGTTGGGGGCTGCTAGCCCCCTGAGTCAGTTAACAAACTGGCCCTGATTGTTTTAATGATTTCTGTTGCAGCTAACAAATTTAAAACAATCTCTCTTTCAAGAGTTGGTTTCCACCTGCCCTGGTGGTTTGAACGGGGTTTGATTCCCCCAGCAGGTTTGTGCGGTTGTCTGCATTTTTGCTTCACAGGGGAGGACACGGGTTCAAATCCAGTAGTTGAATTTCTGGGCTCACTGGCCCTTACATGTACTATAAAAAATAGTAATTTTTAAAAAATGTTGACAGTGTCAATGCCGTATTTGGTAATATCTGCATTTTCCCTAATTGACATAGGGTATTCTGCATATTTTTCCTAATTGTCTTTCATAATGTCAACACTTTTCACTTCTCATACATAAAACTTTATGTTTTACATAATAAAAACATCTGAAATTTTAATATATTGTATTTTTGATATTTTTTCTTTCATATTTTTTGATTTTTCAAATAAAATTTTCTCTAATTTAATCTTTCTGTATATGTCTTTTAATTTTTAACTTGTTGGTTTAAACTTTAATAAAATAATTTTTCCCCATTTTAATAGTTTTAAATTTTAATAAAAGCCCTATAAGAATTTAATTTTTATTTATTATGTTTTTATAGTTGTTTTGACTTGGTTTTTAAATAAATTGCTTTGTTTTAGAATATTTTATTAATTATTTTAGGACAATAATACTTCCAAACAGCCCAAAGGAACCAAGCATACCCCAAGGCTACCAAAGCCCCCAAGAAGAAGCCAGCATCCACCAAGAAGGCTGCCTTCAAGCCTTCCCCTGAGCCCTCACCTGAGCAGGGCCCAGCTCAATCCACTGGGGGAAAGAAAGCTGATGATTTTTCTTACAGACCACAGTTTCTATCACTTGGCTTCAGATGAGGAGCCTTCAAAGAAGCACCACCATGCTAAAAAGTCTCTGCCAAAGGATAAGTCTTCTCCACATTAGAAGCACCCCAATAAGACCCCTTCTTCTCCCCACATCAAGCTCTCCCCATTCCAGCTCATCAGGAGATGCCTCTAAGCCCCAGACTGACTACTTCCCTGGCTTCCAAAATGCTCCTGCTGTTCCCTGGGATTCTCTGTTGACCCACAACATTTGCAATGTTGACAGGAAGTTTGAGATTCCTTCTTCCTTGCCTAAGTATTTTCCCATAATGAGTGTTAAGGATGGGCCAGCCATGGTGACCAATGGTTACATTTTATTGTGTAACAATGTCAACTGGGGTTTCAAGAGCTGCCATTACACCTGTGAGGACTGCTCCTGCCCAGTGAAGCTCAAGACTGAGCACTGGGACAAGGTCAAACCATTAAGGGCAAGTATACTTGCATAATTACAAATACCACTATAGCTTACCTCCTCAAGTGGTATCTTGTCCAGGCAATGCCCACCTCCAAGGATCTTTTCCCCACCTAGCTGGCCGTGCTTGCCTGCAAGTACCTCTCCCTCACCAACTTGAAGAGGGTTTCAGCCCACAGTCAGTTGGTCAAGTTTGTGAGAAATAGTCATCAAGACTCCAACCCCCTGACCAAGAGCGCCACCAATGTCAAGGAACTGGTCCTCTCTAATGCCCTCAAGAAGATTGAAGATAAAGGATGGATAGATGTTCCTGATCTATAAAAATGAGAAGGAAGTAGAGGATAAGATCATATCCTAAGCCACAACTCAAAACCTGGAGCATCTGAACAATGCTACCACTTGGTTGTACAACAGCACATTTTCTACCTGCCCAACTATCTTCAAGCAGCTTTTGGTACTGCATAGCCAGTTTGGTGCCCAGGTCATCCCTTTTGTTTTCTTCCTCCTGCCTGGTGCTAATACTGAAGTATAATCTGAAGCCTTTAAGATTTTTTGGGATGCTTTAAGCTCCCTACCCATTAACAAGCTCCTTCCTCCCACCCACACTACTAGAGCAAACCCCTCCCTCTGATAATAAGGATGAGTCTGCCCTAGCTGCTGAGCAGCTAGCTCATATGTGCTCACTTGGCCCAAATATGATTATAAAAGACTTTGAGCTTGTTTAGTTCAGATCCTTTGAGGCCACCTTTAATGGAGAAGTTTAGGGCTGCTTCTTTCATTTTAGGCAGGCCCTCATCAAGCATATCAAGAGCAAGAAGGAGCTCTTTGACAAGTACCTTAATTATGGTAAAGAAAAGTGACAATTTGCCATGACCCAGCTTGCTGCCTTGGATTTTTTGAAGCATGAACATACTGGGCTTGGCTTTGAGGCCATCCATGAGGACAATTGTCAAAAAGAACTCTGCCATCTTCAAGGGTTACATTGAGTATTTTAAAAATAGTGGGTTGGCAAGAAAGTGGCTACAAGAGAGGGAAGAGTGAGGCTAATGCACCCTGGAACTGCCAAAGATCCTGTATGAATGAGGAGATGAAGACAACTTACAGCCTCAAGGTGTGGCACAAGCACATGAAGACCAAGTTTGGGGCCAAACCCAAGTTCAACAAGTTAAATGCCAAGCTGCAGGAGAAGCAAACTTGGAATGTATTGAAGTTCTGGGACCTAGACAACCAAGTGACTCCAAAAAAGAATAAGTCAAAGGAAAAAGACTACCAAGAGGCAGTTCAAAAGATAGTGAAGAAGAAATACAAGGTGGGAAATATTAAGAAGTACATTGAAGATTTTGCTACTGCCCTTTCTGATGGCTTCAATTAGCTTAATAAACTTTTTTTGCCTGTATATTTTTTACTTTTGAACTTTTAATTTTTTAAACTTAATTAGATAATGCTAAGCTTTTTAGATATAAATGGTAAGTTTCAGGTATAGTTTCAAGGTGGTGGTATAAGCAAATGTTATATTTTGTTAATTTATCTGTAAAGTATGAGATTTTTTACTTGTTCTTATAAAAAGTATAATAAATAAAAATTAGAAATTTCTTAAATTTTGTAGTTGTTATAATATTTTATTTCCTTTATTTCTGTCATTGAAATTTTAAACTATTTGTGAATAAAAAATATTTTTGTTGAGGATCTAGATGTACAAGTATTCCAGCTGTTGCTGAAACAAGTAACATCCAGTCTTTGCCTGGTTTGACACCAATCTAATAAAAGGGTTGACATTCCCAAATTGGCAGTCAACTAATATCTCATGACCTGTCCAGATATCCAGCTATTCTAATCCAACTCACACCTGACCTCCAATCTTTGATCCAACTTGAGTCTCTGCCACATCAAACAAAATATAATAGCCTAAAATATTATCCATAAAGTTACTCTTCTTCTCTAAACCTATCTTCTAAGCTTCTCCAGAAGTCACTACTCTTCACTGGTAGCAGCTACACGGGTTTTCTGAACACACCTATGAAAGAGGAAGTGGCCAGACAGAACGCATCTACCCTCATCCATGTCTTGAACCAGGCCAGATCCCAGGACACCTGGAAGATGTACTTCTGCGCCCACAACATTGAAAAATACATAACAAGTGGATGCACCATATTCAAAGGAATAATCATGCCCAAGGCATGCACCAAGATAATTTAATACAGTAATTCTCTCCAACCACAAACAAACACACAACTGCCTATCACAAGCAAAGTTATCAACACCAAGTACATTGGTATCAGCAAGCTCTTTGGTAAAAACAAAGAAAACAGCATCAACTGTCTAGACCACTCAGCCACTAAACTCTGCGCCGGCCAGATCCCCCACAAAAAATGGGTCCAACAAGCCAGCAAACGTCTTTACAAGGCTGCAGCTAACTGGTTTGCCGCTTGGGTTAGCTCACAAACTGACAAACAGCTCAATAACTGGGAGGAATTTAAAGCTGAAATCATCCACAACTTTTTTGTCACTGAATCTCTCCAAGACATTGCCATACAGCTCAGCAATCTCCCTCAGAAGACCACTGTCAGAGCTTATGCCAACAAATTTGAAGAAATACATTTCAAGATTCAAAACCCTGCACAATATGACAACTTACACACCAGAGCCTCATTCATCAACAGAACAAATCCCTCTGTTGCTGCCCTCATCTTCCCTGAGGCCAACATCTCTATGCCTGCGCTAATTTCCAAAGCCAAATGTGCAGAAAAACATACCAATATAGATACACAGCACATAACAGCAACCACTTCTCCAATAGCAACAGGAGAGACAACTCCAATTGCAACAAACTATAGAACACCAACCATAATAGTAACAATGTAAATTTCAATTGAAGCAATGACAATCACAGCCAAAGCTCTAATTGCTCCCACCCCAAGAAGGAGGATATTACCAAAGTAAACAATGCTGAAACAGCAACCCACTATGAATCTGACCCCACATTCTCTGACCTCAAATGTCTCAAAAAAGAGGAACATGGAAAAGAGGAGGAGGAACAGGCTTAAGTGCCCATGTTTTCCCCCAAAACAACAAGAAATTGTACCAAGGCACAAACTTTTCTGCGCACATTCCACATGTCCTTTAATCTTTTATCTTTATGAACGTAAAAATTAAAGATCACTAACAACTTCTTGTCTAACCATGTACTTATAAATCACATAAACACAAAATTTTATTTGACTCTGGTGCTCAACACACATTTGGTAAGAAAACCATTTGTAACCAAGTACAAAATAGCAGTTTTCAAATTCAACTTAAAATATACCAGAATGGCGGAAAAATCAACAGTTTTACTTGAAGGCAAAACAACTCCCTTCAGAATTGACCTCCAAGGCATACAAACGTTTATTAAAGGGCTTGTCATGACCAACATAAACTATGATATTGTAGCAGTGTCAAAACAGCAGGCTCAAACGGCCAACAAGGTTTTGAGTAAGCAGGTTTGTGACCTGCAATCCAACTATCCCGTCACTTGGAGCCAGACTAGGAAGTTAACTCAAATTTCCAAATCCAACAACATGAACAAATTGTTGAGGATCTGGATGTAAAAGTATTCTGGCTACCACCAACTCACTTAACATCCAGTCATTGCCCAATTTGGTGCCCTCCCAATATACAGTTTGACATACTGGAAATGGCAACCAAACAATATCACCTGACTGTCCAAGTATCCAGTGACTTGAACCCATCCTGCACATGATCAACCCCTAGGTTCAATTCAACTAAATCTCTGCCACAGCTGAAGCTATATAAGCCTAAAGTATTATTCAATAAAATATACTTCTCTTCTCTCTCATTTCCATTGTTGAAACCGCAGGCTCAACCCGTCAGCAAGGTTCCAACCAAGCGGGTTTGTGACCTGCAATCCAATTACCCGGCCACTTGAAGCCAAACCCAGAAGTCAACTTGGATTACCAAATCAGTCAACATGAGCAAATGATGATCCCTCACAGTGGATACCTTGATTTGGCGCTTGACTCATTAACAGGATCAAGCCACCCCCTCTTCCATCCAGCCTTGTGATCACCAATCATGTTCCTTCTATCCATTGATTCACAATAGCTATATAATCACTATCTCACAATAAAGATTATTATCTATCCTCTAAATCTTCCCCCCTTGTAACTCTGCTAAAACAGCACAGTTATGACATTTTTAGCACAGGTAGGCTCTCCATCCTACCTTATCTTGAAAAATCCCACCTGTTTCCCGCACACGCCACGGCCAACAAAACCTCAACAGAATTATGTCTGGCCTCCTTCCTGACTGGACTCCATATGCGCCTGGTACTGCAATACCTGATGGTGTTGTCCTCTACCAAAACACAGTGATCCCGCTACCTGCCTTCAACGCCATGTCTGCACAAGGTTTCTTTCAGGCACCTCCCGCAATGCCGCGACCAGCTGACAAAACCACCATGCCCGCCTATGTAGCACAAAGACTTTGCAGCGCTGCCTTGGAACCCTTTGTGGGGGCCAACGACAACAATGCTGCCGCATGGATTCAGTCCGTCCAAAGTAAGCTGGCTCAGATGGAATGCCCACAGCGTTTTTGGATTGCAGAGATTTCCATTTGCCTGACCCATGACGCTGGCACTTGGTGCAACAAGTGGCACAAAGAGCACACCAACAAGAACTGGGACACTTTTAAACAGGACTTCTTGGCGAGATTTGTGCTTAAGGATACGGCACTCATGATCATACGCCAAGTAAAGAACCTGACCCAGACAAGCACTGTCAAAGAACTCACCCACGCCTACAAGGAACTCTGTCTCCGCGCCCCATCCGACATGGGCTTTGACACTCCGGCAACACACCTCATGTACTATGACGCTCTTAAGTTGCACGTAATGAGACACGTGAACCTGGACCAAGTTACCAACCTACAAAGTCTGTACCGTGAAGCAAAAAAAGCGGAGCAAACATCCAACGCTCTGCACAAGGCACAGACTGGGAAACAAGAAAGACCCAAGGACTCACATTCAAGTGGGCACTCCTTGCAACCACCTCCTGGAGGTAATGATAACAACAACAACCACAAACCCACAGGATCAAATGGGAATGGGAACAGAAATAACAGCCAATCAAATCATACCCATTTCCGTGTTACTGCCACCCAAGGCAACCAAGATGAGGGAAAAGCCCGGGGAGAGCACTAAGCGAGCCAAGCTCTCCCCACGCAACTCCTGACTTGCCCAACAATGAATACCAACCCAAGGACGTGGACCAATGCCCAATGATTCAAGTGCCCTCGGAAAACCTGGTGTTATACACCACTGCCAGACATCCCAATAATTTTGATGTCTTACCCTTTCCACTTTTGCAGTTACACAGGCTCAGCTCTCTTGGACTCGGGTGCAGATCAAACCTTAGTCAACAGCATCTTTGTGGATAAATTCAAGCTGGCCACTAATCCTTTGCGGATTAAAAACATGGTCCTGGCTGATGAACATCACATTGCCGTGACAAAAGAAACTGCTCCCTCCTCTGTCATGCTTGAGAACCTCCATTCCACCATCCAAGGTCCCGTCATTGACTTCCCTAAGTTTGACATTGTACTGGGGCTAGACTGGTTATGGAGAAACAACCCTCACGTGGACTGGGTGACCTCAGTGCTGACCATCAAGCATGAAGGTATCAACCACCAGATCTACCCAGACTCTGTAGACCAACTCCTACAAGACCATGTCTTTGTACGTATCACAGAGACCTTGGACAAGAAAGAAAGCTTGAAAGCAATTGACTGGGACTCCTGCCAGTATAAAATCATACACTTCAAGGACCACCAGGACACCTCCACGCCGCAATATTGCAACATTGTGGCCTGTCACCCAGAAATATTTAAGGAAGTGTTACCTGGGTTGCCCCCAGAGAAACACATTCAACACTCCATCCAACTCAAAGGAGCTGTACCCAAAGCACGTCCTATCTACAGATTGACCCTGAACAAAGACAACACCCTACGCGCCTACCTCAAGGAAGCGTTGTAGAAAGGACTTATCCACCCCTAACAGTCTCCTTTTGGGGCCGCTGTATTCTTTGTGGCCAAGAAGAACAGTACCTTGCGTCTGGTCACAGACTACTGAGCCCTAAACAAAGTTACCATCAAGAATTATTCTCCACTACTGCTGATTGATAATCTCTTTGACGCCTTGGGAGGAGCCAAAGTCTTCTCTAAGATTGATCTGACTGCAGGCTACAACCAGATTTTTATTAAGGAGTAAGACATTCCCAAAACAGCCTTCTGCACTAAATACGGCTCCTACAAGTGTGTGGTGCTCAACTTTGGCATGAAAAATGCCCCTTCCACCTTTGTGACGTTCATGAACAAAGTGTTTGCTCCGCACATAGACAAACATGCCCTAGCCTACCTAGACAACATCATTGTCTAAAGCCCATTGGTGGAACAGCACCACAAAGACCTAGAGCCAGTCTTTGCTACCCTGGCACAACACAAACTGTTGGCCAAACCCTCCAAGTGCCAGTTCTTCCACAAGAAATTACCCTTCCTGGGACACATAGTCTCATAAGATGGCATCAACCCTGAAAGTCAAAAGATACATGCCATCTGCAAGATGCCACCCCCCAAGGATATGTTGGAACTCCGCATCTTCTTAGGGATGGTGGCCTATGTATGCCACTTCATACCTGACTGTGGCATTTTGACTGCCCCCTTATCCGCCATAACAGGCGCCAAATCCAAGTTTGTGTGGACCCCTCAATGGGACCTCTGCTTTAGACGCCTCAAGGAGAAGCTCACAACAGCTCCTATCCTGCAATATTCCAAACATTACGGGGAATACCAAATGGAAACTGACGCCTCAGATGCATCCATTGGGGGAGTACTACAAATCAAAAATAATGATGGTGACTTCCTGCCCGTAGCTTATGAATCACAAAAGTTGACAGATGGAGAGTGTCAATACCCTATCCACAACAAGGAACTGCTGGCCATTGTACACTCCCTAGTCAAATGGCGTTGTTATCTATAACAACAGGAAGAATTCACGGCACTGACTGACCACAAGTTTCTCATCTACTTCAAACCCCAAGCAAATCTATCTCGCTGCCAAGCCCGTTGGATGGAGCTCTTGGAGAGATTCAATATGCTCATATAGTACAAACCTGGTCCCAAGCTTGCCATGGCAGACACCCTCTCATGCCTATATGTCCATGCCACAAGAGGGGAAAATGGGCTCAACCCAGGCTGGCCTCTCTTGGTGCTACAAACAAAAGACAAGGGCTTCCCTCCTGGTACAAACGACATAACAAAGGAAACAGTCATCAAAAACAAACACCTATTTGCTGACGTGTACAGGACCTTGCACAGAAAGATGTCCAACGGTACTAACATCCCTTATATCCCTACACACCAGCAAGTAGACACCATCCTACAATATCACAGGGACCTCAGACACACCAAGAGTGGGAAACCTAGATGAATTCCTTAAACACAAGGCCTGGTGGCCAACCCTGTATCATGACGTTCAGGAAGTCTTAGAACAATGCAAAGTATGTGAGAAGTTTGCAAGAAGGGAAACCCCACCTAAGTCAGTACTACATATTTGCACACAACTACCCTTCAAGATGTGAGCCCTTAACGTTGTTGGCCCCATGCTAGGGAAACACAATGATAAGAAATACATCATCACCACCATTGACTTTGCTACAAGATGACTCGTACCCCAAGCAGTAAAGGCGCACACTGGCAATGCTGTATGAAAATTCATAGGAAGAGAGATAATCAGCAAGTTCAGAAAGCCAGAACTCCTAATAACCAATGGAGGGAAAGAATTGACCTCTAAAAACACCAACATATACCTTGCTAAAAATGGAGTTAAACATACTGTGACAACACCATATCACCCACAGGCTAATAGACATGTAGAGCGGCTTAATGGCAGCCTTGTGCAAGCCTTAGCCAAACTCACCTCTGGGAGACCTGAAGACTGGTATAAGCAGCTATTGAATGCACTACTTGTGTGCCAAACCCAAGTGAACAGACCCGCTGGAAAAAGCCCTTTTGAGTTGGTATACAGCACACAGCCAAATATCATTCAAGCATTAACAGGACCCAAACTGGAAATTCCAAGTAAAGTCCCCCGCGTTCAGACCCTCAAGTTATAGAGGCCAACAGCAAGCAAACAAAAAAAGAAAATGAACGTCTGCAAAAAACCTTTGTCCCCATCTAATATAGACATGAAGTTTGGGACAAAGTTTGGGTCATGAATGTTGATAAAAGCAAACTACAACCCAAGAAAGTAGACCCAGTGATCATTCTAAAGGTAAACGACAATAACACTTACCTTGTGCAAGGACTCAGGAAGCACAAACAAGACAAGACCCTACACCATTATTGCCTTAGACCCTGCAAGGCAAGGCAAGACAAAAACAACGCAAAACTATCCTGCCCGCCACAGAACAACAATTAGTCCAGTATGGCACCCAGGCTCCTGACAACCTACCCCCAGAGGAGGCCAACCTTCAGTCGGGGGGAGGGGGGGTGTTGAAACAGCAGGCTTGACCTGCCAGCAAGGTTCCAAGCAAGCGGGTTTGTGACCTGCAATCCAATTACCCGGCCACTCAAAGCCAGACTAGGAAGTCAACTTGAATTACCAAATCCAACAACATGAACAGATGATGATCCTTTATGGTGGATACCTTGTTTTGGCGCTTGACTCATTACCAGGATCAAGCCACCCCCTTCACCATCCAGCCGTGTGATCAACGCTATCATGTTCCTGTTATCCTTGATTCACAATGACTATATAATCACTATCTCTCAATAAAGATTATTATCTAGCTTCTAAAATGTTTTTCCCCTTGTAACTCTGCTAAAACAGCACAGTTACAACATTATATATGGTAAGTTGGTGAATATTATGATCTAAATTTTAGCTGTTCTAAACTGAAATAGGGTGATTTTTGAGAATGCCTGTGATTCCTAAAAGAATCATCACAAATCTACTCTATATCCTTTGATTTCCTATTTGAGATGCCCATAAATTATATTTATTTCAAATTCCTTGCAATTATGATTTGAAACTTGGTTCTTGGATTTGACAATCCTACAATTTCAGATTTGTTAATTTTTACATGATATTTATGATTTGTTTGACATACAGGAAATCTCAAATTGTACATTAGAATCCTGCATTTCTGATTTATGTATCCCACATTTGTTTGCTGAGTTTTGTCTTTTGTTGGTTGAGTTATCTGCTCAAGAGATTCAAAATTTGCCAATTTAAATAAATGAAAAAAGTTAAATTAAATGTTTGATTTTATTTAATATTTTACTTTTCACTCAGCTGAGTTGCCTGCAAAAGTGATTCAAAATTTGGACCAAGGATTTGAAAATCCTGCATTTTTATGTTTAGGTTCTGAATTTAAAGTAGCACTGATTTATATAATTCTTTTCTTTTTTCTTCTTGCTCAAAAATATTTTTAAGATCAATAATATTGTTAATATAAAGATCATTTTCTTTTTCCTTTAACATTTTTGATATTACACCAAAGTGACCATCAACAATGCTTTTTCCATGACATTCAACAAAACAATTTTTATTTTATAGAGCCCTTAATATATTTAGGTGACTCTTTAAATAAGTAATATAAAAATTCACATGATCTAAAATGATTTCCATTATCAGTCCACACTTTTATATTATTTATTTTTTTAAATCTATCTAATTTAAAAAGACTTATTAGACATTCACCTGAAAATAAAGAATCATATGATAATATTTGAGACAAAAAATCATGATATTCATATTTAATTTTATTGTTTTCTTTAAAAACTAATGCAACCCCTAATAATGAGATAGAATTTTTGAATAAAAACAATTATTGGTCTCAATTTGACCACTTCCAACCTTTAAGTTTTCTTTATAATCTATAACTACAACACAAGACTTATCATCTAATTTGTTAATATCTTTTTTATATTCCCTATTTTGATGAACACAAAAGTCTTGGTGCTGCTTAATAGTCTTTACTTCATTGTCTATAGATTCTGGTAATGGTAGGTTTTTACTTTCATATTCTTCCTTCTTTCTTTCTAGTGAATTTTTTAAATTACAAATATTGCACATATCAGTTTGTTTTTTACTTTTTATTATATTTTTAGGAATTAATTTATAGTAAGTAGAAATTGAAACTGAAATTTCATTTTTTATTCTGATTTTCATATATTTCTTTTTTTAAGAGAGAGTATTTTATTGCAGTTGGGTATTCACTCATTTCTTTTTCAATATCTTTATAAATTTTTTCAGGCACTTTTTTGTAAACTGGCTTGTTTCAAAAGAATTTTCCAGCAATTTTTTAATTATTTTTTTAATTATTTCTTTTTTTAATGAATAGTTATTATTTTTTGGCTTTTTGTTTAAGCTTACATTTTTCATTTTTGTTTATTTTTCTTGAGTATTCAAACTCACTTTTGGTTATATTAAACCCCATATCATTAAGCTCTTTTAAAGAGTAGCTGGAAGTAACCAGAGATTGCAAGGCTGGGAGATGCTTTTGGGGAGAAGATTTCAGGAGATCCTTTAAGTTTTCAATGAACTCATTGCTTCTTTGATTTTGAATAGTTGGAAGGAACTGAGATCTCCCAGATTCAGTTTGAGTAAGGAATTGCTTGATGAAAGTATCAAGATCATCACCAGCAATAAAGAGGAATGCCTTTTTTAACATTGCAATTCTCTCTCTTTTTGTTGAAGCTCCCAAGGAAAAAAGGGTAGCATGGCAGAAGTAAATTTAACTGAAATCATGGTAGTATTTTGAATCTGTAATTAGGTCAAATCTCTTAAATGTGCCTTAATGATGGAGTAGTTCTGATCAGAGTGTGGCCTTTGAATAGGGTCTTTTGGATTAGCAGCTTTGTGGTGCTATAGTTCTTATAGACCAAGCTAAATGACACCATTCTGAAAGAAATGGTGTGATAGCTTTCACTTTAGTTTGAACTTGAATTTATGTTTGTAGAATTAATTAAATACCCGGTTTTTATGCACAAGTAATTAATGTGAAGCAGCTAAGCATCATTATTACATCATATCTTCTTTGTAATCAATGCAAATCAATTAAAATGATGTAATTACTTAACTGTAACTCTTCTGCATGTTTTTAAAATGATAAAATATTAAAGAATCACATTTAAAGAATGCTTAATTTGAGGTTCAAAGCTCACTTGAACCTTAAAATTAATCTAAACAGTGATAAAAACATTCTAACTTCAAACTACCATAAAATCCCAAAGAATTGAGCTTTTTGTATAAAATAAAATGCAAAATAAAGCTCTCAATCTTATATTTAATTTCTTTAAATAAAAAGTATATATTAATTAATAAAAAGTTAACTTTTTTAGCTTAAAGCAATCTATTTTATTTCATTATCAAAATAATATAATAAAATCTGACATATGCTCTTTGTCAGGATTTCTGGATATTGACTAATTAACAGTTTCAACAAAATAACGCAGGCCTGCAGTTAATTGCTCTTAGAAGGGGTTTCAACAAAATAATGCAGGCTGCGGGTTGTGGGATCAGTGATCAAATCATAACCTGGCATCAACATACTCGTGCATTACAATTAATTAATGGTATATGCAATTACTGCTCATTAATTAATCCACCTTGAACCACCACTTCAAACATGCTTCCCATAATAATTACTATTCTAAAACTTTAAATGAATCCTAGAACAAGAGAGCCATCATATGAACTGTCATCTGCATTACATCTAGAAGAGTCCAACATGGACTGGGCCATCAGGCCAACCACTCTAAGATAAAAGGCTTTGAGCCTATTGTATTAGAGTAGCTCTGATTAAGTGAAACAATCATCTCCGTGAACTAGTAGCTGTCACTGGCTAGCTAGCCCTGGAAGTGGCTCAGGTAGACAGAAAGAATACCAATCTGTGGAAGATGTCAATTTAGCCTTCCGTTAAAACCACCCCAAAAAGGCTGGGCCTCCTGCCGTGTTGCCCTAATGCTACTTCAGTCTCTTTTAGCGTTGTGAGCTAACTTGGATAAAATGCAGGCAGGCAGGCTGCCTTAAAGCCAGTTCATTAGAATAAAAGACTGATGATTCTGTATTGACTTGATGATTGATCCAAGTCTTATTTCCTCATTGTGATCCTCTCTTAAGTTTTATTAGTGGAGAGCAAAAGATGATACTGTTGTCATACAGTATAATTATCTATAGTAAAATATAGAGACAACTTATGAACCTATATCCAGAAGTAAGAAGAACCGTCCCAAATCCTTTGGGCCCTGTCAGACTTGCTACTTCTGATGGCAACAAAATATTCCAGGCCAAAGGTTACGCCAAAGTCACAGGTTCTCTGTACTTTCCTAATGTTAGAAGACTTAGGATATCATCTGATGATAAAATACCACAGTCCATAGATTTTCTGACACTCTTTTAAATTGCTTTTGCTTTAATATTTAATATAGTATACATATTAATATTTTAATACCAATAGAAAGATAAGATTACTAGCTTCATTTTGATAGCTTACAGTATAAAAAATATTAAATATTTGTTGAGTTATTACTGTTTTAAATATAAACATTTGTAATTTGATTTTTTAAAATTGAACTGTGTTATGCTGCAACTTGAGCAGCATGTATGTTAGAAAATGGCTTAATTCCTAAAATAATGACCCATATGTACACCAAAAGTCAACTCACACCATTTTGTTTGTAAATCCATGTATTTTGGATTGTATTTTGAATGTTTTTGCTTTGCGTGTGAGCACTTCTTTACTGTGTTGACCCATTTTGTCCATTAATGCCAAAAATCCCTGTTAACAGAGTGTATATTTTAGCCTGATACTTGGATTTCGTTTAAATCTGAGGTATTTTTGGTTGTTGCCATAGCTTCTAAAACTACTGTATGTCATGATAGTTATGAGTTTTATCCAAGTAATTGATTAATTTAGGATTTGAAGGGTTTGATCCCTGTATTAGATAGGCAATTGATAAGAGTGCCACCAACTTAGTAGTTAGTTGGGAAATCACTCAATGAATTACTTCCACAAGAGGGATTAATTGTAGATGTTGCAACACTGTTTCCATTTTGCGTCACAAAAATATTCAAGATTATCAAAAAGTGAGTTATTTTGTGTCTGGAAACATCACCTTTGTGACTAAACCAATTTTTTCTCTGATCATACCATTTTTGTTACATTATCACTATTAAATTTAATGTAGGTTGCTTTATAATGTGACTGAATTAGCTTTGTTTTGAATATGAGTTAATTTTGTTTGCTGTCTTGTTTTTGGGATTCTGATTATTTTAATTTTGTTGTGTGATTGACTATTTTTGTAATCCAGACCTAAATAAATAAATCTTTTTGTTGAGTAAATTGACCTTCAGCTGGAACCAGTTGAAATTTGTTATATGGCTGAACCAATTTTTTCTGTTCTGAACCACTTCCTTTTATCTCACCAGTTGGTAAACCACTGTATATATCTCAGACCATCAGCTAGTGAAAGTAAAAAGTTTAACTTCATAAACCCCTTTTTTGATGACTTTTCTGAAGATAAGGCCATCAATTAATAGAGGGTGTTAAAACTTGGGATGGGCATTTTGGCAAGTCATTATCCTATTGAAAAGCCTCTTTCTCACCTCAAATATCTCCATTTAAGTAGTCAGGATCTATTAAGCCAAGGACACTATATGAAATCTTGCAGCAATTAATGTTAATATAGTGCCTAGCTTGTTTGCTCTGGAATCAGTGGCTCTATTATAATGAGACACATATTATAAAAACACAGCATGCACAATATAGTTGTTTATCTTTAAATAAGGCCATGATTCAGTTTACATTTTTTCTTCTATAACTATGAAAAATTAACAGTTATGATGGTAGTTGTTACTAAAGTAACAAGTTCAAAACCCCAGGCGGGAATTGAACCCGCTCCTAGCTACCAGGTGGGGCTAGTGGGCGGGGGAGATTCACCTGCACCTGGATTTTTGCTTTTCAAAGCAAATCTAGGTGCAGGAACTATTCCTGCCCTGGTGACAGCTGCTGGGCCCCAAAAGCTATTCCCAAGCCTTGGTGGGTTTGGCTGAGCCTGAGCATGCTAATTTTAGCTGCCCAGTAAACCCAGTCCAAGCCCACCCTCTATTAAGTGATTTGGGGACCCCAATTGGGGACCCCTTTTTTAATCAAGTTCCTTGGCCTCAAAAAAGCCTGTCAAGCCAATCCAAAAATGTTGATCTAATTGGGAGAACCCCCATAACTCCAGAAGCCAAACCTGCCAGAACCAATGGCCAGCCAAGCCAAGATGGACCACCAAAAAGCCAAACAACTGTTCCTGAAACCCCCAAAAATGACCATGAAGCATCCAATCAAACAGCAGAGCCTGATATGCCAAGTCCTGCCACACAGATAGCACCAGAAAAATGCCCAGAAGCACTTGCATTAAGTAAGTATATAAACCAGAAGCACCTGAAAAAGTTCTGTATTGTCATTCTTACCAAATAAAGTTGTTATGAACCTTTGGTTCACCAATCTGTTTCCCTACATATTTTTGATACTCTTCCATCTGCATACACCCAAGCGTCAGCACCCATTCACTAGGATAGATAGCCAGGCTCCAGCTGATAAAATCAAAGCCTACAACTACTGCCATCCACCCAACGCTCCATTTGGCCCTGTGCATTTCACGGAGTATCCCCCAAATCCTGATCACAAACCCTGGACCTTGGAAGAATTGCAGTGGTACACCCGCCCAAACGTCCCCAAGAATCCCTACCAAATTGTCTGCATCAGCAAATTGGTCATCATTTACCCTTTGATCTTTAACGGGAAATACAACAATCTTGCTGCCTACCTGGTCCCCATAAAACCACTCCCAACACCCAAACCAACCATCTCAACCCAACCCACCTCTGATGCCACTGGCCAGAGTGATAAATTCCTGGGAGTGCTTTACCTGGCTCTCACTGGATTGATTGACTCTGCCTTGCCAGTGGCTGGGCCCTGGGCTGTGGCTGGGAAGGCCCTTTCCTACCTGGTAAAGCTAGATTCCATCATCTGGTGGGTCATGCCAGTACCTGCTTTGACTCCTCCCTCACCTGCTGGAGCTCCACAGTACTCCTGGTATCCTGACAGTAGTTTTGAGTTTAGATTTCATTTTCAGTTCAGATTTACATTATAGATGAAACAATATAAACACTGTTGTTGCAACATCTTCAATTAATCTCACTTGGGGAATCATTTCCTCATCAAATGTCTTGATTGACAAGTGAAAAGTGGCACTAATATTTCATCCAGATATTATCAGGATCAAATATACTAGTTCCACAAAAATCAAGAACTGCAAAAGCCTTATTACTTCCAAGATCTACATGGACAATATGTGGCTTATCACAACTAATATATATACTAGTGAGTCTGTCTGTAATGTCACCTCAAGTGGGCTCAAGCCGTAAGGGATTTGACTGAGTTGATTTTGACTTAAATTTGATTTTAAAAGTTAATTGTTAAGCCAAAAGCTCGATTTGACTCATCCTTACATTCAATCCCTTACATGCATCTTTTAAAGTACACAGATTGAATTCAGTGGAGTGTGGTCTAAATCATGTCAAACTGAAATATAAGCCACTAAAACTTTAATAAATTTGTATTTGATTACTTGAATTTTAAATTAGTGGCTAACCCCATTCAACCATATCAAAGTGGCTTATCTGTATAGATTACCTGGCTCTAGAATGGGTGGATTAAAATTAGAAAGGAAGCAGCAATTGTTTAAGATCCTTTTATATTATTGGATGTTTAAACTCTGCTGATGATTGAATTGACCAATGAAAAGAGAGCTTGATCAGTTTTAAATACATTAAATTGAAAAAGATACTGTAGATTCAGAACCTAAAGGTAAAAATGCAGGATTGTCAAATTCTTTTACATGAACTCACCAACTTAATGGAGTAATTTTCATCCCAGAACAACTTACTTTTTTATATAAAAGGATGAAAAATATTCCAGTAAGTTGGTGAGTTTACACAAAAGAATTTGACAATCCCACATTTTTACCTTTAGGTTCTGAATCTACAGTACATAAATTTTAGTTTAAGTACAGGATGGTTGGCTTGGAAATTTTGAATCTATCTATTCCAAAGTGAAATATAGAATATTCCACTTGGATGCATCAGCTGATCCAAGTGGCTGCATATTGTTTCAGAGTAAACCTTGCTTGCCACAGCTTCATCCCAAAAGAACATCAGTGGAGTAAACTGGCTATGATATAATTATGCTTCAATATAATGGTTTTCATGAAATTTTGAAGGATGTAGATCAAATTTTCAGATGATTCTGATCACAATAGTACCAAACATGATAGCTCTAGCTGCTCTAGATGCTGAGATATATAGTTAAGCGCTGGAATTGGGTTCGCGTCATAATCAAAGGCTCGGACTCGATTTGATATTACCTAAATTTACTTTTAATGCACACTAAAAAACTAAAATCAATGCATCTCAGTGAATACTAAGCCAATTTCGATGTCCAATAGCTTATTTTAAAGCTGCAGATCAGCTCTACATTTTGAAGGGATTTAAAAATCAATTACCAAATTTTAAAATAATTAGTTTAGCCTTACTAAACTTAATAGTGATACTATACTTATTTAGGTTTAGTTTTTATTTATACTTGGAATAATACAATTTTAATTTTAAATTTAAATAAATATAATTGAAATTACCTTTTAATAAAACAATTAAATAAAATTTTAATTAAACATGTGATAAGTAATCCAAGCCTAAATCATACAATAAAATATATTTAATTGATTTATTAAATTCAACATTATTTCTGTCCTTGGACGGGGCAATCACCTAGTACTATATAATACTCTTCTTCTATATCAAATAAGTATTATTCTCTTCTTTGATCTCCTCTTTACCTAATATTATATACTTCCCAGAATAATAGCTCAATACTGTCATACTCTAATGAACTCTTGCTAAGGTTACCCTTAAAAACTTTAAAGGCTTTGTGAAGCTTTGCCTCCATCCTCAGATTTACTTAGCCCCAAATCTAGTCAAGCTAAACTATAGATTGGTACAGTAGTTTTCAAAGCTATGGCGCTAAGCAAAAAAACTCATCTGTAAACAAAATCAAAAACCAATGAATTTATGCTAATCTACAATAGTTGTGGGTTCATTTCTATTTCATTTTGAGATACTTTGAATTCATTTACAGATGAGTTTTTTTTCCCGCTTAGCGCCATAGCTTTGAAAACACTGTACATAGCTTTAAGTTCAAATCCAAGAAAGAACTGTTTGAGTTCATGGCACAGCATAGTATCTCTCTTTTTTCAGCAGGTGAATAAAAACGTGTAGTATTGGACTGTAAAATTCAAACTAGGTTATATGGAAGCTTAAACCAAAAAGGGCATACAATGTAAAGCTTTTTGTCCACTCATAGTCGCCATTCAAACATAATGAATAAGACTGAAATACCAAAAGCCCATTTAAGTTGATAACTTTGGACAAGGCATTGTTTCAAATAAAGAGCTCATCAAAGGTTACTTCAAACAAGCTTTGACTAATTAGTTAGCAGCCAATAAGGATAAAAAATAGTCTTTGACTGCTGAACTCGCATAGTACGAGTTAGAATCAACTCTAAGATTTAACATAGTCATGTAATTATAATTGCCCAATGCTTTAGGTAGTTACCAGCTAGCCTTTTCACCTCAGCCACTTCCTGAATTAAAATCAAGGTTCTGCAAGCCAAATCCCAATTAAAGAGTCTAGCTTTGGATTTGCAACTGACACAAGCTTGGGCGGAGAAAAGTCAAATTGCTTTGCAAAAAGCTGAGTGACAATTGGAATAACATCATCTACATGAACTGATGGAGTTTTAGACAGTATTTATAAGCCACAAAAATGTTCTTAAAAGGTATGATACCAAAAAAAGTAAGCAGAATGAATATCAGCAAGCAGAGCCTCAATAAAAAGCTAAAGACAATACATAGTCTAAGTATCAAATATACAATATTTATCAACGCTATTTTGGTAAAAATGCTTAAAATAAAATAATTTAATCGATTAGATTAGGTAAGAAATGCATAAAATATATCTTAATTGGAGGTCTATGCCAGGTAAAAAATTCAAATTAGCTATTTCAATAATTACTTCATTTAAAGTTAAATCACTAAACTTAAAGTTTACTAGGTTTGGATTAAGAATACTGAAAGCTATCTTGAAGAACAGATCGATCTGCTCAAATAGTCACAAAAGGATTAATAAAATTTAAATTGTAACTTACTTTGTCTATCTGATTTAAGTTCTTGTAGCAAAGAGGTGACTCCCTTATCAACCAGCCCGCAAGGCACTATATGGTCAAACCAAGATAGATCTGTTGTGCAATTGAGAGAAAACCCATGCGTGGTTATATACTGCCTGACCAAGACCCCTTGCATGGAGTTAAAGTTTATAGAAAAGCAGAAATACCTAAGGCTGCTATTTTATTATCTCCTACCCAAACTCCGGTATCATTTGTTGTACCAGCACTGATTCCATAATGGGCACATACATCAATCAGAAATTTTTCAAGATAACTCACGTAGCACTTTACACTGATCTAACTTATTGAGCAAGCTTATGCGAATTTTGAGTACCTTGCTGTTTTTTAAATTGATAATAGGATATCCAACAAGCTGACCAGGGCCATGAAAAGTGGTCTGACCTCCCCTTAAGGACTATTGAAATATTGAAGCCGGGTAAGTAATCCAAACAATAATTAAAAAAAGTACATTAAAATATTCGGCACCCAGTGCCCTTAGTTGACTTTCCTTAATAGGATCTAAAATTTTATGTCTCCTTCCTTCAGTGTATGTGGGCGGATGCTGAAGGAGTAAAAGAAGATCTGTATCAAAAGTCGGATCAACTTTTCGCTCCAACTCATCAGTTGAGCTTAATATTGATTGAGGTTTCCGAAGGGCTTGAATTTTATCTTGGATTTCAAGCGCTTTTTTATAACTGACCAGACCCAAATATTTATATGCCAGCGGATTTTTTTGTAGGAGTGGTATATTAAAAAGGCCTACAGTGTGTCTCATTTCTATAAAGTGATATTACGATAAGTACTAATGGTCTCTTGGTATAGAGTTAAATATTTTGCTCATCTTTATTTGCTGGCTCAATGAGACTGTGAAGGTCTTTATGAGCCTACTCTTATCTGTGATAAGAATAGGCAGCCACGGCCAGTTTCTGGCTCTGGGTCGCTCGTTTCAAAGATTTATTTAATCATGTTCAAATATGTTGTAAGCCGTCTTAGAGGTGGCGGCCTAAAGCCGGAGCTGAGCCGAAGCATCCCTAGATAAGATCAAAAGTGACGATAATCCAAATTTTCAAATGTAAAATTGATTACAGTTCCAGTACACAACACCACATAGGAAATATGGCAATAACACTTTTACAGCATGAATAACCTAATAAACAAGGAACATCTATCTAAATCCAATAAAAAGCCAAAAAGCGCATACTTCAGTATACATGTTTTCGTTTTAAGCTTGCTGATCAAAATTATAAAATTATAAATATTTATCCAGTTTAGTATTTGATACAGGTTATATTTGAAATTTGTTATAAGAAAAATTAATAGAGAATCATTTCAGTTTTTACAGAATGATAATTCTTAAATTATTTTTTACAAAAATTATATTATTGAATTGGATTTAAACTAAAATATATCATGCTAAATTCCCAGAATATTCCAAGCCAAAAAGTTCTGAAAAGATCAACTCCATTATATTTTGCAACTGAGAATTGCATATGTTTTTAGTTGCTTCTAAATAAACCATTTTTTAGCTATAAAGACTTTATAAAAGCATGACATTATGATTTGATCATTTCAATACATAATATGCTAATGCTTTAAATCTAATCATAAAAAATAACTTGCTTAGAATTAACTAAAAATATATTTACATGAAGCTGTAAAAGCAAACGGTTTTTTGTACTTTTGACATTTTTGGCTTAACAAGTTCTAATAAATTTGGTATAGCATTGTCCAATAAAGTAAACTCATTGATTTATCAGTTTAAACTTTATCACAGATATTCTTTTTTGCTATTGTAATCTGATTATATAACAGGTTTCTTGAATCACATTTCAGATTAGCTGCAGATCACATCTATCATCATTTAAATTCCCAAATATGTGAAAGAGAGAGGTTAAATCAATAAAATCTGGTTTCTATAATGAGAGATGAATCACCAGGATGTCATCTAGTATAGAAGTGGGATAGCCACTCTTAAAGGTCTTCACAAGAAAGAGGCTGCGGAGAGAGAGAAAAGTAGATGTTAAGTCTCATGAGAACCAATTCTACCAATAAATATGAGACCTGATCAGGAGAGGCAGGAAGAATATTATGAAATTAACTAATGGAAGAGTTTTCACTGTTTTGAGGTTCCAAGCCAGCCAACAATGTATCTCAAAGAGTGAGGGCAATTTTTATCACAGGAGGTGGGACCATATTTTCAGAGGCCAGGCCTTTAAAAAGCTGACCATCACAAGAAATCATCTTGTGGGCTTGAGAGGGTAACTTGTCAAAAATAGATAATATATGTTAGGATTATATCCTAGTTAGTGAAAAAAAAGAAGTAGTTGACCTCACAGGTTGGAGTTGAAAGTCTAAAGAAGTACTAACACTGGCGCCAAGGACAAGAATAGGAGTCTAACCAGAGGTAATATCTTTAAACTACTGGGAAATTTGGGCCTATAAAAGAAATTTTCAGCAGCAAAACCACAGAAAATGGGTGCTTGAGAGCAAAAAATCAAGACTGGGGCTGTAATAACCTAGGGATCAAGTTTGAGTGCCTGGGTGGCCCTGAAAAAGAAACTAGGTGCAAAACAGGCACTGTAACTGTTTAATATCTAAAACCCTGGGTTTCAAACTCAGTTTTATATAGAACACTTCTAAAATTGCATCTGAAAGCTAATTTCACTATAAAAGCAAGAAATCCTAAGCAGAAGCCAAAGTTTTTCATGTCTTCTAGGGAGTGAAGGCCAACAAAGGGGAAAAGGGCCCCTAAAAGGCCAGTAAGTTTTAAAGGAAGTGTGAGAAAAGTGAACTTCAAACTAGTTTAAATTTGATTTCAAAATATTCAAGCAAAAACTCCAGATAGGCCTTACTGTATTTTAAGGGGATAGTTTAGAGACCAAGCTTCTATTATACAGTAGTTTTCAAAGCTATGACGCTGAGAAAAAATACTCAGATTTAAACAGAATGGGCTCAGATATAAGCAAACTCCTAGTATCAGTGTAAAATATACCCTCTGTTAACAGGGATTTTGGGCATTGATAGACAAAATGGCTCAACACAACAACAAAGTACTCAGATTACAAACAAAAATACTCTAAATATGAATCAAAACACATGAATCCACAAAAAAAATGGTTTGAGCTAACCTTTGGTGTAAATATGTCTCTGTTGTAAATTGGTGACAAAATACACTCAGGTGTGGTGAGTCAAAACTTAATAAAAAAACACTATAACAACTCAACCATTAAAAAAAACATTCAGTTGTTATTTGAAATGAGATGCAAACAAGGATGATACCTAACTATCTAAAATAAGGCACATGATCTAAAACATAAATTATAAAAAAATTTCTCTGGGTGTTTAAGTATGGCATAAAATTGGCAACAGTCAGCATTTAAACTGTCTGCATGCCAACATTTTGTTAACATGCAGACAGTCAACTCTAATTTTACACTTAGGCTGAAGCCTACAGGCCAATTGCTAAATAAACTAATTTTCTATATTTTATCCTATATTCAGAATTAATAATCATTGAGAAAAAAGCTAATGTTGACATCAATTAAGAATAGGCTAAGTTTTTGTTAAAAAATAAGAAGTAATTTACTATTAAAAATGCCAAATTATTATCATTTTAATTTTATGCCAACTTCAATAATGAAGCTACACAATGTTGACATAAAACTAACAGTTTATTAAATTTCTTAATAAAAATACACATAATCTAAAATATATTCACCTATAATAAGTTATATATATTTTTACTTAGTGCTCTGTTTCATAGTTTTTTGACATATAGTGGGTAATAATTTCAAACTTTGTTTTATATTATATTAGTGGTTTATCATAGCTTTGAAACTATTGGACATTTTTGTAATAACCCCTAAATATGGAATTAAGATAGATCAAATGTGTCAGGGATCCAGTCTTGGGCGGCCAGCCCGTTGTTTTCAGGGGTAACTTGGGCCGGTGTTTTAGCAGGCAGGGCCCACCACAAGAGAGGAATAACTTAAAAAGGTAGAAAACAGACTTCCCCGTCCAAGACCACGGGCTAGCAGCTGGTATGATAGTGTCAATCACCCCTGTGAGGGTGATGTACACAATTCCAAAGAGCTTGCCAGTATGGTCAATTGGGGGGTCAGGTGAGGAAGTAGGCATAGGTTTGGGTGTCATGGGTGGTTCCATATGAATGTTGTAAGCAGGAAGGTAGTTGAATTTTCCTCTAAAGAATTTTGGTGTTGAGAATATCCACGGGCCTTGACAATTGTATCTAACAGCAGATTGTATGCGGGCCAAAGGATTGAGTTCAAGTATCTTTTCTGGTGTATAGTCCTTATATTTGGGCTTCAAGGGGTATTCAGTGAAGTGAACAGGCCCAAAGGGTACACCTGGTGGACAGAAAACTGCGGGCAGTGGGGCAGGAGGGTCGTGAGATCTTGTACTGATTTGGTAGAAGGCAAATGCAAAATGGGGCAGTAGCTGTATAAGCCAAAATAACATAACCTTTATTCAAAAATGGCAATAAGTTTGGAGCGCAAGGTCCTTTAGTCTATATAGCACCCCACCTCCAAACTTAATATTTTCCATGGGGGTTCATCAGGGCATTGGGAAAGGCAGGCCCGGGGGAACTGGGTGCTTGGGTCCAAAGGCAGCAAAATGGCACTTGGCCCAGGAGTTCTTTCATTGGTTGAGAATCTCAAATTGGCTACCTGATTAACTTGCTTTAGAGTTATGGTCATGGGGTCAGGCCGCGGGCCTGTGCCTCTTCCTGGGGACGGCTCTTGATTGGCCACTGGTATAGACTTCAAATTCATGAAGCTAATAGTTGCCGCTTCAGTACCTCTATTAGGTGCTGTGATTGGTCTTTCATTTGGTGCAATAATTTCCTTGGTTTGTTCTGTTTCACTGCATGGGCCAACATTTTTGGCCTCAGCTTGCGGGGGCTCAATCCCAGAAAAACACAGGCAGGCGGTCCTTTGGTCCACAGGCCTGGTGGCCTGAGGGGATCTAGGGTCGGGGTTTGATTCCTGCTCCTGGGCCCGGGTTTCCAGAGAGGAAGAATTGTCAATCCTGACAAAATGTGTTAAAACTAGGATTCATATAGTGTCATTTAATGTTGACACAAATGAAAACCAACATAAAAGCAAAAGTGAGACAAGGATAATAAGTTAAGCAAACATAACAGCATAATTTAAGCGAGATTTAATAGGAGCTCCACTATAAAAGAAGGCCAACAACAGCAAAGTCAACAAATTCACTGGTTTAATAAGAAAAAGGCACAGTTTAACATTTTCAGCTTACAGAATGGTAAGCTTAGTACCCCAAAGCTTCACATAATAAGAATGAAACTACTTATTATAATATGTAGTACTTTTTTTTAAAAGTATATGACTATAACTTTATTATAGCCAAAAACTAAAACAGCCTATTTTCAGACTAGATTTCAAACCTAATCTTAATTTAATAAATATTTATATGTTTTTTATATAGTGAATTTTCTCAATAATGCTGACTGTCTACAAGTTGACAGTCAGAATTAAAACAATACTTTAGGCTGACTGTCTAAATACCTAATTTTACTACATGTTAACACTTAGAATGTCAACACTAGACATTTAAGTGTAGTTTTTTCCAGCTTTTTCTTAATAAAAAGCCTCAATACTGCATATATTAAAAATATTTAAGGTTTTTTTTACATGTTCTATATAATAATCCTCTAAAAATTGATATATTTTCAGCTTTAACTTTCATTTTTCTATACTTTACTAATATCCTTTCTCTAACCCCTTTTTCTTTATAACATAAATAAAAACCCACCCAAAAAGAAAGAAAGAATCCAATAATAAGACTGCCAAGAACACTGTTAAGCCCAAGGCCTCTTTTTCTACAAAGAAAGTGCTTAAGAGACAGTCTAAAAATATAAACTAAAAAATAAAACTCCTACACCTACAGTTTATGAGGAGGACTCTGATGATGGTCTTACCTCTCATAGCTGGTATGAGTATGAGGAAGATGATTTTTATCAACAAGAAGAAAATAAAGATAAGCTTCAAGTCCTCTCCTGAACCCTCTCCTGGTGAAAATGAAGATGATGAGCAACATGAGTACTTTCCTGGTTTTCAACATGCCCCTCCTGAGCCATGGGATGCAATAAAAGCCCATAATATTTTCAATGTTAAGGGCTCCTCCAAGATCCCAAAGAGAGTCCAAATATTTTCTATTGACGTCAGTCAAAGGTGGCCCAAACATAGTCAGTGATGGCTATGTGTTTAGTTGCAACAATCAGAAGCAAGAAAGCAAGATCAAACATTTCACATGTGAAGACAGAAGCTGCCCTAAACGCCCAAAAACCCAAGGTTGGGATAAAGTTACCTTGGAAAAGGGGAAATATACTTGTGTGCCTCCCACCACCTTGATTGAGAAGCTGCTCAAGTGGTACCTACTCCAAATGATCCCAGTATCAAAATACATCAAAGTCACTCACCTGGTAGTAAAAGCCATCAAGAACCTGAGCAAAGAGAACATTAAAATTATCCCTGATTGTGAACAACTTGTTAAGTATATCTGTGATATGTGCTGTAGAGGATCCAGGACCATCCAATAATACTTACCATGCTTGTTTTTATTGAGACTCTTATTGATGGACCCTTCTTGTAACAAAGCTTCAGCAAGCTTTGGCTCAAGAGAGGCAATTTTCTGGTTTAGCACCTTATTATTCTTACACCATCTTGTCATTATTTCCACAATCTTTTCTTCATGTAGTTTGAGACATTTGATTTCTCTGTTTGCTGCATTCTTCATTTGTTGAAAAATCTTATTGAACCCTAACAATAGGTTTGGAAAATCCCAAGCATAGACTCAATTTCCTTGATTGGGTTTTCCTTTCTTGTCAAAGTACTCCAAATAAAGTTTCTCAAAAGCAGACTTGACTTCAACCAATGACTCCTTTGGAAAAGTCTTTGCTACCTCAAGGTCCTCCCAGACATCCTTCAGGGACCTTTTGAGAACCTCTTTAAAGGCTGCAGCAGTTTCCACTCTAAGAACTCCAAACTTGTCTTTTTTGAATAATGATTGTGAAGACATAAATGTAGAAGTAAGATGAGGGAAAAGCGTTGGATTTTGACTTGAATATGTTTATTTAATGTCTATCTGTTTTCACTTATATACTATGTGGGACATATTCAGCTGAAAACCCCTCTGGTTCAGGAATCTCCCCTGGATTACAGTTACATGGTCTATGATGTAACAGCATCATCCAACCAAATATTTTACCCAAAAGATCTTCACAGTCCCATCTATGAGAACATGCCTAATACATTCAGGAATCACCTGATTCATTTTGTTGCAATGCATTGTTTTAGCTTGAAGCATTCTGCTGTTATATTTACTATGTTGATGTTGATTAGCCTATCAGAAAGATAGCTATTCAGCATAGATAGTTCAGATTATGCATTATTTCCTAACAAGGATTTGGATGTAAAATATGGCACTTTGATGTTCATTTATTGGCAATACATCTAAGCACAGCCATTATAGCATGTGGCTCAACTAAGAAGATGCTTGATGACCAATACCTTGACCCCCTTTCCTTAGCCCCCAAACCCCTCCAGATTCACAGTGCTAATTGGCATTCAATATTAGTCTGAGTCATTAGCACTGAATGGACTATGTAACTCTCTTTATTTTTCTAAATAAACTATAAATTATTACATTTTATTATATTTATTATACACACTAAGTTAGAGAATCTCAACTTAGTATTTAGTAAACTAGTAAACTGTAATAAAAGTTAATCAAGATAACTACAAATAACCCACCAATACTTGGATTTGCAACACATTCCTAGTTCTGGCGCTAAACCCCTGTGGAGTTTACCCAATCCCAATACAAGCTGTCATTGTTTCAAATGGGAACTAACTAATCAAACCTAAATACCAGGACACTATTGTCTGCATTTGGTTGTTTTCTGTTAATTGATCCCTTGTCAATTATATTAATTAACCTTCACAGTTAATTATTTTGTTTCAAAGACACCAAGTCTTTACTTGACACATTCAAGTCTATTTTGGCCCTATGATTAAATCCTCATTAATCATATCTGTGGGTAAAATTTAATCAACCTTTGGGGTTAATTAAATTGTTTTCAAGACACCTAGACTCCAAGATTAATTTATCCAATCTTGCCAGTTAGTTTGGCCTAACTAACAAGTCAATATTTTATCATTTATTCCATATAGATACCAAGTTTCCAAGAATCTTCACCCAAAGAATTCCCTAAACTTAATTATATAAAATGCATGATAAAAACACAATAACTCAATATCATTTGGAATATTTATTTGGCTAAATGCACCAGGTGACTGCCATACAGTCACAGGTGCCAAGAGATAAACCCAATTAGGAAAAGTACATCCCAACTAAAAGACCTGGTCCTTAATCCTGAGTTGCAGATGACCCAAGGCAATGAGCAGTTCTTTCTTCATAATAATGGGCCTGTTGAAAAATACAGGATCATATTTTATGACACCTATAAAACTCTAGAGCAACTGCGCTCTACTGAGACTTGGATCTGTGATGGGAAGATTGAAACATGCCCTAAGTTATTCTATCAGCTGTGGGTAGTGCATGCTCATCTTGATGATAAAGTCCTCCTCTTTGTCTATTTTCTTCTTTGTGAAGCCTCATATGAGATATACCTAAGAGCATTCAAGATTCTACAGCAGGGTCTTAAAGCTATTCCTACTGAGGCTGGAAAGAATCCTGGTCTGTCAACAAGGGCCAATCAGGATAATGCTGATACAGATGTGGTCACCCTAGCTTCTGAAGAGAAGGAACATGATAGAGCCCTTGGCCCCAAAATAATTATCATGGAATATTAGGCAGCCCAATACAATGCCTTTGGACAAACCTATAATGGCAAGGTACAAGGGGGTTTCTTTTGTTACCGACCGGCTATTGATAGACGCCTTAAGGGCAGGGCCCTCCTCAGCTCTCTCACACACCAAGATACAGCTGGTAAATGCAAGGTTTGGATCCATAAGTTTGTTGCTCTTGCATTTATCAAGCTTGAGCATGTTGGCCAAGGATTTGAGCTGCTCTGCAATCACCCTTATGTCTTGAGCCATGAATCTGAGTTCTAATCCTTCTTTGACTACTATGAGCCACAGTGGGTGGGGTGTAAGGTAGTCAGCTGCAGGGGGAAGTCAGCAGCAAAGGCAAAGTGGAATTGCTACCAGGCTGTTCTCAAGGATGATATGAAGACATCATTGTGCCTGGAAAACAGATATAAACATCTAAAGTCCTCCTTTGGGGTGAATCCCAGATACAACACCTTTTTTGAGCACCTTAAGGCTGAACAGGGGAAGACTGTCTCCTCTCTTTGGGATATGAAAGTAAGGGCTCTAAAGAGGACAAAACAGTGCAAGGCTAGCATTTAAAAGGAGCAGATAAAGACAGCTGTCAAGAATAAGTACAAGCTATCTGATCTTGGGGAGCAGATAGGAAAGATTGCCACTGTACTCTCTTGCAAAAAACCTCCAACTTAGTTTATAATAAACATTTTATGCTCTTTCTGATATCTTATTATTTAACTTTAATTTAAAAACTAATAATATTATTTAACAAGATAATTTAAATTAAAATATTAGAAGGAATTAATAGTTTTTATAATAGATTTATATGTTAGAGCCTGGATTGTCTAGCTTAAATAGTTGTTTTAGAACTAAAGTATATGTAATTTTGGGTTGATATTATATCAGCTATTCTTAAAATAAAGTGTTTATCTTTAGTTTTTATTATTATTTTATATACTTAATTTTTACCAAGCTTTTTTCTGAAAAATAATTTAAGAACTTTTTATATGGCAAATAAAATAATTTTATAGTAAAAACGGTTGATTTCATAGTAAATTATTTTTGAAGTGTATTTTTATTATATTTTTCAATTTTTTTGAACTGCTTTTTATTTTTATTTTTGGATTTTACATGATCATATTAACCTAAAAAACTATTTGGAGATTAATTTTTACTAGGTAAAATGTTAGCATTTGATTTTTTGCTTGTTAAAAAACTGTCAACTTTGAGTAGGCTACATGATAGCAAACTTTATCTAGACTTTTCTAATGTATTGAACTGGGTATAAAATTAATTTTGACAGTCAACATTGTTGAAACCACAGGCTCAACCCGCCAGCAAGGTTCCAACCAAGCGGGTTTGTGACCCGCAATCTGATTACCCGGTCACACAAAGCCAGACTAGGAAGTCAACTCAAATTACCAAATCTACCAACATGAACAGATGATGATCCTTCACGGTGGATACCTTGATTTGGCGCTTGACTCATTATCAGGATCAAGCCACCCCCTCTTCCATCCAGCCGTGTGATCACCAATCATGTTCCTACTATCCATTGATTCACAATAGCTATATAATCACTATCTCACAATAAAGATTATTATCTATCTTCTAAATATTTTTTCCTTGTGTAACTCTGCTAAAACAGCACATTTACAACATTGGTAGCACAGGTAGGTTCTCCATTCTACCTTATCTTGAAAAATTCTGCCTGTTGCCCGCACACGCTGCGGTCAACAAATCCTTGACAGAATCATGTCTGGCCTCCCGCCCGACTGGACTCTGTATACCCCTGGTACCAAGATACCTGATGGGTTTGTTCTCTACCAAAACATGGTGATCCTGCTACCCGCCTTCAATGCCCTGTCCGCCCAAGGGTTCTTTCAGGAACCTTCTTTGATGCCACAACCAGCTGACAAAACCACCATGTCCGCCTATGTTGCTCAAAGACTTCACAGCACTGCCTTGGAGCCTTTTGCAGGGGCCAACAACAACAATGCTGCCACATGGATCCAGTCCGCCCAAAGCAAGCTGGCTCAGATGGAATGTCCACAGCAATTTTGGATCACAGAGATCTCCATTTGCCTGACCCATGACACTGGCACCTGGTGTGACAAGTGGCACAAAGAGCACACTGACAAGAACTGGGATACCTTCAAACGTGATTTCTTGGCAAGATTTGTGCTTAAGGACACCACACTCATGATCATATGTCAAGTAAAGAACTTAACTCAAATGGGCACTGTGAAGGAACTCATCCGCGCCTACAAGGAACTCTATCTCTATTCCCCATCCGACATGACCTTTGATACCCCAGCAACACACCTCATGTACTACAACGCTCTCAAGTTGCACATGATGAGACATGTGAACCTGGACCAAGTCACCAACCTGCAAAGCCTGTACCAAGAAGCAGAAAAAGCGGAACAAACATCCAACACTCTACACAAGGCACAGACTGGGAAACAAGAAAGGCCCAAGGACTCCCATCCAAGTGGGCGCTCCTCTTGACCACCTCCTGGAGGCAACAGCAACAACAACAACCACAAACCCATGGGTTTGAATGGGAATGGAAACAACAGCCAGTCAAATTGTACCCCTTTCCGTGTCACTGCCACCCAAGGCAACCAAGATGAGGGAAAATCCTGGGGAGAGCACTAAGCAAGCCAAGCTCTTCCCACGCAACTCCTGACTTGCCCAACAATGAATACCAACCTGAGGACGTGGACCAATGTCCAATGATCCAAGTGCCCTTAGAAGACCCAGTACTATACACCATTGCCAGACATCCCAATAAATTGATGTCTTACCCTTTCCGCTTTTGCAGTTACACAGGCTCAGCACTCCTGGACTGGGGCGCAGACTGAACTTTAGTCAACAGCAGCTTTGTGGATAAATTCAAGCTGGCCACTAATCCTTTGCGGATTAAAAACGTGGTCTTGGCTGATGAACACCACATTGCTGTGACAAAGGAAACTGCCCCCTTCTCTGTCATGCTTGAGAACCTCCACTCCACCATCCAAGGTCCTGTCATTGACTTCCCTAAATTTTACATTGTACTGGGGCTGGACTGGTTACAGAAAAACAACCCCCACGTGGATTGGGCGACCTCAGTGTTGACCATCAAGCGTGAAGGTGTCAACCACCAAATCTACCCAGACTCTGTAGACCAACTCCTACAAGACCACGTCTTTGTACGCATCACAGAGACCTTGGACAAGAAGGAAAACCTAAAAGCAATTGACTGGGACTCCTGCCAGTATGAAATCATACACTTCAAGGACCACCAGGACACCTCCATGCCGCAAGATTGCGACATTGTGGCCCGTCACCCAGAAATCTTTAAGGAGGCGTTACCTGGGCTACCCCCTGAGAAACACATTCAACACTCCATCCAACTCAAGGGGGCTGTACCCAAGGCACACCCCATTTACAGGCTGACCCCAAACAAGGACAACACCCTTTGCGCCTATCTCAAGGAGGCATTGGAAAAAGGACTTATCTGCCCCTCACAGTCTCCCTTTGGGGCTGCCGTATTCTTTGTGGCTAAAAAGGATGGTACCTTACGCCTGGTCACAGACTACTGCGCCTTGAACAAAGTCACCATTAAGAATTGTTACCCATTACCACTAATCAACAATCTCTTTGACGCCTTGGGAGGAGCCATGGTCTTCTCCAAGATTGATCTAACTGCAGACTACAACCAGATTTGTATCAAGGAGGAATACATCCCCAAGACAGCCTTCTGCACCAAGTACGGTTTCTACAAATGTGTGGTACTCAACTTTGGAATGACCAACGCCCCGTCCATCTTTGTAACCTTCATGAACAAAGTGTTTGCACCACACATAGGCAAATACGCCTTAGTGTACCTGGAC
Source organism: Entomophthora muscae (assembly GCA_014839935.2). NCBI lineage: Eukaryota > Fungi > Entomophthoromycota > Entomophthoromycetes > Entomophthorales > Entomophthoraceae > Entomophthora > Entomophthora muscae. The sequence goes on along the minus strand of QTSX02004999.1, from coordinate 378,437 downwards.
AATATTATCGTCTACAGCCCCTTGGTGGAACAGCACCACAAAGACCTGGAGGAATTCTTTGCAACCTTGGAACAGCACAAACTGTTGGCCAAGCCCTCCAAATGCCAGTTCTTCCGGGAACAACTACCCTTCTTGGGACACATAGTCTCAAAAGACGGCATCAAACCTGACAGTCAGAAGATACAAGCCATCTGCAAAATGCCACCTCCCAAGGGCAAATCAGAACTCTGCACTTTCTTGGGAATAGTGGCCTATGTACAGCGCTTCATACCCAACTGTGGCGTCTTGACCGCCCCCTTGTCCGCCATAACAGGCGCAAAGTCCAAGTTTGTATGGACCCCCCAACGTGACCTCTGTTTTAGATGTCTCAAGGAAAAGCTCACAACAGCTCCCATCTTACAATACCCCAAACGATACAGAGAGTACCAGATGGAAACTGACGCTTCAGATGCATCCATTGGGGGAGTACTACAAATTAAGAATAGTGATGGTGACTTCCTGCCTGTAGCCTACAAGTTGCGCAAACTGACGGATGGTGAGTATCAATACCCAATCCACAACAAAGAACTGTTGACCATCATACACTGCCTAGTCAAATGGAGCTGTTACCTGGAACAGCAGGAAGAATTCACAGCACTAACCAATCATAAGTTGTTCATCTACTTCAAGACACAAGCAAACCTGTCACGCCGCCAAAAGCGGTGGATGGAAATCTTAGAAAGGTTTAACATGCTCATCCAGTATAAGCCCGGGGCTGAGCTTGCCATGGCGGACGCCCTGTCCCGTCTGTATGTCTGCGCTTCTAGGGGAGAGAATGGGCTCAACCCAGACTGGCCTCTCCTAGTTCTCTGTACAAAAGACAAAGGGTTTCCTGCAGGCACAACCGATATCACCAAAGAAAAAGTCATTAAGAATGAACACCTCTTTGCTGATGTATATGGAACCCTTCACAGAAAAATGTCGGATGACACAACCATTCCCTACATCCCCACACATCAACAAGTCAATACCATTCTTTGCTACCACAGAGATCTTGGACATACTAAGAGCCAAAATCTATACAAATTCTAGAAACATAAAGCCTGGTGGCCAACCTTATATTGCAACGTCCAGGAAGTGCTAGAACAGTGCAAGGTCTGTGAAAAGTTTGCCAAAAGCAAGACCCCGCCTAAGTCTGTACTCCCCATCCAACCCCAACTACCATTCAAAGTATGGGCTCTTGGCATTGTGGGCCCCATGCCAGTAAAGTACAGAGACAAAAAATACATCATCACAGCCATTGATTTTGCAACAAGGTGTCCAGTAGCCCAAGCAGTGAAAACACACACCAGTAACAACATCCAACAATTCATTGGCAAGGAAATAATCAGCAGGTTTGGAAAGCCAGAACTCCTTATAACCAATGGAGGCAAAGAACTGACCTCCAAAGATACCAATGTGTACCTCACCAAAAATGAGGTCAAACACACCATCACAACACCATACCATCCACAGGCCAATGGACGCGTAGAGCGGCTTAATGGTAGCCTTGTGCAAGCCCTAGCCAAACTCACCGCCAGGAGACCTGAAGACTGGTATAAGCAGCTACCAACTGCATTACTTGTGTTCCAAACCCAAGTGAACAGATCCACCGGAAAAAGCCCGTTTGAACTGGTATACGGTAACAGCCAAATATCATTCAAGCATTGACAGGACCCAAACTGGAAATTCCAAGTCAAGTCCCTCCTTGCTCAGACCCTCAAATAATAGAGTTCAACAGCAAACAAGCAGCCAAAGAAAAGGAACACTTACAAAAGACCTTTGTTCCCATCCGCCAAAGACATGAAGTCGGGGACAAAGTCTGGGTCATGAATGTTGACAAAAGCAAACTACAACCCAAAAAAGTAGGGCCAGCAATTATTCTAAAGGTAAACAACAATAACACTTACCTCGTGCAAGGGCTTGAGAAATTCAAGCAAGACAAGACCTTACACCACGACTGCCTACAACCCTGCAAAGCAAGACAGAAACAACGAGAAACTGCCCTGCCTGCCACCAAACAACAACTGAAATAATATGGCGCCTGGGCTCCTGACAACCTCCCTGACAACCTGCCCCCAGAGGAGGCTGACCTTCAGCTGGGGGGGGAGGTGTGTCAAAACCGCAGGCTTGACCTGCCAGCAAGGTTCCAACCAAGCGGGTTTGTGACCCGCAATCCAATTACCCAGTCACACAAAGCCAGACTAGGAAGTCAACTTGAATTACCAAATATACCAACATGAACAGATGATGATCCTTCACGGTGGATACCTCAATTTGGCGCTTGACTCATTATCAGGATCAAGCCACACCCTCTTCCATCCAGCTGTGTGATCACCAATAATGTTCCTAATATCCATTGATTCACAATAGCTATATAATCACTATCTCACAATAAAGGTTATTATCTATCTTCTAAATATTTTTCCCTGTGTAACTCTGCTAAAACAGTACAGTTACAACAACATGCAGAAATTTTAAATGCCGACTGTTCCCCCTCCTGATAGTCCTGCTCTTTGCTCTTATTCCTCTTGAGAGCCACTCTCTTGGCCAGGTTGCATAACTTGGAGATGGTACTTCCCTGCTCCTCCTGTAGCTTCTAGATTTTTTGTATTTAGGATTGGCATCAAACTTAGCCTTGAGTTGCTTGTTCCAAACCTCAAGGCTAGACTTGATCTTCATCTCTGTTGTGTTCTGAGGTGCAGCACAGACACACAATGGGAAATCCTAACCTTAGGATTGGATTCATACTAAGCCTTGGGTTATTTGGCAGGGAAGGTGCAGCAATTACCTTGTGGCCCTGAATAATAAATCTCTACTAGTTGTGGCTAGAAAGAGGCGCTGAATTACTGGAAGACACAAAGACAAAAATGTGAATAGAACTTAAGTTTTATTGGTGATAACAAAATAGAATGTATATTGGTTGCAATACCACAAAACAATACCAGGACAGTAGGATCACTTGCCACAAGCATGAGTGGGGCAAGTGAGTTGCTGCAGGATCAGGAAACTGAACAATTGTATTTCCCAATGCAGAACCAGCCTCATTTCAAAGGGCAAAAGCAAAAGAAAGAGATTTGTCCTTGAAATAACCCAATGAAGACAAAATCAAAACATGGTGAATGGCAGCATTCACAACAGATGTATTAGTATTCTGGCTGTTGCCAGCACACTTAACATCCAGTCATTTCCCAGTTTGGTGCCAATACAATATACAGTTTGATATACCAGAAATGGCAACAAACCAATATCACATAACTCATCCAGGTTTCCAGCAACTCAAACCCATTATGCACACGACCTCCTTTATCTTTGATTCAACTATGTCTCTGCCACAGCAAAAGCTATATAAGTCTAAAGTAACATCCAATAAAATATAATTCTCTTCTTCTTAATTCCATACTTGAAGCTTCCCCAAAAGTTGCTCCTTATCACTGATAGCAGCTACAGTTTTTGACCATGTTTATGAAAGAGAAAATGACTGAATAGAACCCGCCCACCTTTTGTCACAGTAGGTTCCATCATGCTGGGAATTATCTGCCCAAGCAAGAAGGCTCAAAAAGACGGGAAACCTTTATCAAAATTGACCGAGTTAATGGATTTAAATCAAACAGTCAATCAGAAATGGGTTACAGCTGCTCCAGTCTGTCAGCTGAAACCAGTTTCCCCCTGTAAGTTGACATTGATAAATTGACATAATTTAATGGTCACCAGATATGAACTTGTTAATCAGCATGGTCATCAGAAGTTGGTCACTCAAGGGTTCTTTGAAACCTGGACTAGATACTCACTTGACAATGTGGAAGGAATAGGAGCCCAGGATCCAGGCGGTATTGCTTAGTCAATTTTTGATATATATTGAATAATTTTCACTGTTTTAACTCTAAGAGTTGAGTCCTCCCAAAAATTTACTCAATAAAATCAAAATATCCCTTGTTCTAACTTTTTATTCAAATGCATCATGTAGCTGGCCTTTTGCGCCACATTCCCTACATTTTATTCCTCAGCCGGATTATTACAGGAAGATGGGGGCCAGTTGTTGGCACTTTGTTGTTGCCTCCTCCCAATGTTAGTTTAATGCCCACAAATTTAGGAGTTTTTCCAACTGTATCAGAATCTGAGACATTTGTAGCATCTCAATGTCCTGAATTTCATGCTGAAGACACTCTGATTCTCTCACAGGCCATTTATCTAGGGCTCTTTTGATTGGGGTTAATTATTTTACTTAACCCTGGTATCTCATTTGGAAATTTCACAAAATGGTATCTGAAGCTGCGTTGGTGGTTAATCATTAACTCTATGTGGATTTGATAGGTGATTCCCCACCACATGGAGACAGCTTCTTATTATCCTGTGATTTTTGTCACATGCACTGACACCTTGAAATCCCTAGGTATTTGTAATACCCTAGAATAGTGGGCACCACTTGGAGGATGTATGGTAGCAAATTGGAGAACTGGAAACCCGTCAAGGCAGTGATTATGGGATACACCAGCATTAGCCAGCAAAATACTTTGGTGTGTATGTTGAAACGCCCAAAGCTCTTGGCAAAGTAGGTGAGGATGTAGTAAGCCAACGTATACATGACTATGGAGAGTGTCAAATGGGGAGATATCAGAGGCGGCCAGGGTCCAGTGTTTGACAAGTTAAGTTGGCCAGGGTTGTGATGTGAGTCATAACCTAGTCCTTCTGTGGAGGGGCCAAAGAACTCTGAACTCTGTTGGTAGCCTCCAATCCCAAGGCAAGCTGTGAGCACAGCTGTGAAGATGAGGTGATTCATCTTCACTGGGTTGGAGGGCTGGCAGGGGCTTGATCTGTAAGCTTAACTGTAGTTAGAGTTAGAAATTTCACTTTATTGAGGGTATTAGTCTCAATAATAGCACAAGCTATTACTGAGAGAGGGTCCTTTATTTATAGTGGGCCCCCACTTGCAAAGTTTTGCAAATGGGAGTAAAAACAGGGGACTGGAGTCCCCAAAAGTTTGGTCATGGGACTTGGGAATTGGTGTTTGAAGGGATGGTCAAACCCTTGTTCCTGGGCAATCTGTTGGTGTTTTAGACAGTTCTGCTTGGGGCCAATAATTTCTCCTGGATGGGTGGTCAGGTGGTGATGGCAACTCTTGGTTTTAAACACTTCTATTTTTGACTTGAGAATGCTATTTTGGTTGGAGTCTAGGCCTAGCTGATTGTTGGCATCCACCTGGTTCCATTGGCTGTAGGTCAAGTTATTTTTATCTCCTGGAGTTATTTTTGGATTGTCCTCATTATTTTTAGAATATTGGTTGGGTTTAAAAATAGGAATTTGCCCTTCATTTTGGGCCCAAGAATTATTTTTAGAATTCCCCTCTGTTTCAAGGGGCTTTTCTAATTGGCTAGGTGTCATGGTGGGCTTTAGTTGGCTTGGAGTGGGCCCAGCAGGGAGAGCCCACCACAGGATTGGGGCTAACTTTAAAATATAAGATGACAATTTACCAAGGATTGCCCAAGGTCTGCTTGTAGGCACCATGGAATCAATCAATCCAGTGAGGGTGATATACATCACCCCAAATATTTGGGTGGAAGTGGATTTGTCAGTGGCAACATATTCTTGCGGGCGGTTAGGCCAAGGGGTGAGGGGCGGCGTCATTGGAACCAAATATGCGGGCAGGAAGTTATATTTGTCTTGGAATAGCAGAGGAGGTATGGTGATTTTGATGCCTTCTCTGTATATGGTTTCAGTCTCTCTAGTTCTAGCTTCAGGGTTGTGGATGAGGATCTCCTCCAGAGTAAACTCAGAATATGCCGGGTTGGGTGGATACTCGGTAAAATGTACTGGGCCAAAGAGAGCTCCTGGTGGACGGTAAAGTTTGGGCGGCTGGTCTGCGGTTTCTTGGGGTAGGTGAACATGTGGGGCAGAGCCGCGAGGAGTAGACTGTAGATGAAGTAAAACTAATAACAAGTATGGTATGATCTGGTTGAACCAAAGGTTCATGTCACTTTATTGCAAGGATGGCAATGGGCATCTTCCTGGCAGCCCAGGGTATAAGTATGCCCATCTTTCATGGCAAAACTTTCAAAGATTTTCATGGCCCAGGTTTCCCCATCTACTAGGTCCTCACAGCCCTTGGTGGCAACAGTTGCAGGGGTTATTTCATTGGCTGGCTTGCAACTAGAGCACTCCAATTCCTTAACCAGGTCACGGGACGGGTCATCTCTGGGTGGCCCGTTTCTTATAGAAGGTATCTTTGTTTCTTCTTCTGCAGTGGCCTGGGTTATTCTGGGGTCTGTGGCTAACCTGGCCCGTTGATTGGTTGGGTTAACAGGGACCTCTAGCGCGGGGGGCATTATTGTAGGCAAACTTGGTTCATCAGACTTCAGGAGATTCTCCAAAGTCAAATCCAATTCTGATTCAACCCCCAAAAACTGTGGGCAGCCGGGTGGCTGGCCCTGAGGGCTGGCAGCCCGCGGGGCATCAGGGTCTGACTCCCATAATTGAGGCCTTTTGATTATTATAGTTGACAGGAGTTTGTCACTTGTGACATCATCCCCTTCTCCCCTGTTGCCCTCCTCTTTCCCAGTTCTCTTTTCCAAGTATTGCTGTATGGCTCCTTGTGCGTTGGGTAGGTTGGAGACTGGTTCCCAGGTGCTTTCTTTGGGTGGGTAACCCACCCATTTGACATAGTACTGTGGGGTCTTGTAGTGGAGGCAGTGTCTATGGATGTACTCTACTTTGTATTTGGTTGAGTGTCCCTCCTGGATGGGTGGGGTTTGGTCTTGATCTTCTGGTGGGGAAGGGAGGTTCCTTCCTTCTTGAATAACAGTGAGCGGTGGAAGACATTGTGGATTTTCCAAGTAGGCGGTAGCTCTAGTTTGTATGCCACTTCTCCTATTTTCTTTGTGATCTTGTATGAGCCACAGCAGCAGTGTGCTAGCTTCCTACTGGGTACATGTAGGGGAACGTTCCAAGAGTCAAGGTACACTTCATTGCCTACTTCCAGAGGTTTCCCGGGGACTCTTTTCTTATCAGCAAACGCCTTGTAGGTCTTAACAGCGCAAGTCAGGTTTCTGAGGCAGGTTTCTTGGGTGGTATGTATTTGTTCAATCTAGGTTTGTCCTGCAGTATTCTGTTCCTTGTTACCAATACTAGGGTCCCAAGATGGGTCAAATCCGTAGTTGGCCTTGAAGAGAGACATACCTGTGGATGCGTGGTCTTTGCTGTTATAGGCATATTGCGCCATGGGTAGAATCTCTGCCCAGTTGTCCTGGTCTGTGTTGGCGTAGCATTGGAGGTATTGTTCCAAGATCTGGTTGACCTGTTTGGTTTGTCCATCCGTCTGTGGATGGTAGGAGGTTGACACGCAATGTTTTATTCCAAGGTCTTTCATCACTTGGGTCCAGTAGTGGGACATGAACTGGGGTCCTCGGTTGGTGATGATTTCTTCTGGGGTGCCGTGTTGTGTCAGGATGCGGTCGTGGAGATGTCTGGCAGTCTCAGCTGCTGTGCAGTGGGTAGTGGTCAGGATGAAGTAGGACATTTTTGTGAAACAGTCAACCATTACTAGGATTGTGTCAAAGGATTTTGAAGGGGGGAGTTCTACTATGTAGTCCATTGACACTGACTTCCAGGGACCCGCGGGAATGTCCAGAGGTCTCAGCAGTCCTTCTGGCTTTGATCAACATGTCTTGGTTCTTCCGCAGGTTTCACAACCATTGATGTATGCAGCTACTTCCTTGTCCATGCCTGGCCACGCGTAGTTCTGCTTGATACTTGAGAGGGTTTTGTGTCTACCAGGGTGGCCGGCCATCTCTGAGTCGTGGTGGTCAATCAATAAGTTTGTTTGGGTGTGGCCCTTGGGTACGTAGATTCTGTTGTGGAGCAGCAGGGTGGTACCTTTCAGGGAGTATCCTTTCTTTGAGTGATGGCAGTCTGGGTCCTTTGTCAGGGTATTGACTAGCTCAATTGAGTATGTATCTTGTTTCTGAGCCCCTATCACATTGGGTTTGCTGGTGGCAATCTTTAAGTACTTCAGTTTTATTCCTAAGCTGGTGGGGTCTAATAGGGTATGGGTGTTTCAGTCCTTGATTTCTGCAGAGGAGGGTATCAGGTCGGCTCTCCTGCTCAAGGCGTCTGGGACAACATTAACCTTTCCTGGCTTGTAGTCTATGGTCAAGGTGTAATCAGCCAGTTTTAAGGCCCATCTAGCCTGTCGTTGGTTCAGCTGGCGTGGTTTGAAGAAGTAAACTAAGTTCTTGTGGTCTTTCAGAACCTTTACTGGGTGTTCAGCGCTGCACAAGTATCTGCGCCAATGCTTCAGTGTCTTCATTATAGCTAGCATCTCCTTGTCATATATTGGGTAGTTCCCTTCAGCTGGTAGCATCTTCTTGGAGTAATATGCTACAGGATGTAGCATACCATACCTTCTTTCCTGAAGAAGGACCCCACCCACCGCAAAATTGGACACATCTGTTTCCAGCACAAAAGGTTTAGCTGGTTCAGGCATGGCAAGCACTGAGGCAGAGGTGAAGGCAAGCTTCAGGGTCTCAAAGGCGGCGGCGCACTCTGGGGTCCAGACAGAGGCAACCTTGTCAGAGCACAAGCGGGTCAGGGGCAGGGTGATCAGAGAAAATTTTTGGATGAAGTCCCGGCAGTAGTTTGCTAGCCCCAGGAAACTTCTGACATCCTTCCTGCACTTGGGGAATGGCCAGGCTGTGATGGCTTCTACTTTGTCCTGCACCATAGCAAACCCGCCAGTCTTCACAACATATCCCAGGAATTTGACCTCGGGCTGAAAGAACTCACATTTCTTTAGCTTGGCGTGTAGGTTGGCCTGTGAGAGTTTGTTCAGTATCAGGTTGAGGTGCTTGAGGTGCTCTTCATGTGATTTGCTGTATATGAGGATGTTGTCCAAATATGCCACACAGAATTGGTTGAGGTACTTGCCTAGGACTGAGTTGATCATCCTTTGGAAAGTACTTGGAGCATTACACAACCCAAATGGCATCACTAGGTATTTGTACAAACTGTATCTGGTTTTGAAGGCCGTCTTGTATTTGTCTCATTCCTTGACTCTGATTTGGTTGAAGGCGTCTCTCAGGTCAATCTTTGAGTACACCTGGGCTCCTGTCAATACGTCACAAAGGTTGTCAGCGTTGGGAATGGGGTAGCGGTTCTTTACAGTGATGTTGTTTAGTTTCTGGTAGTTTACGCAGGGACGCATCCTGCTGTCTTTCTTCCCTACAAACAGCATGGGCGACAAGCAAGGACTTTTAGACACCCAGATGAAACCCTTTTTTGTCATGTCCTCCAGGTAAGCCTTCAGTGCTGCTTGTTTGCGGTGATTGCAGCTGTATATGGGGCCGTGGTGTGGTTGAGTCCCAGGTAGCAGATCAATGGCGTGGTCATAGATTGAGTGGCTGGGGAGCTGGGTCGCTGCTTCCTCACTGAAGACGTGGCTCCACTTCTCTAAGGGGGCAGGTAGGCATCCCACACTGGGTTCTAATCTCAGGGTCAGGAGTGTATTGGGTTTCTTGCTTGTTGGGCCCAACTGGAACGGTACCACATCAAAAAAATTGTCCCCTTTCAAGGCAACCGTTTGATTTCAAAAGTTCAGAATAGTGCCATGCCTTTGTGACCACGAGTCCCCAAGGATCAGGGGGTGGGGAAGTTCTTTCAGGATGATGGGGAATGCTAGGTACAAGTTCTGTCCAATTTTCAGGGGCAATTTGGTAGCGCACCTGAAACCCAGGTCATGAGAACTGTTCCCCATGATTACTCTGACACTTTCATTGGTGGCCTTCAGTCCAAGGTCCCCCGCAAGAGTGGCGTTGATGAAACTCTCTTCTGCTCCAGTGTCAATGAAGGCTCCCACAGTCTGGGATGCTGTGAGTGTCTTGGCTTCAACTTGGATAAACTTATAAGTTTGAGTAGAGGTGTTTATTTGCGCCAAGGAAACTGAGGAATTACTCTTCTTGGGGCAAGCCTTGGTAAGGTGCCCAGGTTCATGACAATAGAAAAACAAGCCTTTGCAATAGTGACGCTGTAGTTCATCTGGAGACATCCCAGGTCTGCTGGGTGTCTGGGCTCAGTTCACGCGCTGGGTGGAGGAGGTACCTTCTTGGTTGAGGCTCAACCCTCTGCACAAGAGGAGTAGTTTGTCCAGGCCAAGCGTAGGTGGGTGGTGCTTGAGGAGCTCCTTCAGGGCAGGGCAGGCTCCTCTGCGGTACAGGATTGCTGATAACTTGTCCTCAAGTTGGGTTCTGGCCTTCAACTTCAAAAAATCACCAGTGTAAGCTTGCAGAGTTTGTGATCCCTGTCAGATGTCCAGTAGGCTGAGTAGGGTGTGGTGGCGGTTATCTTGGTTGTTGCCTGTGGCCATCAGTTTGCTCTCAAATTGGGAGTAGTCTAGGCAGAACTCAACGTCCTTGGCAGTTTCTTTCCCAAACCAGTCCAGGGCATTGCCAGAAAGCATGGAGGCTACTCCAAGGACCTTCTTGGTGTTGTTAGAGTATGAGTTTGCATTGGCTTGAAAATGGAGGCGGAGGACTGGCATCACTCTTCTGGCTTCTTCTAGGGTGAGCTTCCCCATCTGGGGCATATCTACCCGGGTCGTGGTCTGGTTTACTATGACGTTCTTCACCTGCAAGTTTGGGGTCTTGGTCTTCTACTTGCCAGGTGGTGTGTCATTCTGTTCAGGGTTGGTTTGGTGTCAGGTCACTGCAGTGATCAGGTTGGTAGCTAACTTGTACGCGTAGTAAGCTGAAATCAATAAAAATAGCATACAAGATGCCCCAAGAGTTAACAACATCTTGGGGCCCAGGTTACTGTGTTTGAGGTAGACTGCCATAATGTCAGGGATCCAACCTGTGGGGGGTTCCTGAGGACTTGCAGGCGGACGGCCCGCGGGCCTAGCAGGGAGAGCCCACCACAGGATTGGGGCTAACTTTACAATATAAGATAACAATTTTCCAAGGATTGCCCAAGGTCCGCTTGTAGGCACCATGGAATCAATCAATCCAGTGAGGGTGATATACATCACCCCAAATATTTGGGTGGAAGTGGATTTGTCAGTGGCAACATATTCTTGCGGGCGGTTAGGCCAAGGGGTGAGGGGCGGCGTCATTGGAACCAAATATGCGGGCAGGAAGTTATATTTGTCTTGGAATAGCAGAGGAGGTATGGTGATTTTGATGCCTTCTCTGTATATGGTTTCAGTCTCTCTAGTTCTAGCTTCAGGGTTGTGGATGAGGATCTCCTCCAGAGTAAACTCAGAATATGCCGGGTTGGGTGGATACTCGGTAAAATGTACTGGGCCAAAGAGAGCTCCTGGTGGACGGTAAAGTTTGGGCGGCTGGTCTGCGGTTTCTTGGGGTAGGTGAACATGTGGGGCAGAGCCGCAAGGAGTAGACTGTAGATGAAGTAATACTAATAACAAGTATGGTATGATCTGGTTGAACCAAAGGTTCATGTCACTTTATTGCAAGGATGGCAATGGGCATCTTCCTGGCGGCCCAGGGTATAAGTATGCTCATCTGCCATGGCAAAACTTTCAAAGATTTTCATGGCCCGGGTTTCCCCATCTACTAGGTTGTCACAGCCCTTGGTGGCAACAGTTGCGGGAGTTATTTCATTGGCTGGCTTGCAACTAGAGCACTCCAATTCCTTAACCAGGTCATGGGACGGGTCATCTCTGGGTGGCCTGTTTCTTATAGAAGGTATCTTAGTTTCTTATTCTGCAGTGGCCTGGGTTATTCTGGGGTCTGTGGCTAACCCAGCCCGTTGATTAGTTGGGTTAACAGGGACCTCTAGCGCGGGGGGCATTGTTGTAGGCAAACTTGGTTCATCAGACTTCCGGAGATTCTCCAAAGTCAAATCTGATTCTGATTCAAACCCCAAAAACTGCAGGCGGCCAGGTGGCTGGCCCTGAGGGCTGGCAGCCCGCGGGGCATCAGGGTTTGACTCCCATAGTTGAGGCCTTTTGATTATTATAGTTGACAGGAGTTTGTCACTCGTGACACCTGGGACCCAGGTGGGCGGCTGGGGGTCAGGGAGCGGGCGGGTGGCCTGGGGGCAAGCGGCGGGTCCGCTGGGAGAGGGATGGGGGAGCGGGTGGAAGGCTGGCGGCAGGTCTGCAGGCAGCAGGCTGGGTGTGCAGGTGGCTGGCAGGCGTCTGCGCAGCAGCAGTGGGCGCCTGCCTGGATGTTAAATTATTCCGGCTTCCATAAAAATCCGTTTTTTTCCAAATTTTGATTTTTCTTTTCCCCTGATAGTGGGGGAAATTCTCTATCAAATTTTACCCCTTCTGTTGAGCATTTCTCCACTTGATTACAACATTTTTCCCTAGTCAAAATCTGGTTTATGTCATGAATATTCCTGACATATTGGCCACAATGTTCTCATTTTGTGTCCTTGATCTATTCTTGAACTCTCTGGGATGCCCTTGTGGACGGGCTGCCCCGCAGGCTGGTGCAGGAGCCGGTTGGGAATATGATTGTTTGTCCATAAAAATAAAATAAAATAAAATAAAAAATATATTTTTAAATATGTATTTATTTAGGGTTTTGTTTAGTTGTGAGTAGTTATTTTCTCTTGATTTAGCCTTGAATAGTAACAGAATTTCTATATCTGTGATTTGAAGTGTATAATATTGTATACTTTCCGGGTTTGGATAAATTTAAAGTTTAATCCCTTTTATGTCTAAACATGGTTATCAGGGATAAATTTTTCATTGATTTTAGTCATGGTGGAGCTTCCTGATTTGGGTTGGTGTTTTCTAGTGTACTTAACATGTATTCAAAGTTAATTTCAGTTCCTGCAATTATTTTTTGAGTTTACTAGTGGCGTTTATTTGTGATTTGAAATTTAGTCTATGGATTTGACAATCCTGCAACTTCAAAAAACACAGTAAGCTCAATGAAAATGATTGATGACTTTGAACGCTTCAAAATTGATTCCAGTTGATTCATTTTTCTGTTTGAAATATGCAGCCTGACTTAAACCTTGCAAAGTGTTTATGAGATCCCGCAATTTTAAATATCCAAATAAAAATACAAACAATCCACTTTAATTTATGAAGGGGCTACCTGCAAGTATGATTCAAATTTGGATCAAGGATTTGGCTATCCCACATTTTCGCCATTAGGTTCTGGATTTACAGTACAGCACTTTTCAGGTAAACTGCCAAAATCCCCCCCAAAAAAATCCAGCCTATGGTTTTCTTTTACTTATTGCATCAGTGTGCCTTTATTGGACCATAGTCCTGGCAAGTTAAAGCCATTTTGTAGTACAATACAAAAATCAAGTCACCAACAGTTGGTGTGAGGAGCTGCCTAGACAATGCCACCGATTATGGATTGTATGGTGTATTTTGAGACTCAACCCACTAATCACTGTAATAATTGGATAACAGTTGCACCACGGTGACAACACCTTGCATCTGCACCTGGACCATACACTTGGATACCCAAATACCACAATGGTCTGGTTATATCTGACCTGGGTGATTTTAAGGTTAGTTTTTTTTGCAATAGTGATAACATGATGAGATATACCTCTTTACACTGAAATGCCCTTTGCAATAAACAGTATTAGCCTTTATGGCGTTTCCCTGCTTGTATAACCCATGAAACTCCCCCATGATGGTTGTCTAGGGGAACCCAAGGCATTCAGCAATTTCCTGAAAGTCCATTCTATCTGGGTTTATAGCCATAATCTCCTGTATAATCTTATTGGTTACAATTTTTAGCTTTTTTAGGTTATGCTTAAGTCTGCTTTCTGAGAAATGGAATATGCTGATTGGGTGGACTCTTATGTTGAAATGAGGGCATTTTTTCTAAAGAAGAATTGGTGATGCAACTGAGGTAAACTTCCCACTTGACAAAATATCTTACAATACACAGGGGGCACCCATAGGGGTGACTCATGATGTATCTAACAACATTGAGCACCCCACCACCAATGTCAAAATATGGGCAATATCTTCTAATTAAGTGCATAACCAATTCCCAAACGCCAATACCTTGATTAGATATTCATTGCTCACACAATACTTGGATTCTGCCACCATGTTACCCCCTGTGAATTAGTGGCTTCCCCTTATGGTATATTAACTACCATCTTCTAAATAAAGCTACAATTTATTCTTATTATTTGTCCTTTCTATTGGACTGTTGTTATCAGAAACCTTTGTTTCAATTTTTCTTAAAGTCTTAATACACTTGAAAACAATGAAAACTACAGAGAGACTTACTCTGGTTATGTACCTATTAATCTAAACCTAATTGGAAACGGTTAGTAGGTAGACATCTGTCCAAATTACCTGTTTTTGGTCTTTTAGTTAATGACAATACCTTGGAATTTTCCAATACAGGGATAAAACATTGTACATCCTTGGAGACAACAGTGCTGCTAGAAGAAGAAGTTGTTAATACTTTTGAGCCTGATTGTTCCTTACCTAGTGTTAAAGGCTCCAGCCAATCAGAGTTTAAAATTAGAATTGAAGATGGTGATTATACAACAGCTGGAGGATCCGCTGCTGCTAGTGTAAATATTAGAGGTGGCTCTGCTTCTTCTTTTGCTTTATCTATATCAGACGCTGAAATCAGCAGTTGAGTTCTGCTGTTCTAGGGGTCACTACTACCAATGATCCAGGGAGCTTAAATCAAATCTCCAGATTTAAGTTTTGTTTTGAGATAACCATTCAGATTAATAAGTAAGTGATGTTCCAGGAGTTCTTACTGAGTTAACCTGTCTATCTCTGTTATAAATTTACCAAACTTTCTCAACTTCTCCATGGTTTCAAAAGAAACATAGTTTTAGTTTAAACCCATGCTATATAAGGTATGAGGATCCTTCATATTTATTTGTTCAATCAATAAAGTCTATTCTATCCAGTCTCTTTATAAACACTTGTTCCTTCTAGAACAGAAACATGAGATTGCCCAAGTTTTATTACAAGGAGTACCTTGGGTATAAGTAGGTGATCAGGCTTCAATTTATCAGCACTATCTGGACAAGTGTGCCCTTTGGCACTAGAGCCTACTCTAGTTCTTCTATGTCTCCTGAATCTGAAAAGCCATGACATTTTGTGATCCCAGGCTGTTAGAGCAAAACGGTGAGCTGCATGATTCAAGGATAAACAATGAGGATACACTAAACAAATTGTGAGTTGCTTGAGCAACAGGAGACCAAATTGGGAGGGCGGTTTAATCATCTTGGCACCAGTGGTTGTGTAGCAGAAGATGGAGGCCAAAATTGTCAGAATGCAAATGATTTGCAGGGGTACATCAGAGAAATAATCAGAGAGCGTCAGCATGTAAAGGGCGGGCCAAGGCGCAGCCATGGTATCAATGGCAGCCTTGAAGACAATAAACGCTAATCTGTCAAAAACAGGGGCAAACAGCCCCAGATGAGCCAACATTTTTTTTGAAAACTTTCTTTTATTTTAGTGAAATTAAGCTATCTAGAAACAAGTTTCTAGAGGGGAAATGGGAAAGTCTTAAGGGAGTTCAGGATGGGGCAGGAGGGGATTCCACGGCTTCTGATTGGCTGGCAAGAATATTTTCAGCAGTTGGTGGTCCTGCATTGGTATTTGAGTCAATGTCATCATAATTTGAAAAAATTTGGCGACCAGCGGATTGAGCGCTGCCATCCCCAAATAGTGTATAATGCGTAATTTTCTTGTCATAATTATTTGGGAAAAAATAAGACAGGTCCAGATTTTTGAGGGCTATTTGAGCAACCCCAGCTTTGTCCCATTTTTTGTCTATGACAGCATTTAAGTCATCAATTTCTTTCAGGGGTCTGGCTGTGGTTCTTCGCTGATTTTGGGTTTTGTGAGGGCGCACTATCCCTTTCATTTGATTTTCTACCGTAACACAGGCTGTTGGTACACTACCTCAGTACTTTCTGATAGTCCCCCTGTTAGAGAGAAGCCTAAATCTTACAATACTATTCCCAAGTCCTCAGTTACTCAAGTTTTTCATCCTCTTGTGTTGGCCTTCCTGTTAAGCTACTTAGGTGCTTATTTCTTCTTGGGTTGTTTTAATCAAATTCTTGCTTGTTATTGTCTCCTTGGGGAGTTTTTAAATATAGAAATGGTCTCTATTCCCATAGGTTTCTTGGTAACAGGACTGAACCCTTCTGCCCTCATTCATTGAATTGGAAATATGTTTCCAAGTGGATGAGTTCTTGACAGTTGTCTTCCCCAATCTCAATACTGAACTATAACTAGTTCAGTTGCAACAATGTTGAGTTTCAACAAGGTCAAACTTGCTATTAATTGAAGCCCCATTTCAAGACTGTAATAAATTATTAATAAAAGTAGGAGAATTTATGTTCATAGTTTCAGTAGGGGTTGAGTTTTGCTAAAAACTTACTTGCCGATCATGATTGATCTAATAAGGAAATTGGATTTAAAATTTGGTGCTGACATTCCCCAAATAAACTTCAATGGATTTTCTATAGACATTTCCCTTTTCCTTTTGAATTCTATCAAAATATAATGACTTATCAATGTTGTTTGCTTGGGGTTTGTTCACCGTGTGTGCAACTTTTGCATGCCTTCTATCTGTTGATCCTGTGTCCTTATTATGTTTTTTTTTCCTGCAAAGATAATATACATTCAACTGCAGTTTGGAATATGAAATATCAGTGAGTGTATTTGACTTGTCTTTCATTTGTATATCGGTGGATTCGAGTGTGGCTAAGTTTTCTCATGGCAATCAATGCATCCCAGTAAAAAGTTTTTAGCAACTATTTATTCCACAGTTCTTAAAAACAAGCTTGTACCAATTTTGTTTTGCTCAACCCATAATGTTTGTTTGCTCTGAGCCAAATTTGGTTTGTCTATATCAACACCTCTGAAAAGTACACTATAATAAGCCTATTACGTAGTTATATATAGTTGATTAGTGCTTGAAGATGGTAAGGGCTAATTTAGACTTATCAAAGATGATGATATATCTCAATAGGTACCCACCTTGTTTCTAAGAACCTATTTTTGATATTCTGACATCACTTTAGGTATTTTTAAGCAGACTTTATTTTTTAAATGTCTATAATGATGTCATAATGTTGGAAATAGGTTTCTAGAAACAATGGTGTCAGAAACAAGGTAGGTACCTCTCAATATCTATGTTATCAATGCTATACTCAATGAAATAAATTTAATCAAGGATAGAAAATATGTGCACCATGCACATAGCAAGCCTGAGAACACTGTGTAATATGCACATATTACACCACAAAATCTACCAGCATCCTTGATTTACAAATCACATCATATATTAGCTTATATATTCTTTTTATAAACATACTATGCTTCTCCAAAGCATTACTTTATCCATATATATTAAGCTAAGTTATTTTAATGATGTAACTTATATAAAGTTTTTATTTTAAAATGTTTACTGCATAGCAACTGGAGATATAAAATATACTGCTTAACCTATTTTTAAATTTTGAATCTGGGCTATTTGGTAGATAATGAGCTAGATCCAATAGTTAAAACCAAGCTATTTTGAATAGCAGACTCAAAAAAATGTATAGAATAAATGATAGAACTGCTATTTCCTGGTTGGTTTCAGATAAGCGTTTTTTGTGCTACGTCATTCAGTTAACTAAAGTGTTATATCTTGCCATATTGCTATATATGGCGTTATGCACATGAACTGTTGCCGATTTTGCATTTAAATTTTGGCATTGTCATCGGTTTGATCTTATCATTATGGATTACAATCGCTACCCATCGCATTAGGAAAATGGCTTACTACTGCTTGCTCGAAGCTTTTTTATAAGGAGTTAGTAAATTACGGATTTCTGCCCTGGACGACGACAAAGAATAGTTTGAGAACAGACCATCAGAAAATCCGTAAAAGCATTTATTTACAGTCAAATTGTGACTGATTTTTCTTAGAAGCGCTTTGAGTCTAACATTACGATAAGTAAATCAAGCAAACAATTACATTTCGTTTTCTAAAGAGCTTATTTTAAAACTAAGGCATTCGATTTCCTCGCATTAACTATCATAGAAAAGCTATGAGTTCATTAGTGACACCTTTGCTGAAGTCTCATGTAATTTTCCAATTATTTTTGAAACTTATATCTTTTTTAGCTGGCGAAAAATCGCCTTAACTCCAAAGTTTCAACCCCATTATCTCAAGCAATTTCTGTACGATGCATGTCGAATTGGGCATCTCCCCCTAAATACTTTCCTGAAGGCTCTTTTGGTTCAAGTTCTTCAAACAATTCCATAGGGTTTCCGCAGCCCCGTAGCCTTCCATTGAATACTGTTAGTTTTTATTTTTATCAAAAAATATTAATAGGAGAGATTAGATTATAAAGTTTGTGCCTCAGCAGGAAGCCTGGTTAGTAGAGAGAATGGGCAAATTCCACAAAGTATTAGAGCCTGGGCTTTGTTTCTTGATTCCTTTTATTGATAGCATCCGCTACGTCCAAATCCTTAAAGAACTTGCTGTTGCGATCCCAACACAAACGGCTATTACCCAAGGTTATAAACCATGTATAACTAAACTAATTTAAAATCAGATAACGTCACACTGCGGCTTGATGGTGTTCTTTACTACAGGGTGACTGATCCCTACAAAGTAAGTTACAGATAATCTTTTTCAAAGTTCATAGATGATTGATGTTTAAAAGATTATTGTCTCATAATTATTTAGGCCTCCTACGGTGTTGAAGATGCCCACTTTTCTATTGCCCAGCTTGCACAGACTACTATGCGGGCAGAGATAGGACAAATGACGCTTGATCTGACTTTGGCTGAGCGCAATAGGTTAAATACCAACATTGTTCAAGCCATCAATGCTGCCTCAGATTCTTGGGGGATCAAGTGCCTTCGTTATGAAATCCGAGATATTCATCCCCTGAAAAATGTTGTTCAATCCATGCACTCACTAGTGTCAGCAGAACGCTCCAAAAGGGCCCAGATTCTTGAATCAGAGGGTTTTATCTGACAATGAAAAATTCTAACCAATTTAGGTCAGCGTCAGGCAGAAATCAACGTAGCCGAAGGTCACAAGGCAGCAATGATTCTTGAATCAGAGGCTGCCAAGCAGCAGCAGATCAATCAAGCTGCTGGTGAAGCTGAAGCAATTTTCCTCAAGGCTAAAGCCACTGCAAACGGAATTGAAAAGGTGGCCAGTGCCATCCAGTCTAAAGGGGGTGCTGACGCTGTATCATTAACCGTGGCCGAACAATATGTCTCTGCATTTGGACAGTTAGCTAAGAAAGGAACTGCGGTTGTAGTTCCAGCTTCCGCTCACGACATTGGAGGCATGGTCGCCCAGGTATAACATATTATTTTCTAGTAACTAATTTCCCAAGGCCCTTTCCATCTATAATACCATCGCGACTCGTCCAGTCCCAGAACCAGAAACCAACAAATCTAGTCCATCTACTCCCGCTCTCTCTAAATCTTCTTAAATGTCATTAAACAACTCTTCATTTTATTCCTTCGGGATCTGTTCCAAGGAAGTGCTTTAAAATTAATTACTTTATGTAAACAACCCCCCGATACAAAAGCATAGCTCAAACCATCTCAAGATGCAAATCTTACATGTCTCCTAAGCTACGTTCTCGTTACTCCATATTTCATTTCTGTCTTCATTAAAGCAAACATATATCGTAAGTCTCACCTAACCAATATATATAGACTAAACTAGATGTAATTAAATCTTAACTTCAGATCTTCCCCGATTTACTTCCTTTGTTTCAAAGTGAAGTGAATCCCTAATACTTGTCACCATAGTAACCCTCAACGCCTAACAAGGTTGGTGCCTCATTGAGTATACCAACCATCTGGTTGACTATCTGATTTATGCAGCATACTCGGATTGAAATGAATTTAAATTATCGCAGTAAAGGTCTCAATTAAAAGATCAAGCGGCTTTGTATAATAATTGAGCAATCCCTCCATTGTTATCACTACAGATAAATTGCTGTATAAACCACCCTTATAAAGATGAATGCAGATCCCTTGATCACTATGTTGATATTGTTGATCTTATCTAAAAAGCTGACATATTAGCAAAGTGTCACTCTTATCTTCCAGTTTCTATCTGTAACTATTTTACTGTAAAGATATAAAGCTACATCCCCACCCACCAAGGAGAGGTATAATGTTTAAGCAATAAAAGTTACCGCCTTAATCAGCCGCTTAGAATCTATCAAAGCTAAACCATAGGTAATGGTGTTGCAACTGAACCTGAAATGGTTTCAGTAAGTGAGAAAGATATAGAAGACTGCAGCTAAAAGGAATGCAAAAGAGAGTTGGGATAAAATAGGTCGACTATTTGTGCCAATAGAGATTTATACTGCTTTCAGCAGCCTCAAGGGTACAACTGGGTGAGATGATCAGTAGCATTCTGATTTTCGATCCAATCTTATTGGTTTTCAAATACAGTAGTTTTCAAAGCTACAGCGCTAAGCAAAAATACCTCAGATTTAGACAAAATGGACTCGGATTTAAGCAAAATCCAAGTATCAGTGTAAAATATACACTCTGTTAATAGGGATTTTGGGCGTTAATAGACAAACTGGATCAACACAGCAACAAATGGCTCAAACAACAAGCAAAAATAATCGAGATACAGTACAAAATCCATGAGATCACAAATGAAATGGTTTGAGTTGTCCTTCAGTGTACACATGTTTACCATATAAATCGCTGACAAAATACACTCAGGCGCAGTGAATCAAACCCCAATCTAAAAACAAAACACTATAGCAACTCAACCAGTAAACAAAACCACTCAGTTGTTGCATGAAACGAGATGCAAACAAGAATGATACCAAGCTATCTAAAACTAGACACATGATCTGAAACATAAATCATAAACACATCATTCTGAGTGTTTAAATATGGCATGAAATCTGGGGGAAATGGGTGGAAATTAATTTAGTGATTTTAAAGTAGGTTGTTTAAAACCAAAAATAGCTAATTAAGTCATAAAGTGTGAGAGAGGGGGACCAAAATAACTAAGTTTGGCTCCCAAACGGGTGGAAGGATGTCAGGAATATTCCTGACAACAACCTTTCACAAGAAAAGATTTTGTGTGCAATTGATATCAAAATTCAAAATAAAAATTGCAGCAGTTCCCCCTGATTGGGGAAACTGTTGCAAAACAACAGTTTTTTGAAAAAGATATTGAAAATTCAAAAATCCAGGTTTTATACCCTGGCCGCACGCCCAGCCTGGCGGCTTGCCCACGCACGCCCGCTCCTGCCACCCAGCCAACAGGAGGCAGCGCACCCCCCACAACGGGACTTTCCACCCCCACCGGATGGGGAAACTGCCAAATTGGGAAACCAAAAAAAGGCAATTTCCCCAAACCCAAATTTAGGGGGAAAGTGCTGCCCAAATTTGGAATCTACCAAATTTGGATGAGGCTGACAGGCTGTCCTGCAAAGTCACCAATGCAGTAATTGCAGAAGTGGAGCTTGGGTGCATGACAGTGCTTGAAGAGACACCAAACCAATGCAAGTCAGAGATTAACAATTCATTGCTTGCAAACCCCCTCCAATCCCACTCCCAAAAGGGAATTCCAGACAACACCAAGTGTTTGGGGTTCCCTGTTCAATGGTTTTCACTATTCATTCCCCACTAAGGCTGACACTATATAGTAAAGCTCAATCATTTGATGATAGTTTGTGCTATCATTGAGCAAATTACCCCTCAATTGTTATCACATAAATCAACCAAGACTTTTACCCTTCAGAAAGTTAAAAGCCCTAAGCTTTGTCTGCCCTTCCTCAGGACTAGAGGATGAACCAATTTATCTTCTTGGCTGTCCTTATAGCCTGCCTTGAGATTGGGGGCCACCAACACTATCAACCGCATGGGCCATTCAATAACCTAAATGGCAAGTACTTTTACAAGGATCCAGCACAGCTCAACTCCTCTGATCAGTATTCCTGGCCCATGCTGGGTTTGCCTCACTCCACTCAGTCTGTAGCTATATACACCCTTGTATAGTATGTACTCACATATTTTGCGGGTAATTTTGGTTGTTATAACGTACACACAAAGGTCTTTTGATGGATGCTGACGGTCTATCCCATTGTGACCACGCTCACCAGGTTCCAAGTGGCCAACTTGGGACCTTAATTAGCTAGAATACTTCCCCAATTGTTGGGTCTTTACAGATGAACCACCAGGATGCTATCCAGTGCAAGACTGGCAGGGCCACTCAAACAGGTGTCCATAGAGAGGATGTGGAGGACAGCTGTGGGAGATAGGCATTCAAGCCCATCAGCACCATCCTGCTGAGTATCCAGGAGGTACGCTTAGGGGTAGGCTCAGGGGACACAGGAATATTGTGGGAGATGGACGGGAACTATTTTTCAGGAGGCATGGAGGCGTGGGAGATCTCTTGGGTGGGCGCCTCCAGGGCCAGTTCAGAGGAGAACAGGTCAATGTTGTCACAAGTGAGACTCTTAGCTACATTCTCTCTAGCAGCTAGAAGGTCTTGCGCCCAAGTGGGAAGGTCCCCCCACAGATGGAAGAACTTGAAGGAGTTTCCTCCCACATGATGGGCAGAAGATTCAATCTGTCCCCATAGGTCTGGGGAGATAGACCGGATCAAAACCAAAACAGGAGCCAAAGTAAAAGTGAAAAACCTGAGGAGAGGCAGCAGCATTTCCAGAATCAGCACCAAATTTGGGGATTTCTGGGTGATCTGAGCTTAGGGAGACAGAGGGAAGCAGAAAACCTAGGTAATTTACTGGAGACTTTGCAGTGGCCAGGAGGATTGTTGGATTGAACCCGCCTGCTGTACACAAAGGCAGTGATAAACTTATAGTGTAAGGCGGCTCTAGACAACATCAGGACAAAAGCGAGAGCAAAAGCAAAAAGTTTTTGAGCTTCAATAAAGTATTTATATAGAAATCAATCCTAGTTTTCATATTTTACTAGGTTTTTGAAAGCTAGTAAGGTAAGCAATAGTGTTGACACTAACATTAACAGTAGGGGACCTGGGGTGACAACAGAAAGGCAGGAGGGCCCAAGTAGGGTAAGAAAAGCAAATAATAAGTGCTAAAACTTTACTTTTTAGATTAGAGATGTGGGGTTACTGTTCACCAGTCCCCATTGTGTGTCCTGGGTCAGAGCCAGGGACCAGCTGGAAGGAGTTTTCATTCCCTAGTAGAGGGTGTTGGCTAGCTTGAAGTTTATACTTGGCTTGCATTAATGCAAACTCTTCCAATACTTTCTCTATGACTAGGCGGGTGTCAGGAAATCCTGGTCTATCAGGGTTGACTGATCCATATTCCCATCACAAGACATGAGTTGATAGTGGACAGAATACAGCCAAAGCAAAACAGCTATTCCGGAATACAGGGGAACTATAATATGGTCAATATAGTTCCAAGTCAGAAGCACCTGAAACATTCTGGGTCTCAGGTCACGGGTCAATCCAGAAGCTTCAATAATTAGACACTAAGGATTCCGGATTCTAGATAAGGATGCAAACCCGACCCAGAGAATATTGGGGAATTCAACACCTGTTTCACCAAGAAGTGAGACAGCAAACTGCCCTTTTGCATTTTTTCATTATGCCGAGCATAGGGGCAGTTTGGCCAATGGGTGTCAACTTAGTTGCCGTAACTAAGTCAAGGAATATCTAGGCTGAAGAGGGGAAATCAGCAGCCTAGAATATTACCTCATCTAAAACCCTATTTGGGTTTTGGGATCCAACTCTGGGGGATGAAACTAGTAGCTTGGGGATGGTAGGCTAGCTAGTAAGAGTTGTCCGCAGCTAGACGCCAGTTTGGCTGCTAGCTGTCAACTATAAAGGGGCCTTCCAAGATCACTTGGAAGATATACAATTTTCATACCCTCAACATCTCTACTAGTCCAAATAGTAGCAGTTTCAAAGTATAGTAAGAACAAGCTTATTGATAATTGTGAACTCCTGCCAAACCACCACAGACAGTGTCGCGTCCCAAAGGACCACAGGACTTCACAATTCTCTTGGAACATTCAACAACAGACCTCTGCCGTTGTCACACCAATTGAAGCACATCTGTTGCCATAAAGATTCCCTATCCCATCCTACAACATAATGAATAATAAACATAATATCTCTTCTTCAAGATCCAGAAATCTTGACAGTGGTGCTCACTACAAAAACAAGCTTCCATTGGTGTCAAGTCAAGGCGCTTCCTTGCCTCCGTTGACCCCCGGCTTTGTTGATAAGTACAGGGGGGATACATGGAGACCAGTGATACGGAGCACAACCAATCCTTCCGTTTAGAGCTGAATCCATATGAAGCACCTACGCTTCCGCTGGAAATGATCCAGCTAGATATTTCAGGGACTGCCGTTGCTATGGACCAGCCACAATACAACATAGAAGAGGTACACACCGTCTTGCAGGCATTGCAACATGGTAGGCGTAACCTCAATGATCCCCAGGGCAACACTGAGTTCAAAATGTTCCAGATTGATGGGACTACCAATACCCTGAGTAACAATTTCCTCAGGTACCAGGATGTCACTTGCATCCAGATGGGTCAGCTCCTCAAATTGGACCAGAGCAGGGTCCAAGAAGTGCTCTCATACTTTGTGCACCCAGCAATCAAGCATCTCCAACAACTGGTCGCCAGGCAGGAGCTGGAGTTGAACGAGCTCAACTGCTTTTGCTCTGAGCTACAGGCGGCTAACCATAACTTAGTCAGTCAACTGAACGTCAGCTTCACGGCTGTACAGACTGTTGTGGCAGACCTTTGTGACTCTACCGCCTTTGCCCATGACAGGGTAGACAAGATAGTCAACCAATTTAATAATCAGGTTGATCAGCTTGTGGGTGGTGTCTTGGATAATTGAGGCTTAAGCACACAATGGGTTGCAGATGTAACCAACCATTGTGTATCACTAAGCTGCCAAGTACAGATGTTGACCAACAACCAGAATCATGCAGATTTTGTCACCCAGCAGGAAGACTTGCGCCAGTCAATTAAAGACAACTGCAACAAGCAGGACGCACATCACTCAGAGGTAGTCAACTATGTCAACCGGATTGCGGAGATAGTCAACATAATGAAGGCCACCAGCCTTAGCCAACACACTGTTTGCAAAGAGCAGGAGGAACATCAGTGCTGCCTAGATCACACAGAGTACGCCAAGGATCAACAAAAGCTATGGGACGCAGTAAAGGATACACAAAGTTTAACATCTGAGCTGTATGAAGACATAGCAGAGCTTTGCTATAATCTTGTTGCCGCTGAGTTCGAGACTAAGGAGCTGTCAAACCACCAGGATCTATTAGCCAGTACGGTCTTGACAGCAGAGGGCAACTACAGCTCCCTACTAGAGCAAGTACAAAGAAATGAAACTTCACGTAAGGAATTTGAAGCTAACATGCTAGCTAGACTGGCTAGATTGGAATGTCTAGCCTCCTTGGGAAGTAGTACATCTTCAGGCAGAAGAGCGTCACTCTTACCAGCATCAAGCCCAGATCAGCGGAAAAACTCTTATTCTCCTGACTTCTTTGACCTCTCTCCAGACAGCAGGAGTAACAGATCAGGTGACACCCGCAGAGTTCCTAGAGGAGTAGCAGCCTTGCCACCCCTCACGCCCTTGTCAGTGCTGCGTGCCAATAACACTCACGCCACTAGAAAGGACAATACAGAATCAACTGTCCCTGACCACAAGTTTAAATTGCTTGTCTACCCCCATAAAAGACAAACCTTGCAGACCTAAGCCTGACAATGCCGCTTCTGACTCTAATGGTAAAACTGGAAGTGATTATAAGGCCAAGGATCTGCCAGAGCCTTGCCACAAATGTGGTAAGAGAGGGCACTGGGCCAATCTCTGCAAGGAGAAAGGGCGTGACTCCTCAGTAAATGTGGTGGTCAACCAAAAAAGAATGACCAGGGAAAAGTCAAGGCGGGCCAGTAGAGGAATATACTGAGTCTGCCACTTCCCCAATTCCAGAAGAGCCAGACCACCAATCCCTGGAGGAAGCTGAGCCCAATGCAGCCCCTTCCAAATCAACAACTCCAGAGGCATCAATACCAGAGCCGCCTTTGGCCAGTCAGCCGTCCCACTTTGCACCTGAGCAGGAGTTCAGAGAGGATCCTCTACACATGCTTGTGTCAGACAATCTTTACGCAATTCCTTCCAGAGACAGGGGACACCCAAGGAAGGTTGCACCAAACGCAGTAGAGACTGTTTCCAAACCATACACAGCCCAAGTGCAAGAAACCTGCCTTGCCTTGGATCCCAGCGTAGCCAGCAACTTACCTTCCTTGAAAGGAGTTCAATTCTCTCTTCCCATTGAGACCATTGAGGCCAACTTCCCTGAGATTGGCCAAAGTCTCAAGCAGTACTTTGATACTCTGGCACCTTTGGGTGTACACATATTAAACTTATACTCTGAACTCTACTCTGAATGTACATATGCAGATATCTCTGTTAATAAAGTCAAGGTGCGCGCCATAATAGATAGTGGCGCCCCTATTAATATTGTGTCAACCTGCCTTGTCAGGAAGCTAGGTATTGCACCTGACATTGTGCACACCAGAGTATATGGTACTGCCGGTAAACACACCACCACGTCAGAAGGAGCTTACAGCACTCTGCCAATGCGCTTTGGTTCCATTGCTGTGTCCTCTCCTGCCGTGGTCCTGCCCAGCAAAAATTACAATGTGCTCATAGGTACTGCATTCCTACGTAAATACGGGGTCAAATTGGACATGAAGGACAGCACTCTGACAATTCTGCACCAGACCATCCCACTGTACTACACGCGGGACGCAAAGCCACCAGCTAAGGTAAAACCTAGCATCAATCTAGCATACAAGGACGGCATGGTGGCAGTTCCCTACACCTGTACAGGGAAAAAGGGAAAGTGGCTGCCAACCCAAATCAAGGAGCACAAAGGAATTCCGCTCCGCTTGAGATTGACTCTTATACTTGGATCTGGCCAACAGCAGGTTGTCAACACGGGTTTAACCTTGGATATCCCCACAGGTTTATATAGTGAAGTTCATCAGCCTTGGGGACGTTCAAGATTTGAACCATGTATTGCCCCTGGGATAATCATTCCTGGCCACAGCAAAATTCACGTCCTACTGGCCAACCTTCAAGGGCACAACATCCACATCAAGAAGAACCAGGTTGTAGGATTTGTTCACCTTCTACCGGTCAAAGAACTGGACAGCTTCAAATGTATTGGAGACCTGTCTGAAATGGGTCTCCCTGATCAAGTTGAAGCCGCCGCTTATGTGACCACTCCATTGGCTGATTTATCTTCCCTCCATGACACGGAACGGGAACAAGCCAGCGCCCTCTTTGAAAAATATTGTTGCATATTTGCGGAAGACGACTTTGATCTGGGGTGCGCCAATGAGGTCACTCATCACATTGACATGGGGATAACAAGCCTGTCTGCCTTTGGCCAATTTGGCGCTCAAAGGCCAGTGAAGAGACTGTGAGCAATAAAATCCAGCAACTTCTAGACATAGGCATGTTAATCCCATCCAAGAGTCCCTGGGTGTTGCCCATCCTGATAGTAAAAAAGAAGGATGGGAGTAATTGGGTAGTAATAGACTACTGACGCCTGAACTTGATAACCAAGAAGGACTTGTACCCGCTGCCCAGGATTGACAACAAACTGGATCAACTTGGAGGAGCCAAATGCTTCTCAGCCATGGACCTCATATTGGGGCTCTGGAAAATTGAGCTCCCACCCAAGGAACAAGAGAAGTGTGCCATAATTAATTCACAGGGCCTTTTTCAGCCAACCCAAATGCCACAAGGGTTGTGCAATGCGCCTGTCACCTTCCAGCGGGCCATGGACATCATACTGGGTGATCTCAAGCTCTCCTGCGTCCTAGTTTACTTGGACAATATAAATGTGTTCTCAAAAACCTTCACTGAACACCTTGAGCATTTGGAGGCCGTCTTCAAGAGACTGGCAGACGCCAATTTGAAGATCAAACCCCAAAAATGTCAATTCTTCAAGGATCAGTTGGAGTACCTTGGATTTGTGGTTGATACATCAGGACTCCACCCCCAGCCAGCCAAAGTGGAGGTAATCACCAAAATGAAACAGCCAGAAAGCAACCATGATATCCAAGTCTTCTTGGGGATAGTAGGCTACTACTGTTGCTTTATCCCCAATTTTGCCTGTACTGGCAAACCTCTGTTTCATCTACTGAAGAACAGGGCTCCCTTTCTATGGATAACAGCCTGCCAAGACGCTTTTGACACCCTCCGCACTAGCCTGTCCTCCAGTCCAGAATTGAGGTATCCAGACTTCAGCAAACCTTTTGTTGTACATATGGATGTCTCCTTATTGGCCTTAGGAGCCGTCCTTTCTCAATTGGACGACACAGGGGCTGAACACCCAGTGGCCTATGCTAGCCGCTCTCTGAATGTACATGAGCGCAACTACACAATCACTGAAAGGGAATGCCTTGCCGTAATATACGCCTACACGCAATTTAGAGTATACTTGCACGGGGTACACTTCACTGTGGTCACTGATCACGCCAGCCTCAGTTGGCTACAAAACCTCCAGGAGCCAGAAAGACGCCTTGCCCAATGGGCGTTAAAACTTCAGGCTTTTGACTACACTATAGTCCACTGTCCTGGCGCAAATCACCAGAACACAGACTGTTTGTCAAGACTTCCCACGGTTGCTATAGTAGCAACTCAGGCCAACCTGCTATACAAAAAAATGCTCACCAACACGTTTGAGGACAAACCAGAAGAAGTACAGGCCATCCTCCGCAAGCTCTGCAAAGACTGTAAGGTGGAAAATCAAAAGCTGTACAAGTATCATGATGGTGCCAAGTACATCTTTCCCTGACCTTCAGAGCAACCGGATCTGATAATGGCTGCTCACAAGGCAGTGGGTCACAATGGTCTAAGAAAAACAGTCCACCAGCTTCAACAACACTACTACTGTGAGTCACTCCTCTTTGACGTGAAGGAAACCCTGAACTACTGTACAGAATGTCAGCACAAGAAACCCTTCACTGGTAAGCATCAATACAAATCAGTAGAGCCCAAGTTTGCTTGGCATACTGTTAGCATAGACGTGGTCAGACCCCTGTCAATGTGTGTTGGTTGCCTGCGCTACATTATTGTGGCAATTGAACACCTCACCAAATGGGTGGAAGCCAGAGCGCTGCAGCACGTCAGCGCTGAATCAACAGCCAGGTTTGTATTAGAACAGATCATTCATTGACATGGCTGCCCCAAGTTCATCCTTACCAACAATGGAACAAACTTCACTGCTCATGTAATTCCAAAATTAAATGAGCTCATGGGTGTGAGGGGAGTGCACTCTACTCCATACCATCCAGAATCCAATGGGATGGTTGAGAGAGCAAATGGGACTTTAGTCAACATCCTACGGAAGCTGGCAGACTCTCGTACTTCAGAGTGGTACCTCTTTTGCCTGCCGTTGTGTTTGCCTATAACATCTTGATTCACAGCACAACCAGCTTCTCCCCGTTTCAAATAACATATGGATGTCACCCAGCAATCTTGCCAATCTTGTTCTCAGCCATGGGGGACCCGGGTAACCTAAAAAACCAACAATACATGTCTAGTTTAGCTGACACACTTATTAAGCTTCAGGCTGAAGCTTTCACAGAAACCTCCTTCACCAGGAACAAAGTACATGAGACTGACAACCAGAATTGACGCGCCTTAGCTGAATTTAAAATTGGCACTCAGGTTTCATACCACAACAGAGTCGTGGGGCGGGCTCAATAGCTCAACAGCATCTGGAAAGGACCTTTTGAAGTCATCGAGAAAACCTCTTTTAATGCTTACACAATCAAGGACCTGGCCAATGGAAGACTCATCAATAGAGTCCACACCAGGTTCCTCAAGCCATATTATACCATTACAAATATTGGCTCACAATAAAGTTAATAAAACAAAATTCTAAAAAATAAAATATATAGGAAAGGACTTTATTGTAAACAACTAAGGTTTGCCCTCCTGATATTTGGGGTCCTCTTCATCATCTTTGGTACCCGCTACTTGGGCGCTTCCTTGCCAGGACCTTTGCACCACCTGCCTCAGGCTCCAGAGGCTTACAAAAGGGACCTTCCTCCCCTCAGCAAACCAGAAAGTGGCCGCCTGCAGCCAGAGTCTATGTTCACTAGGGATCACCTGCAAGAAGTAAACAAAGGGAATTGGGATCTCCCCAGAGACAGCATCAACCCGCCAGAGCCCAGCGTCCAAGGGGAACACACAACAAGACCACACAATCCAACATGAAGTTGGATATATACCTATAGCATTGAGGCAACAGCGCCTTAAGACTGCCCAGCTTGTTGCGGACCTTCTCCCACTGTGCCGCCATATTGTCTGCAGTAGCCATTGACAGGCTAAGATCAGGGGTAAGCATTATGTCCCCACATAACACCATCCCACAAACTGCTTGTTGTTTGGCACCACTTTTGATGTTGGCATAAACACTTTGGGCCACACAACAGATATGGCTGTCCTGCGCATCAGAGTTGTCCACACCCAGCAACAAGTACAAGGACAGAAAACCCTCCAGGGTGCCAAACCAAGAAGAAAACACCCGCAAGCCAAAGTCCAGCACGTAACTCTGACATGCCTTGCTGACTCCACCTGCATCACCAGTAGCCACCAGGAGCTCAGCCAATTGCTTGCCTAGTTGCCCCGCCAGGTCCTCATCCTCCACGCTATGAAACCCCTTGCTGGAGTGGGTGATGCGCCACTTGAGATCATGGCGCAGGCACTGGGCCATGACCAATAATAAGAACTGTGTAATTATATCCATTCCCACGTAAAGCTG
Source organism: Entomophthora muscae (assembly GCA_014839935.2). Classification (NCBI taxonomy): domain Eukaryota; kingdom Fungi; phylum Entomophthoromycota; class Entomophthoromycetes; order Entomophthorales; family Entomophthoraceae; genus Entomophthora; species Entomophthora muscae. The sequence goes on along the minus strand of QTSX02004999.1, from coordinate 347,634 downwards.
GGAGATGGAAAACCCTTCTTCACCCAAACAAAGTACGGGCACAGAATCAAACTCTGGCATGGTGGCGTCCATTGTACAAAGAGTAAAGGCACCCAAGAAAGGATCCACAACCACAGGCTCCTACTCCAGATTGCAGGGGCAGGTGCGCGCCAAACTGGCCTGAGGCTCAGCAAGGCGTTTCTCACCACCAATAGCAGACTGCCCCGCAGAATCACCCTCCACCAGGATCTTGTCACTGTTCTTGCCTGGGACCGAGCTCTCCAGCCCAGACCAGAGCAAACCAGTCTCTGCCTGCCAAAGCCCACGGAGCAACACCACCTTGGCTTACTTGGAGAGCCCCCGGAAATGTTGGCAGTCCTCTTCTGACATCTGCACCACCATTTGGTGGGCATCTGTCTTGTTGCTAACACCGGAGTAACTGGAATTATTGCTCATATTCCGGGCTAAAGAAGTTCTCCACAAGTTATATAGCTCAGTAAAGTGGGGGGAAATGTCAGAAAATCCTGGTCTATCAGGGTTGACTGATCCATATTCTCATCACAAGACATGAGTTGATAGTGGATGGAATACAGCCAAAGTGAAACAGCTATTCCAGAATACAGGGGAACTATAATATGGTCGATATAGTTCCAAGTCAGAAGCACCTGAGACATTCCGGGTCTCAGGTCACAGGCCAATCCAGAAAGCTTCTATAATTAGATGCTAAGGATTCCAGATTCCAGATAAGGACGCAAACCTGACCCAGAGAATATCAGGGAATTCAACACCTGTTTCACCAAGAAGTGAGACGGCAAACCGCCCTTTTGCATTTTTTCATTATGCCGAGCATAGGGGCAGTTTGGCCAATGGGTGTCAACTTAGTTGCTGTAACTAAGTCAAGGAATATCTAGGCTGAAGAGGGGAAATCAGCAGCCTAGAATATTACCTCATCTAAAACCCTATTTGGGTTTTGGGATCCAACTCTGGGGGATGAAACTAGTAGCTTGGGGATGGTAGGCTAGCTAGTAAGAGTTGTCCGCAGCTAGACACCAGTTTGGCCGCTAGCTGTCAACTATAAAGGGGCCTTCCAAGATCACTTGGAAGATATACAATTTTCATACCCTCAATATCTCTACTAGTCCAAATAGTAGCGGTGTCAAATACAGTAAGAACAAGCTTATTGATACTTGTGAACTCCTGCTAAACCACCACAGACAGTGTTGTGTCCCAAAGGACCACAGGACTTCACAATTCTCTTGGAACATTCAACAACAGACCTCTGCTGTTGTCACGCCAATTGAAGCACATCTGTCATCATACAGATTCCCTATCCCATCTTACAACATAATGAATAATAAACATAATATCTCTTCTTCAAGATCCAGACCTCTTGACAGCAGGCATCCCCACCATGCACTTGTACTTCAGCTGGTGATAAACCCTATGTGGGCCTGTGCCAATCCTTTAACAGCCTATTAAACTCATTTCCAATAAATTCTCTCCCCCTATCTGTCATATCAAGGTGTCTAGTTAACCTTTCTAACTCCTCATGGGAAGATTTACTAGTGGCAAACCTTTGACAGATTTGGCGGTAGATATCTTCCTCCCCTTGTCTAGGGAAGAAGATGTTGGGTAATTCACTCATAGGGACTATTTTTACTACTAAGAAATATGGGCAGAGGTCAAAAGGGGCTTTTTTGCTTTCAGAATACAGATTCTCTTAGAAACCTTCTGGTATATGGCCCAGGGGTCAGGGAAACAATTGATATGAGCCAATAATTGGAGTCCTCCAATAATCTCTTGGACTCCTTGTACTTGGTTTTGGGCTGCTGCACCTTAGTCTTGGGCTCCTGCTCCTTTCTTGGGCCCCTGCTCCTTATCCTAGGTTCCAGCTCCTTCATTTTAGTCTCCAGCTCCTTTATCTTAGTCTCCAGCTCTCTGTGTGGTCTTAGTGGCCTTTTTTATCCACTGTTTTCAATCCTAGAAAATCCTCAGACTGATCCCTCTTTTATAGCTCCTTTCTCAGTCCTTATTTCTTCTCTTATCTTAAGTTTTCCAGGCTTAAACTATCCAGTTTCTTCTTTTCTACATCATATTAAACCTTCTAACTTACTTCAGCCAATTAAAATCCAGCTTTTTCTGCTCCATTCAGTCATTTTTTAGGCTTAAACCCTTCAGTTAAAGCCCTTAAAGCATTGATAAAATAGGCTTCAACCTGCAGTCAATCAAACACCCAGATTCAACTGTTTTGCCAAAACGTTTGCCAGAATGACTTGCTCTTGACCATGGTTCAAACCTGGTGGTGTCTTGCTCCAGTTAAACACATTATCTGTGTTTCAAAAAATTTTACATTGATTCCCGTCATTTTTCTCCTGCCAAACTTGAGCTCTTCCAGTTATGTTTACTTAGGGGATTTTTGAACCCTAATTTCTTCAATTTTCCTCTGTGTTTCACTGTGTTTTCTTCCACATTTCAGCCATTCAAAACCACCTGTTGCTCGCTTCTTGCTTTACTTAATAATTTTGGCAAAAATCCAGCCTTTGCCCTCAGAGTTTCTCTTTTCTGTTTCCGGCTACTTTGGCTCCTTCTCATTCAATCAATCCCTTATAAATTCACAGTGTATTTTCTGTAAATCATTTTCTGCTTTTTTCTTATTTCTTATATGATATTTATCTTAATCTTTCTATCATATTTTTGGCAGTTCACTTCATTCTTTTACTGCTTCTTTCTTATTAATAATCCTACTTCCAATAGTCCAAATCTAGCATTCTTGCTCCTGAATCTAATTTGGCTGGTTATTCTTAACCAACTTTCAGTTTTACAGCTAGTCCTGCTCCATGATCTTCCTGTCCTTTAACTAGTCCTGCTTCATGATCTTCCTCTATGAACCACCAAGGTTCTGTCCTTCTTGCAGTCCTTGTTACTAACACCTCAGACTAAGGAAATAATTCTACAAGAATACTGGCGTTTGAATGGGCCCCTGCAAGTGAGCCCCACTTGGGCCATTCAACCACAGACACTCCTCATGTCTGTGCAGTTGTCTTTACTCACTTAGGTGATTAAGTCTGAGCTTTCAGGCGCAAAGTAACCAACTTTAATTCCCAGAGGCCTGATCATACCAAGTTCTGCAACTGCTTCCCCAAGCAGCTACCCTGATAACACTTCTGAGCATATCCATGCCCCACTGGTAGCTTTAGGACCTCCCCAAAGCCTCCAAGAAAACACAGATGAGGACACCTTACCAGACCATTATGTAAGGTCACCACTTGAAGACCTCCTGTAAGTGGCCAAGGTATAGTGGAGCTACCTCAGCCCCTCCCTTCCCTGGAAGCCCATGTTACCTGCCAGGGTCATCCACTTCCCACCCCAAGCAGCCAATGGTCCCTGCTGGGCTGGTTCATCACTTTCCTCCAGTAGTCCCTTGTTACCTACTAGACAGGCCTTATCTTCCCTAGTAGACCATGTTACCTATCAGGCCTTTACCTGTCCCAAAACCACTATCCTTTACCAACTTTAAGCATGGAGTCTTCATTGTGGCCAAATCAGCCCACACCTGCACAACAGCTTCCATGTGGACTGTACAATAGGACTCCAGGAAGTTCCAAAATAAAACCAATAAATGAAAGGTTTTAAAAGTTGCAAAACTTTATTAAATTTAAGAATGGATCAGCAGGGATCCAAAATGAACCTGCTTATCTTTTAAGGGATGGGGCATGGGCAAACCCAGGCCCCAGAAACTGTGGGAGGGCCTGATGGCTGGTAGCTGATCTTTGCTGGCCATTGCCAGGGGGATGGAGGGGTTTGAATTAATTCCCAGAGGGCACTCTGATTGGTTGCTGCCTATTGCATATTCCTGCAGGGAATTTGGCACTGATGTACTCGAATTGATGGGAATCAATGTGTTCTTTTCTGATTGGACGGGCCTAATAATTTTGAGAAGTGGGCAACACAAAGCCAAATAACAGCCCAATTCAATTATTAATTCCTTCATAGTAGGACAGTAGGACCCAGGCAAGGAGGGTGGAGCTTTGGTAGGGTATGCCAACACAACGCGCTCATCAATTGAGTGTGCCAAATCACCCATATAGTGTAAAGGCTTGGCTGGACTTTGGTTCAATTTCTTGTTACATTGAGGGAAAACAGTGCAATTCAGGGCCAAAGAGGGCAGTGGATTTACATAAAGGATCTATAAATAGGTGATTAGATGGTGTCACAGATCCTATTTGGATAAGACAATATGACACTCACTTATATTAAGAATGATGAAAAATCACACAATTGTTTGATTGTTTAATTGTGTTTATTAAATCATGCCTTCAAGCTTGCTTTTAAACGCCTGGGAAATGACAGTGAAATCAAGATTAAATTATGTGTAGGATTCAGGCTTTGCTTCTGTGGTTAATTATAGACTCTATCATCTAGTGCCACTTTTCTCCACTTGGAAAGGCGCATGAAACTGGCTGTTTTTGTGCGCAGGCATTTTTGCATGCCGCTTCTCCCTGCCTCCATTTATTCATTCCTTCCTTTGGTGCCTCCCTCCATCAGTGACAGCTCCCCCAATTCATCTATATACCCTCCTGATCATCAAATAAAGGAACCCTTTTTGCTTAACATCTTTACTTCTTCAGTCTTTTATTAAGGCTGTACCTATACCAACAACTGGTATAGCCTTGAGAATTACTAGAGCTGACCAACTGCCTGTAGAATTTATGCAGCCCAAGGCAGAGTTTTCCGGCACCTGGCATCCCAGGGCAGCAGCCCTTACCTTCAGAAGCTCCAGGCAAGCTGCTGGACCCAGTAATGACTGAAGGCAACTTCATGATCTCCTGTTGGGGAGTGGCCACCTGAGCGGTAAGAGCAGTAACCTGAGGATCAGGTTGAGGAGCTACTTATGGAGGGGCTTGGCTACAAGTAGGGGTACAGGGGTTGTGAATGGGTCCCACAGCTTTTGTTAAAAACCATTAGATCCTTGGGAGAGGGCCTTGGAGGAGCTTCAGCCAAAATTTTACCTGGCTTGTCTAAGCCAGCTTTTGATCCTTAATGCCAGCAAGTGCAGAAGCTCCCTCTGGTTGCAATCCATCCAGCATGCCTGGAATACCTTTTGTTGCAATTCCAGCTAGATGCTGCATTTCTCCCAAAGTATGCGCACAAAATTAACTGCCCTGCTTAACCAACCTCTCAAAGTCAGCAAAGTGGACATTGATCCAGGAGCCATCCCGGGCCTGCCAAGGTGGTTGAAGCTGATGGAACTCTTGTCTGTGTTCAGGGATATACTCAGGAGCTTAGAAGCGTCCATGTGGGGTTCCTGTCCACCAGTCTCTAAAGTGTGTCCTGGATCATAGCCAGGGACCAGCTGGAAGGGATCGTCATTCTCTAGTAAGGGAAAATGTATCTCAGAAATATGTAAGGGGTTGAAATGGGCTTTTATTCACTATCAGAAGGAAGATCCCCTTAGAAACCTTCTGCTATATGGCCCAGGGGATCAAGGAAACAATATGGATTTGCCAAGACTTGGAGCCCTCCAACCATATCTTGGACTCCTTGTACGTGTTCTTGGACTCCTGCACCTTAGTCTTGGACTTCTGCTCCTTAGACTTGGACTCTGGCGCTGTGCTTAGGATCCAGCTCCTTATTCTTGGGCTTCAGCTCTCTGTATATCTTTAGTGGCCTTGGTATTCCACTTTTACCAGTCCAATCAAGCTCCTGCTGGTGATCAAAAGGCTTTCAAAAACCTCTTGGCAGAAACTCAAAAGGCCTCAGAAAGACCCCATCAAAGACCTGGAAAGACCCTGTAACTTTCCAGCCAGCCACCTTCTTATAGTGTCTTTTTCCCAACGGTTCCGCCTTCAAAATGGCTTTCTTCAGAATCTTGAACCATTGCCGCTCACTTTTCCCTATAATAACTTAAGCTTACATACTTACTTTCTCAAAAGTTTAAAGTATTGATTCACTATTTCCTTGCTTATACTTTAAGCTTTTGGCTTCCAACCAATCATTTTCATCAGAAAACCTGCCAGAACTCAACCAATGAATGCAGAGCGCAGAAATAGACCATTTCTGAAGTTCCACCGGGATCCAACTAGGAAAATAATTTCCACAGCTCAAACCGCTCAAATTGACAACTCTTCACGCACCAAAGCGTTAACCGGTCCATTATTCTGGCACCAGTCTTCCCTGCATTCCAATTAAACCCATTTAAATAGTAGAATACTATTTAAACTGTTCTTTCTGGACCTCTTCAACGTTTCCCCCATATAATTACAAATCTTGTAAAATCCAAGGAAAATGTCCCACCAAAACAACTTTGTATCCAGCTCTCATAGCAACATACCTTCATCTATCCCAGGAACCTAATAAATAAATATCTTACCCACACTTCTATCCACATTCCTTCTTGATTTTACTACTAAAACAAGGCAAAACATTCCAAATTTTCTCACTTTGGCAAATCAATTCAGCAAAATCTTGGCTCATTTCTCCGGACCAATAGTTCTTCACCATCATCTTTGGGTTCTTCAACCAGCTCTTCAACCACATCTTCCAGCTCTTCAGCTTAACCAGCAAACAGTCCATCTTAGTTCACAGAAAAGCTCCTTTCCAGTCTTTAAACAGCCTATCAGTCCTCTGGATACTCCTTTATCATGACCAGCTACTTCTGCATCATGATCTTTGAGCCCTTTCACTTATCCTCACTAGGAACCATCTTGGTTCCACCTGCAAAATGAACCATTTTGGTTCCAAACTTCAATATGAACCAACAGTCCTTCAACTAGCCTTCTCTGTGATCAAACAGTTCCTCTCACTAGTCTTCTCTGCTGATTCCATGAACCATCCTGGTTCTTTATCTCAGTCCCTGTTACCAGAACCTGTAGACTCAGACATGAGTCTACACTGAACTGGCGTTTGACTGGGCCCTTGCAAGTGGCATTCCACTTAGGCAATCCAACCATAGATCCTTAAAGCCTATGTTGTTGTTTTTACTCACCCAGGTGATTAAGTCTGGGCTTTCAGTTGCAGAGTAATCAGCTCTACTTCCCAGAGGCCTGATCACACCAAGTTCTGCAGCTTGCTTCCCTGAGCAAACCGCCTTGGTGACACCTCCAAGCAAATATATACCCTCCAATGCTCACTCTGGGTTCTCCCCAAAAGCTCCCACGGGGCATAAACAAGGACACCCTACCAGTCTGTTAGGTAGGGTGCTTTCTCACAGACCTCCTGTAAGCGTATCAGGGTACGTAGAGCCCTCAGAGCTCTTCTCCTCCCTGGCAGCCCGGGTTATCTGCCAGGGGTCCAAAACCTTCTCCACCTCAAACAGACAAAGTTCCCTGCTAACTATCTCATTCTTCACCCTTTTGCAGCCATAGTTCCCTGCTAGGTGAAGAACTCTAGCCCACAGCAGCCAATATCTTCTTCTGGGTGGGGGCAACATCTGCCTCTAGTAGTCCTTACACCTACTAGCTAGGCCTTACCATCCCTGGTAGCCATTGTTCCCTACTAGGCCTCTACCTGCTACAAACAACCAAGCTTTTGCTTGGCCAACATTAGCCCCGCCTGCAAATCACCAAACATGTGGAATGTATCAGTCATCACTAATAGACCTTGCTGATTGCGGCTGCAAGGGGATAAAATCTCTCTGGCTATCCAATGAAGGGAGAGCAGCAAATATACTCACTGCTGGTAGGCCAAGAACTATCCTAATGATTGGACACAGCAGCAAATATACTCACTGCTGGTAGGCCAAGAACTATCCTAATGATTGGACACAGCAGCAAATATACTCACTGCTGGTAGGCCAAGAACTATCCTAATGATTGGACACAGCAGCATAAACAGAGAGGTCCTGTGGACTTGGAGCCCCTGCACCATCTGGTGATGGACCAAAGGGGGTTAGATGAAGGGAGATATTAGACAGGTAGCAGAGCCAACTGTGAAGCAGAGGTAATGCGGGATACAAGGTGCAACTATCATTTCATAGTGCTCAGTAGATTCAAGATAGAGTTGTAGATTAGGGAAAGCTCCTGCATGGGCTAGCCCAAGGGTCACTGAAGTGATCTGGTCCAAATCAGGGGTACCCATAGGGTAAGCAATAAGACAGGGGTCATCCACAGGTCCAAAACAGTAGGAGTGATAGGAAGATCAGATATGTCTTCTTCAATTGAAGGGCCAGAAACTTCAGGCAAAGACAGGTCCTGAATTGGTGAAGATGAAGGACCAGAGAAGGTGGTTGCAAAGGGGGTAACTGAGGGGTTTACAGCCCCTGTAGTGGGCAAAATTCTTTTTGTGCTTGAGGGCACAACCAAGGCACACAGAAGAAAATCCTAACGGTAGGATTGGATTTGTACTAAGCCAGAGGTCCTTCTTCAGGGATAAATAAGGGATTTATCTTAAGGCCCTGGGGGCAATAACTATCAGTGATCTCCTCTAGATGCGGCTAGGAAGATGGCGCCAAATTACAACAAAACTCAAAAGGAGAAAACAGGGATCAAACTTAATTTAATTGGATGAATAAATGATTCCTATATAGCAAATGTCTATATCAAAACAGTAGAGGGTCATCTAGACTGCTGGCCACTCTCATAGGTGGGTCAAGGATCATTTGTATCACTAGAGAAAAATGTGAATGTGACCTTCACCTACTTTAGGTCAAAAACTATTTCAGGTTGAAAAGGAGAACTGGAGGCTTTCACACTTGAAATGCCACTCCTCTAACAATGAAATTGATAGAGCATGGATATATTGATCCACAAAATTGCCTTTAATGGCAAATCAACCTCTTGGAAAGGTCTTGAGCTAAAGAAGAAGATCTGTGGCTCAGATTGACCTGCCTAGGACCTGTAGCTGATATGTATCAAACCAGGCCTGCTAGCAGAGATGTGTAAGGAACTCCTTCTCTTAAACAGTAAAATGAAGTTTAAAAATAGCTACTATGTCAAATGCAAGTCTGGAAAATAGTGCCTTTTTAAATGCAGAAGAAAATACAACAATCAATAGTCAAATTGTAAATGAGAACGGTTCAAAAACGCATTCAAATCCAAAAATGAATGTGCTTTCAAATTAGAAAGAAAAAACAAAAACAAAAGCCAAAATCTTAATCTAAAAGCTACTTTAAATTCAGGATTGGACAGCTCTGGCTTAAAGGACAATAGCAAGAACATTGAAATAACAATTAACAGCTCTGAAACAATCATTAAGTTACATTCAACCAATCAACACAAAACTAAATGCAGGTTTCACTCCAACAAAATTCAGGGGCTCCAATATTCCAATCAGATCAAAAACACCCACCAAGCCAAGAAATCAATCTACACCCAAGCCCAGAAACCACCCCAGTTCTAAGCAAGGTACCAAAATGCAGCTTCCCAGTCAGAATCAATCCTACTTCTTCTTGCATTGCAGCCTGCTGCAGTCCTGCAAGGCGATCTCTTCTCATCAACTCCTGAAGGATCCCCTGGTAACCACTTGTCCCTTCCTCATCTCTCCTCAGTATTTAAGCTGACTGTTCCCTCCTGAGCAGATTGCTCCAGCAATTTTATTCCTCTCAACAATTTCAATAAACCTATATTTTCAACTTCTAAATTGATGAGTAGATAAATTAAGTCCCCACTCACCAACATGAAGCCTGTTCTGCTGGTGTGGGTTTCCTGTGTGTTAATTGGATATGGTCAGGCAAACATTAACTTTGAGACTCCTGAACCTACAACCAGTGATAAAACTGGAGAGCCTATTTGGTATCAATTTGGTCCACACTGCTGTCATGCCCCCTACATCAAAACTTCTTGATTCCCTCCAATAATTCATCCAAGGCCCCCTGGATGGTGTTGGGATACACCCACATCTACTACTTTTTAAACCGCTTTAATCCCTTTCTGGGAAGATTATGATTATTTGCTCACCTTCTCCATATACTAATGATAGGAATTCCAGTAGGCTCTGCTATAGTTAAGTTTAATTTGGGAGCCCTTCTTCATTCAATTGGAGAAATGCTCCCTAATGAGCAAATAACTGACAAGATGCCATGGCAGATAACTTCAGGTATAGAGTGTAGCTTGTTTACATTGGGAACGGGGGCACCCATAGTAAAATACCTATCCCCCAAAAATTCAGGGGGGATACTCCAAACTTTATGAAGATCATTTTATTGACTCTTGATGCTATTATTGCAAGTTTACTCCACTGACATCCTAATTTGGATGGTGGAATGGTAAGCAGGGTTAACTATGAAACAATATGGATTTACTTGGATCAGGTAATGCGTCTAGGTGATATGTTATATCGTTTCAATACAAAAAAGTATAACTGAAACGCAAAAGCTAACCATCGCTTGCTTGAAATAAGATATATAATTTGAATTGTATCGCTTTAATATGTTCAAGCTCCCTTTTCCCTGGCCAATTCAATCCTTAACCAAGGGGTTAAACATCCAATCATATAAAAGTGCTTTAAATGATCTGGCGCTCCCTTTAACCCACTCATTCTAAAGCTGGACAGATGAGCCACTTCACAACGGTTGTAATAGTTGAATCCCGGTTTAAAAATCAATAAATTAAATATATAATTTATTAAAGTCTGACTGGATCATATCATCATCTTACATAGGTTAGACCACGCTCTGCCAAATTCTTCCTTCATGCTTTCCAAGATGATGTAAAATGAGCCAAATTGAGCTTTTGGCTTGGCCATCGAGTTAAAAATTTAATTATTATTGAAAAATTGATTCAGTGTAATCCCTTACGGCTTGACCCCACTCAAGGTGACTTACATCCAGATCACTTAAATTAATGCCTGTGATATCGTTGTGGTGGCAGGTAAACCCTGGCTGGTTTGGTAGCAATTTTTCAGATGAAGAATCAAACTCTAGGATCTTCTGACATGCAATTGGTAATGGCTCTGCTTCACTTGGTTTACTCTTTGTTGCTGGTTATTGGCCAGGTTTATCCATCCGCCGATCCTTACTGCTTTAGCCCGCCCCAGTTTCGCTTGGCCACCCGAGTTTATTCAATTGAGCCTCAACGCTCTCTGAATCCAAGCCGACAATCATGTGGAATTAATGGATGAGTAGCGATATATCGTGAACCGGTCCACATTTGATCCCTTGGCTAGAATTCTTAGCGCTGCGGGATCGCCATAAAGTTTCACTCTGATGATTCCCTTGATCTGAGGCGTGTTTCCTGATTGACGCTGTAGTAGAATCTAATCGGAATGGTTTTTTTCTTTGCTTGGGTGAAGCTTCTCGTGCCGCGCCTCATTGGACCCAGGGATGAAGCTGGGGCCTTTACGGCTATCAACTTCCAGCCGAAGCCATATAAATTATTAGTGGGATATGGAATTTTGTTAACAAGTCGGATGAGAATCAGTATTTCTACTCTGCATCTCTCATCAGATCGTATTAGGATGTGGTTTTATTGTACGAATATATACCTGGTGCATAGAAGTAGGAAGCGTAGACGAAGCAACGTTTTTAGATTGAGAGGTCTTGGGTTTATCTAAGGTCGAGAAGATCACAGTTCTTAAACAGAACGATTGGAATTTAAATAAAAATTATGACCTTTTACTATCCCGACTAAATAGGAAATGTAAGCGTAAGATACATGATGACTGTCAGTCAGGGGCTTTCAGGCAAATATTGGTTTCGGAGGAGCAGCCATAAAAGCAAGAGAAAGTCAACGAAGAGCGGCATGCAATCAGTTCACATCTTCCTTCTATCTACCGTCATCGGCCAACTCCTGTCAGGCCTAGGAGGTGGCTCTGGTGGACGCCATAGCAAGGGCGGTGCACCTGGCCTAGGAGCTTCTTCTGGATTGGGCCTTCTACCTACTTTGGGAGCAGCGTCAGGAATAGATGCAAACCCCTTTGGGAGAAAAGATATATTAAATCCTATAAATGCCGGCAAAAAGGTTTCTGATACTTTTCTGCCCACCGCCCTTCCGCTGGGCATAGACTCCCTGGTGAATGTCCCCGCTGTACGGTTGAGCCCCCCTGGAAGTATCCCTGCATCTTCCATTGAAGATGTCAAGAAGAACTTCATCAATGCCTACATGCCCTTCTGTCCCTCCGAGAAGATCACCGGGCGTGACTGCATCTGCAACGAGACCTATCCTTACGTCGAGTACATCGAAGACAAGGGCACTCAGACAATGGTAGTAGTTGCCGTCAATGCCAAGTACAACCAGATTGTAGTTTCTTACAGAATCACTGACAACATCCAAAACTGGGTGGATAACATCAACTTACAACTCAACGATGTTGCTGATGCGCCTGCTGGGGTCCGTGTCCATCGCGGCATCTACTCTGATTTCATGGGCACTTACAAAAGTGTACAGCGATCTGTCATTGCCCTTCTGAACGACCCACGCTTAAAGAGGCATACTCTCTTCATTACCGGATACAGTCTTGGTGCTGGAATAGCTCAAGTATCTGTTCCCAGCTGGTACAATCTTCTTAGGAGCCGAAGAGAGCCTCGCCGTATTGAAGTGATTTCATACTCCAACCCCAGAGTGGGTAACCGCGCCTTTGCCAACTACCTTGAGTCCTTCAACATCCCCATCACCCGCTACACCAACCAGAATGACATGGTATCCCATCTGCCTGGACGCAAGCCTGGGTTCGTGCATGCTGGTGTTGAAGTGTATGGCTCCAAAATCAACAGCCAGCATGTCCTTCGCCACTGCTCCCAGGAATACGACGAAGACCCGACATGTGTCCTTAGTACCTTCAACTCAAAATCTCCCTTCCCCCACGCATATCCTCTGGGCAAGTTTATCCCTCTGCCACCCTATTGTTAAATAAACCAGCATCTCTCATTCAAAACATTTAGAAATAAGGAAATATATCTTGTCCAATTGCATACCAAGTTTACGCCACTATCTCCGAGTGTGAGTCCAATTGAAGTGTCGGCAAACTTGTAGAGTTAGAACGACCCAACTTTCAATGGCTTCCTATCGCCTTACCCCGCCGATGAGATAAACGAGTCAACAGCAAACTCAAATCGAGCATCAAAGTAGCATACCCATCAAGCACTTTAATCCACCTTGATTAACAGTACTATTGGCATCAGGACCAAACTTTCTCAAACAAGCAGCACACAAAGCCATAAATGAAAACAGGTCCTTTGGGAACAGAGCAATAAACTTCAGCACGTTCAAAAGCCTATCACATCCACCAACTTTAAACATGATCTATGCACCCCAAAGCTTATCCACATATATTGCAACCAAGTTTCCTAACTCGCCTGCCAACATATCTTACGATACACAGGGAACACTAAATGTGCCGTTCCTTGACGGGTCTAACGACATGAACCAATCTGATGGCAATATCAAACTGCAGGCACTTTCTCCTAATTAGGAGCGCTATCAATTCAACCTGCTGATCCCGCACGAGTTATTCCTCAGCTCCAATCCTTACATGGAACATGCCACCCCCTTGTGGCCCAGTGGCTTTCCCCATATAGTATATTAGTCACAGTATTCTATAATAAACAACACATTATTCTTATTATTCCTGTCCTTTCTATTGGACTGTTGTCTTCCCTAATTCAAATACTGAACCCTCATTGGTTCAGTTGCAACACATATTCTGGTGAAATACATCATCTTGAGAGCAACCTCCAGATTTTCTCCATCTACACTACCTAAAAAGCAACAGCAAATCCACCATTTTGATCTTTGGCTAGAGGAACCGCCATCTCAAGCAGCAATCATGTCTGGTGGCAAAAAAGCATTTGACCATCTGAAAACAATTAAACAAACATATCTTGACTTAAATGAGCCTTAAACATACAGCAGATCAAGGGGTTGATCAGTGGTAGCAAGCCAGTGTAAATCCCCAGATTCAAAACACCCCCAAAACAACAAACTTATCTAGACTATCTATACTTTATACAATACATATAACCGTACCAAGCAAACACCAATCAGAAAAAGCCAGAAGCAGAGATATATCTACCAATTACTTATCAGAATACAGCTCAAAAATCAGTCAAAAGAGCAGTGTACAAGCCCTGACAATGTTCAAGCTCTCTATCCTCAGGAAAGTAGCCAAGGACTACCGTGCAGATCCTATGTACCTTCTGCCACCTCAGTTTGTTTTGGGGCCATCCTTATCCCTCATCCCAGCCTTAAAGAGGTGGTCAGGGATGACCTGCTGGGTCTCAAGAGTACACCACAGCCCTAGTGAGCCAAGCTTCTTAACCCAGACCCTTGTAGCAAATTAGCTATACCACCCTTCTAAAGAAGAGGCAGTCTTGATAAAGCCATTTCTGACCTGCTGGAAGCAGTTCCAGGTGATCCAACCACTGCCTATTCAGATCCAGCCTGCTGCTTGGAACACTTTACCCAATGAGCTTTGAAACGCTGAATGAAGGAAGCCAAGGCTGCCCAGTTAGCAATAGGTAGGGGAAATTAAGGCAACATTGAAGGCATCTGCCACCTCTTTTCTACCTAGGCAAGGGCAGGGGTAGTGAAAGAATCCCCTTAATAAAAATATCTTTACCAAAGAAGTCAGCCAAGGGCTGCAAATCAGTCAAAGAAACCGCTAGCCTCTTTGCTCCCAAGTGCATCAGCCAGCTCATGGAGGTCTGAATGCTATTAGAGGTGGCAGCAGAGTGCTCCCTGGGAGTGAAAATATCATCCTGAGGAGAGCTCTCCAGCCGCCGTTTGGTTGGGTGGCGTCCACTTCATCCTGGGAGAGCAACCACCAGGATCGACACATCCCATACGTCAACTTGCCATATGCTGACAGTTTGTGTCAGGGTAAGTTCCATAATGCTGGGGATTATTCAGCCGAGTAGTAAAGCTCAAAAATCCAGGAAACCTTTAACAAAATTGACGCCGTTTAAGGGTCACCCGATATGAACTTGTTAACCAGCATGGCCGTCAGAAGTTGGTTGCTCAAGGGTTCTTTGCAACCTGGACTAGATACTCTCTTGACAATGTGCAAGGGATAGGAGGCCAGGGTCCAGGCGGTATTGGTTGGTCAAATTTTGATATACACTGAACAATTTTCACTGGTTCCGCTCTTAAGAGTTGAGCCGGCCAAAGATCTTACACAATTGAACCATATATCCCGTGGTCTAACCTTGATTTCAAATGCACCCTGTAGTTGGGTTGGTACCCTACACCCCCTACCATCTGATTATCAGCCGGATCATTGCTGGAAGATGGGGCCCTGCCCTTGGCACTTTGCTGTCAGCTCTGCCCAGTTTTAATCTATGCCTGCTGATCTCAGAGTTGTTCCACCTACCTTTGAAACTGAAAGTCTGGTTATCTATCAATATCCTGAACTTTATTCTGAAGACACTTTGATGCTTTTGCAGGCTGTTTATCTGGGGATACTTTGGTTAGGGTGAATTATTTTGCTTGACCCTAGTATCTCATACGGAAATTTGCTGAACCGGTATCTGAAGCTGGGTTGGTGGTCAATCATCAACTCCATGTGGATTTGGGTGGGGATGCCCCACTGCTCAGAGGCAGCTTCTTGATACTGGGAAATTTCTGCCACAGTTTGTTGGCATCCAGCAAGCCAGCATCATCTTAGATCAGGTCCACCAGGATCAGACAGTTCCCAAACTAAGCAGATTTCTTTATCCAAGCATTAAGCCTGGGTTGCAAGATTTGAAAGGAGCCTCTATATGCGGCATCACCTAATCAAAGGTTCAACCTTGAGCCAGAAAACCAACACCGTTGACCATGGGAGGGTAAGGCTATCTGTACCTTTACACTTGGGCCAGCTCCAGCAAATGATACCTGGATGCCAACCCCAAATAAGGATCTATAGAGCTTCCAATAGAGTACACATTGCTCCAAAGATAGCTGACTCTTATACTTTATGGTGCTGTCCTTATTAAATATATAGCAATCTATGCATAAAGCAAAGGTATATGCCAACTTTCACAGTGCTATTTGTATTGTTAAGCTATCTATTGTTATGGTAGATCCATTGGATAGATATACCGCTTGATTCTGGATGTCTTCTTAAGCTGGACACATATGTTGAGACTAGAATCTACCCATGTGTTTATGGTGCTGACCTTGTTTCAGATCAACACGTTACCTGAACCATAACAAAGGGGGTTGGCAAAGCAAATCAGAGGGCAGAAATTTAAGAGAGGTTTTTTGGGAAATCTGGGATAAACACCGGCCAATGGTTGTAGTTGGAAATCAGCCATTATTTTCTGTGATGATCTGTGTCCTGGTCCCTTGAGAGGATGATCCTCTATTCTACATCTGTCTTCTGGCCAATGGCTTGAATATCTTGTTAGATGATATCAATTCCATCACAGCTATACCTCAGAAGTAAACCGTCCTAAAGCAAGCAGTGAAAGGATCTTCCAAGTTGGAGCTAGCCCCAGATCCAATCTTTATTCCTTTTAATACAATGGAGCCAGCCAGCAATGAATTGCCCATTCAAGCCAATCATCCAGGAACCCCTTATCCAAATCAGATACTGGGGTGTTGTCATATATAGATTTCAATCACCTCCCTTTCCTTTGTCTCCTGTCACTCCCACCAAGGTTAAGGATTATACCTTGTCCACTAGGGGTGACACCATATATCCTATTATTTCCCCATAGCCTGTGAAGGCTATAAATACCCCTTCCTTACTTTGTAATAAGCTGACCATTTCTTGTCCTTATCCTCTTTTTGAGGGTGATCCTTATATACGGTTAGGGCTTTGCAGCTGTAGTATATATGCTTTTAACCTGGGCAGAATCCAACTGAGGAGTTTACTATAGCATTCACTGTTGCTGAATCCCACTGGAGTAGATTCTGCAATTAGGTTCCAGCCATTACTTAACCTGGAGCAGTAGTAGTGTTGCCTTCTCCTGTTTACAGCATCCTGATCCATATGAATACCTGGCCTTTCTCTTTCCAATATGTCTCCCCTGTGCCCTAAACCAGGAGACTGGAAGCACCCATGCTAAACCTTCACTGGTTTATTAGGCAAAGGCGGAAACTTTTCAGAAACCGTGTATATAACAGTACATTAGGTCTATGAGCTTTGGCACTGCGCAAAGCTAGCCCGGCTCAAACGGGATCAAAAGGCAGATGGGCTTATGCAGATCAGCAATATGATTGGACCGGCTTCTACTTTGTTTCCATACAGAGGTGATTTTGCTTAGGCCAAGGCTTTGAAAACGGCTGTATGATAACCCAAGGTAAAGTACCCAGGGCTGTACTTGGGACCTCCCTCTACAACCCCTACTGTTTAGCTTCTGTGAGCTACATGTGTGGATCTCCAATCCTTTTAGATCCAAAAGTAAGATGCTCTGGCCTTAGAAAACCTGCCTGGGGGATCTTACCCTGGCTTCATAAGCTGGTTGCAAAGTGTCTTTTGGTAACTATGCCAGCTGGTAGAACAACAGTGGCCATGGTGACACTGTAGTAAAGTGTGGATCAGGGCTTCAATAATGTTGTCTTCTGGATACTGGCCCTTTTTTAAATAACAGTTAACCCTACCCTGAAAAACTTTGGTATTGAAATTAATTAATGCTACCATGTTTACTAAATTGACTCCAGAGAGCTCAAAGATGCAATAAGAAATACCATGGCTAATGAGAATAAAGTAATTTAAGCAATCCTTTCTGTTTAAATGTAAAAAATGCTCTTTAATATTGAAATACGTTTTATTCCCACAAAAATTAAAGTTCTGGTGAGAAAAAAACAAGGATAAACAAAATATTATAAGCAACACAAAGTGCAAATAAAGGTATATAGTCTTTTTATTATACTTTTTGTCAGCAGAAACACAATTTCATTCTTTACAGATAAATCAACAAGATACAAGATATTTCTTGTACCACCGCCTTGAAATTATACCTGAAACTAACCATTTATATCTAAAAAGACCAGTGCTATATGAATAAATTAAAAAGCGTCAAAACTAAAGAATATAAGCAACACAAGGGTTATTAAGCTAACCAAAGCCACCAGCAAGAGCAGTGGCCCCACCCTCAAGGTATTTCTTTATCTCCCCACCCTAAATCTCTTCTTACCCACTTTCTGTACCGCCTCCTGGTCCTCCAGGTCCTTTGAATGCTTCTTCTTCTTCTTGGGGGCAGTCCTGTTGGCCAGGTCCCATAACTTTGAGGCATAATTAGCCTGCTCCTCCCAAAGCTTCACAGAGAACTTATTAAGCTCAGGCTTGGCCCTAAGCTTAGTCTTCAGGTGCCTATGCCATGCCTCAAGGCTTGAGGTGGTCTTCATTTTTCTGTCAAGGCAGGTGCTCTGGCAGTTCCAAGGGGCAGTAGCCCCACTTTTTCCTCTCCTGCCAGTCACCTTCTTGTCATCCCACTGCTTCTCAAAGTACTCAAGGTAGCCCTTGAAGATGGTTGAGGCTTCTTATTGTAAGCATCCTCCAGGATGGCCTCAAAGTCAACCACAGTATGCTCAGGTTGTACAAAAGCCAAGGCAGAATACTGGGTGATGGCAAAGCAGCACTTCCCTTTACCACCATTAAGATACTTGCCAAAGAGCTCCTTCTTGCTCTTGAGGTGCTTGATGAGGGCCTTCCTGAGATAGAAGAAGAAGCCCTGTAATTCCCCATTGAAGGTGGCCTCAAAGGCTCTGAACTGAGCAAGCTCAGATTCCATTAAAACAACCTTTAGTCCAAGCAAGTGTCATGTTTAGCTCCAGGGGACAACATCCTGGAGGACACAGCAGGAAATCTTTATAAAAAAAGATTTGAGGTTTGAAGCTAGCCTTGGGTTAGCCTTCAGGGCAAAATTAAGGGCACATACCTTAATTTCTTGGAAAACAAGATTTAAAAGTCCTTTTGACAAAAACAACAGGAAAAAGCTTGAAGATTATTAAAGCCAATGCAAATGTGGACCAACTTGTCTTTATTAGGGGCAATGATTATACTTTAAATAGTAGACAAGGGATGGTGATCACTCATTATGAAGACAGAATTCCTGAGGGGGTCAAGTTGGGATGAGGTCATACCAGGATCAATCACAGACAGGTACAGTAATCTGGAATGGGTGGATATTGAACCAGACCCATTTGCAGAAGGCAAGGAATTTCCAAACTCAAAGGCAAACCCAGCCAAATCTTTGCAACTATCAATATTTGAAGGCCAGATCAAAATAGCATTAATTACGCAATTTACAACATCTCCCCCCTCAAGTTTGGACACAGGGAGTTGATATTTGCGGAGAAATTTGGAGTAAACGCGGGCAAAAAGACGCCCAGAAGACAGTAGTTTCACGGTATACTCAACATCCTTTTTAAAGGTGACCTCACAGGGCCCAACCCAGAGGGAATCCAGCTTATGGGCTCTGCAATCTATACCATTCTGTTAGTAGAGAACTAGATCACCTATTTGATACTCAGGGAGGATTGCTCTAGCAGCAATGGACAGGGAGAGCTCCAGGGCCTTAACCTTGTAAGTAGTGGAGTAAGTGATCGCCTGGATATCAATGATACAATTGGTTAAGTCTTTAACATGGGCCTCAGGATTTGCAGACATATCAAATTTGATCAAAGGGGGTCCCAAGATTGAGGGGTTAGTGTGACAGAAATCACTGGATAATATGAAGATGTTTCTAAATGATGGGGAATTACCACCCAAATCCAAATAGAATTGACGACTAACCACCAACGCGGCTTTAAATATCTTTTTGTGAAATTTCCAATTGAAACTCCAGGATTAAGTAGAACAATCAATCCTAACCAGAGTAAACCAAGATAAATGACCTGGGAAAGCAGCAATGCATCTTCAGCGTAGAATTCTGGGCATTGAGAAGTGACACAATTTTCATTTTCCAGAATGGGGGGAGGAGCTACAAAATTGGCTGGCATGAAATTAACATTTTGCGGCGCCAACAACAAAGTTCCAGATGCTGGGCCCTATCTTCCTGAAATGATTCTGTTCAGAATCAGATTTTATGGGATATACCGCAACAACCCAAGCACAGGATGCATTTTTAAAATTTAAATTAGAACTTGGGATAATTGATTTTTATTGAGTAAATTTAGAAGGACTCAACTCTTAGAGTTGAAACAGGGAAAATTATTCAATATATATCAGAAAAATTGACTAAGCAATACCACTTGAGTCTTGATCTCCTATTCCTTTGGCATCTTCAAGTAAGTATCTAGTCCAGGTTGCAAAGAACCCTTGTGTAACCAGTTTCTGACAACCATGCTGATTAATGAGCTTATATTGGGTGACCCTCATATTACATCAATTTATCAATGTCAGTTTACAAGGGGGAGATGGTTTCAGCTGGCATACTGGAGCAGCCGTGATCTATTTTCAATCAACTGTTTGGTTTAAATCTGTTAACTTGGTCAATTTTGATACAGGTTTCCTGGCCTTCCGTGCCTTCTTACTTGGATGGACAATACCCGGCATTATGGAACTTACCGTGACATTGCCCTCTGCTTTAGCCCTGGGCACAATACCACCATCTGGGAGATGGGATAAAGAGAAATTCTTATGGGCAGGTGGGAGTTTCATTGCGGCAAGGGTAAGTTCAGGGTGTCCAATAGAAGTGAGATTGTGCTTGTAGAACTCGTGGATCAGATAAGAGGAATTTGAACAATCATAGTGGGGAACCCAGGAGTTTTCAGAATCAGGATAACCTTTCCAAGGTACCAAATATTCCAAACGGCAACAATTCTTGCGGGAAGCTAGAATACAATTTAACTCGTACTCAGGTTCTCCTTCCACAAGAATGGGTTGGGAAGAGGAGGTCTCTGTTCCTTTGAAGGGAGTAAGGAGACATTCATGAAAGGTGTGGAAAATCTTGAAAGCAGGAGGTAAATCCAGCTGATAGGCAGAGGGACCAATCTGACGTTCTACCTTGAAGGGACCAACTTGCTTGGGACCCAATTTACGACATGTAACTTTAAGTTTCATATTGCAAGCATCGACCATGACTAGATCACCTGGCCTGTAAGTTGGACCTTCTTGGCGCTTGCAATCTGCATATTCCTTGTAAGTTGTCACAGCGGCAAGAGTAACTTGGAGCTCCTGATGGACCTGCTTCAATTCAGCGGCTTGATCAGTTGCAGCTTCCACATTGCTAACCAAACAAGGACCCATGTTGGAAGAAGGATTGTAACCCACATTGGTATAAAACGGCAATACTTGAGTTGACGTGTGTGGGGCATTATTATATGTGAACTCTGCCATGGGTAGATTATCACACCAGTCATCTTGTTGCGCATTGGTGTAGCAGCGTAGGTAGACCTCCAAACTTTGGTTTACCCTCTTTGTTTGTCCATTGGACTGGGGGTAAAAAGCAGTAGAGCGGCACAATTTGATACCAAGGATTCCAGTAAAAGCTTCCCAGAACTGAGCAATAAATTGAGGACCACATTCACTTGCAATCTCCATTGGGATGCCATATAGAGAGAAGATTCTGTTCACAAATAACCTAGCAGTTTCCACTGAAGTAATTGTGGTTGAGCAAGGTACAAAGTATACCATCTTTGTGAAACAATCAACTACTACCATGATTTTGTTAAACCCATTGGAATTGGGAAGCTCACCAATGAAATCCACCAACACAGACGTCCAAGGACCCGTAGCAGGCTGAAGTGGGACTAATAAACCAGTAGTCTTATTCCAACTGGCCTTGGATCAAACACATATCAGGCAATCTCAAACAAAAGCGGCTACCTGCACAGTCAAACCTTTCCAGGAAAACTGGCAGCGGATAAGTTCCACTGTTTTGTTTTTCCCTGGATGACCAGCTGTTGGACAGGTATGATTAGCCTCCATGATTTCATCCCAAATAGTGCCTTCAGGTACCCAAAAGCAACCTTGATGATATAGGACTGGATCAATCTTATGATAACCCTGAGGCTGATCTACTGGGTTTGTACATGCTAGCTCCAATAGCTTATCATAACCTTTGGACAAAGGTTGCAGAAACTTAACCTTGGAATACAAGTTCAGGTCTGCGCCCTCAGCTAAGGACATGGTGGCCAACGTAGCCAGTGGAGGTAATACAAAAGGCACCACAGCTTTGTCTGGAATCATAGTATGTGTGTTAAACTTGGCGTCCATACTAGCATCTGGGAGATGTGAGGGATTCCTGCTTAGAGCATTGGTCAAGTGATTGTCAGATCCCTTAATAAACTTGTAACGGAACTTGTATCTTGTCAGATCACCATGCCATCTGGATTGGCAACCCAACAAAACCCTGGGTTGTTGATAATATATAAGAGCTTTGTGGTCAGTTCTTACTACAAATGGATGACGTGCCGGCATGAGATGGTAGTGCCAATGCTTTAACAATTCCACTACAGCCAACAATTCCTTGTCGTAAATCATGTAGTTGCGTTATCAAGCCTCCATCTTCCGGGAGAAATACCTTACAGGTCTCTCAATCCCGTCACTAGCTGTTTGCAACAGCACACCAGCCACAGCGTATTTAGATGCATCGGTGGAAACAACAAAAGGAAGCTCAGGATCCACATGTCTTAGCACTGGGGAGGACAAAAAAAGAGCCTTGACTGCTGAGAAGGCACTTGCACACTCAGGCGTCCAGACTAAAGTCGTCTTTCCACTAGCCAAATATAAAGGGGCAGCCACCTCAGACAAGTGGGGGGTGAATTTCTTCAAGAACGTACATGTACCCAGGAAACTACAAAGTTGGGATACCGTCACAGGCGTAGCATACTCTCAACCCGCAGCTTCCTTGTCAGGGGCAATGGTGTGGCCATCCTCAAAGATAATATTACCCAGAAAGGTAACCTTATGTTTAAAGAATTCATACTTACTCCTTTTGATGATCAAGTTTGCTTGGAGAATGCGCTCTACAACTGCCAACAAGTGGGCCTTATGGGACTCCTCATCCAGAGAAAACACCAAGATGTCATTCATATATGCAATGGCACAAACACCTAGGAGATCTCCCAGGACTGAATCAATCAACCGCTGAAAGCAAGCCAGGGCATTCTTCAATCCAAAAGGCATTACGCGGAACTGGAAGATACCCTTCTTGGTTCTGAATGCTGTTAACTATTCCATTCCTTCTGCAATCCTGATTTAATTGAAAGCATTCAACAGATCAAGTTTCAAGAATACCTTGGCCTTCTCAACACATCTAGAGATCTGTGCTTTGAGAGGTAAAGGATAAGAGTCCGGAATTGTAATGTTATTCAAATTCCCGTAGTCAACACAAGGACAAAGGGACCCATCAGACTTCTGAACAAACAATAGCAGAGAGCAGATCAACAAAGCCTTCTTAAAAATGTAGCCTTTTGCCAACATGTCACAAGTCCACTCTTCCAAACATGCATCTTCCTTCAAGGTTAAAGGATAAATAGGAGACACAATTCTGATCAGATCAACAGTGACCTTAAAGTCAAAGTCAAACTGTGTGTGCTTGGGAAGGACTTTGCCTCTGGTGGCGTCAAATGCCACGGACCAGGGTTGCAAACATGCCGGTAAATCCAAACTTACAGGGACAGGGACAGGAACAGGAAACAATTGTATGGTCTGTGATGATTGCTCTGATTCAGACATATCCAACAGCGGAATACAAATAGTTATACCCGAGGAGTGTTCCACCTGTAGCTCATTTTTCTCCAGTAAGGTTGATACATTATGATCTCTCCACCAACTCTCTCCCAAAATGATAGGATACATAAGGGTAGGGCAAACAGAAAACCTTGCGGTAAAAGACTGGCCTGCTACTACAAAAGTAACTGACTTCTTCAGCTGGAAAGAGGGAAACATTTGAAAATTTCCACCCCTAACTAGCATTCCCATATGATACTTGAGTTGTAGCAAGTCAGCAGTCTCTACGCTCATAAAGTTCTCAGAAGCACCTGTATCTAACAAGATGGCTGGCTGATAGATAGTCTGACTATTATCAATGCTATCATGAAACAAGAAGTAACCAGAAGTGGATTTATTTGCAGCAAAGGTAGAATTCTTGGCAGGGTCTTGTTTTTCATTGGCAGTATGGACGGCAGCTAAGGAAGCAGGATGCTCCTGGAAGTAACAATCAATCATTTCTTGGACAGCAGCTGGAAGAACGGGGGTATCACAATCAATGGGAACAAGGGGCAACTCTTCAGACGTAATAACAGAAGATTTTGCAGGTACAACATGCTGAAGCATTGCCAAGGAACTATCAGGAACAGACACTATGGGGGCCTCCTTTACATCACCGGGTTTGTTCACCACTGCCAATTGTAGTTGAGACAAGCTAGGGGGAAAACAATCTTGGCTTTGGTTGAAAGAAACTACCAAGGAGCAAGGACCAGAAAACCAAGAGCGTGCAGCAGGTTTATCCTCAATTACCAACATACCTTGTTTGGAAGTAGACAGATTTGAGACCAGAGAAAGAATTTGGCTTACCAGGGCCTCAGTTGTGGTTAACAGGGAATCCCAAACCGCTAAATCCTGGGCAGTCTGGTCAACTGCTAACCACAACGCTGAGAGTTTGTTCACCTCAGGAACATTGATTGTACGGCAATAGGTAAGAAACTGAGGAAGGAATACCAAAAGTTGAGTTGTACCCTGACGGAAGGCGTACAGCTTACAATATACTTTGAGCTCCTCAATAGATACACACAAATTTTTTAACAAAGGGTATAGAGATGCACTCTCAGTTAAAACACGTGGATTGCGCTCCACTACGGACAACAACCATTCTCAAGCATCTTTGGAAACCTTTGTCATTACATGGTAAACTTGGGATTTGTGACTAAGGCTAGAGCCAGAATAAAATGATAATTCTGACAAAACTTCACGCGAAATTTCATCAGTGGGTGGGGCAGGAAAATAATCCGGACGCCAAAATGACATGACACAACGGAAATAGGAAACAGAGGATTCAGTCTCTACAACTGCAACCAGAGATGGAAGCCAAAAATTAAAGAAAAGTCCAAACTGAAAACTCAGAAATGAACTTATGCAAATAAACATGGTAAACGCAGATATCTTGACAGAGCAGGAGAAAAGAAACACAAATTCATGATGAACTGCTTCCAAAAACTCAGATGTAGAAGAGTTGAGTAATGTGACAGAAATCACTGGATAATATGAAGCTGTTTCTAAATGATGGGGAATTGCCACCCAAATCCAAATAGAATTGATGACTAACCACCAATGCGGCTTTAAATATCTTTTTGTGAAATTTCCAATTGAAACTCCAGGATTAAGTAGAACAATCAATCCTAACCAGAGTAAACCAAGATAAATGACCTGGGAAAGCAGCAATGCATCTTCAGCGTAGAATTCTGGGCATTAAGAAGTGACACAATTTTCATTTTCCAGAATGGGGGGAGGAGCTACAAAATTGGCTGGCATGAAATTAACATTTTGCGGCGCCAACAACAAAGTTCCAGATGCTGGGCCCTATCTTCCTGAAATGATTCTGTTCAGAATCAGATTTTATGGGATATACCGCAACAACCCAAGCACAGGATGCATTTTTAAAATTTAAATTAGAACTTGGGATAATTGATTTTTATTGAGTAAATTTAGAAGGACTCAACTCTTAGAGTTGAAACAGGGAAAATTATTCAATATATATCAGAAAAATTGACTAAGCAATACCACTTGAGTCTTGATCTCCTATTCCTTTGGCATCTTCAAGTAAGTATCTAGTCCAGGTTGCAAAGAACCCTTGTGTAACCAGTTTCTGACAACCATGCTGACTAATGAGCTTATATCAGGTGACCCTCATATTACATCAATTTATCAATGTCAGTTTACAAGGGGGAGCTGGTTTCAGCTGGCATACTGGAGCAGCTGTGATCCATTTTCAATCAACTGTTTGGTTTAAATCCGTTAACTTGGTCAATTTTGATACAGGTTTTCCAGCCTTCCGCGCCTTCTTACTTGGACAGACAACACCTGGCATTATGGAACTTACCTTGACAGGTAGAGGCCTCACATCCATACAGCATGGCAAAATGGGACTGGTCAGTCACCTGATGCCTACTGAGTTGGTAAGCAAAGAAGGCAGCAGGGAGGAATATATCCCAATTGGCAGCGTCAGAGAGTGTGAGTTTCCTCATTATGGACACCAGGGTGGAGTTTGCTTGTTCAACAGTTCCATTGGCTGAGGGGTTATATGGCGCAGAGAACAATTAGTGAGTTCCCATAGCTTTGACAATAGAAGTGATGAGGCAAGCATTAAAGTTGGTACCATTTTCAGAGAGCAGGACTTGAGGGCAGCCATGTCAATAGAAAATGTCTTGAAGCAAGAAAGTAGCCGTGGTCTTAGCAGTTATATCTTTTGTGGCTCTGGCTTCAACCCACTTGCTAAAGTGGTCTATAGCAACCAAGATAAACCAATACCCCAACCTAGGCCAAGGGAAAAGCCCAACAGCATCAATACTCACTGTGTGGAAGGCATGCTTTGGAGGGATAAGTTTGAACTAGTGTTGGGACAGGTGAGGGCGTTGGAGCTGACAGGAATGACAGGAGGCAAGGACATCAGGGATCAAGAGGCGCATGTTCTCCCAATAGAAGTTTTTACACAACCAATCATGAGTCTTGGCTATGCCCCCATGGCCAGTATCAATTGAGCTTTAAGGATGATGGCTATCCTCATACTAGAGCAAACGTAGGGTAGTTAGGCATTGTTAACCTTTTTGAAGAGTTGTCAGTCACAAATTATAATGTCCTTGGATAGGGTCTGTAGTGCCAAGCAGATGTCTTCTGGCTCAGAAGTCCAAGAGTCAGGATACCCTATTAACTTGTATAGGCAATCAGCATCAGCGGGATGGATAGCTAGGACTGGCATTCTTGACATGCCATCAGCGTTCTGATGTTGAGCCCCAGGACAGTGTATCACAGTGAAATCATACCCTTGTAGACGCAGAGCCCAACACACTAGTCAACCTTCAGGTTCCTTTAGCTGTTGTAGCCATTTGAGGGAGGAGTGATCTGTGACCACTGTGTAGTGGGTCCCATAAATGTAATGCCAAAACTGTTTTACTGCATGCAGCACCGCCAGACATTCCTTCTCAGTGACAATGTAGTTCTTCTTGTGCTTATTGAGGACCCTTGACAAGTAGGCTACAGGTTAATCCACGCCTTCATTGTCAATTTGGGCAAGGATGGCACCCACAGCTACTCCACTAGCATCATTATACAAGATGAACTCTTTATCATAATCAGGATAGACTAAGATAGAAGCCTCCTTGAGCTTGGCCTTCAGTGCTTTGAATGCTTGATGTTGGCTGTCAGTCTATTCAAAGGGGATATTGTGAAGCAGTTGGACGAGGGGTTCACTCAGATAAGCAAAATTGGGTATGAACTGTCAGTAGTATCCCATCATACCAAGGAATACTTGAACCTCAATAAAGGTTTGTGGGAGGTAGCATCTTGTCAATGGCTTCCACCTTATTATTCATGAGGCGGATCCCAGTTTGAGTGACCTCATGACCTAGGAACTCAAGACGTTCCTTGAAAAAGGAGCACTTGGAGGGTTTGAGTTTCAAGCCAGCTTTGCAAATCTTAATGAAGACATCCTTGAGGTGTTCCAAGTGGTTGGTAAAGTTAGCGCTGAATACGGTGATGTCATCAAGGTACAAGAGGACACAAGAGAGCTTTAAGTCTCGTAGGATGGAGTCCATAGCCTGTTAAAATGTGACAGGGGTATTGCAGAGTCCCTGGGGCATACAAGTGGGTTCAAAAAGGCCTTCTGAAGTGATAAGCACAGCCTTTTCTTGATCTTCAGGAGATAAGTTAACTTGCCAGTATCAAGAAGCTAGATCCATGGCTGAGAAAAACTTAGAAACACCCAGCCGTCTGAGAGCATTGTCAATTTATGGCAAGGGGTACAAGTCTTTCTTAGTGAGAGAGTTTAGGCAACAATAGTATATTACAATGCAATGCCCACCATCTTTCTTCTTGAGAATCAGTAACAGGGAAGCCCAAGGACTTTGGGAAGGAGCTAGTAACCCGGCGTCCAGAAGTTGCTTGAGTTCTTTAGACACCTGAGCATCCTCCATCCTACTACAGCGGTATGATTTGGCACAAAAAGGGGGCGCATCTCCAGTATCAATCTGATGCATGACCCCTTTAGCCAGGCCATAGTCCGTAGGTACAGAGACAAAGATGTTGCTGAACTGATTGAGCAGGTCAAACATGTCTTTTTGTTGAACAGGGGACAGTTGGGGGAAATCAGCAGCGGTGAACAAGGAAAGAACTTGAGGGCCGTCTTCAGGTAGATTGAAATCACTGAAAGTTCCAAAGGGGTAGAGGGAGGATACTTGCTCTGCTCCCAGTATACAACCATGACCTACAACCTGGCCTCTGGTCACCTGAATGAACAGGGCCGTCAGGTTAGCAAGCAGTAATTGTACAGGCTCTTTGTGGGTTTGGTCTAAAATCCCAGGACACAGGTGGGGCTTGGTACAACTTAAGGATTCAGGTGAGTAAAGCTCCAAAAAGGACTTTTTAGGCAGCTCATAGGAAATCTGGGAGTCAATCACCACTTGAGAGCCTGGGGGGATGGTGCTAGTAGCTGGTGCTAGCAGAGGTACCCCTTTTTCCGCAGGGAAGGAAGGAGGAGGGGTACACATGTTGGAGGAATGGGTCCTATAATTGAGAGAGAAGATACCTGTAGGATACTCAAGCACACAAATTTTAAGACGTTTTCCTGGGAGGCGCAAAGGTTCCTCAAAAATCAAAGGAACCTCATATCCCAAGAGCAAAAGGTATCCATCTCATAAGTTTACAATCCCATTATATTCTTGGAGGAATTGAGTACCAACCAAGAGGTCATAGCTTTTGTTCTCAAGGACCACAGCAGGGGAAGCAATGAGGAGTTTCCCAAACCTCATGGGTAGAGCGGAGTAGGCACCAATGGCCTGTGTTTGTGCCATTCCAGATGTGCCATACAACTGTGTGTAGTTGAGGTCAGGGGCCAACTTAAGTTTCTTCATTAGCTTGGATAAAACCACATTGACAGGGGAACCTGTGTCCAAGATGGCCTTGATCTTAACCTTTTGGATTGATACTTCCATGCGGGTTGTATCTTTCCCAAAGAGGGGTAAGACTGCCAACACATCTTGCGCAGCCTCTAGCTCCTTTTCCCATTTGGCCAGCATACACCGTAGTGCAGGGATTTCCTTATACACAGTCTGTAGTGGAAGATACACGGTTACATTGTAGAAAAGAGCTTTGGCTAACTCTGCAGCTTCCTTGGAGAAGTTGACCAAGACAGGAGGTCAATGGGCTTGAGCTAGGTAAAAGCAAGCCACCATAGACTTAGCTTCACTTGCAGGTACTTGGGAAGAGGTGGTAGTCTTCCCAGAGCAAAGCTTGTATGGTACAGGGATGGTTTCCAGAACAGCCAGGACGGAATAGCCATAATTATCAGAGTCTTCACTATCTGAATCTTTGGGCTCTGAATCACTGGAGAGATTGTGAAATAGATGAAGGATAGTAAGGCCAGAGGAAAAGTGAGTTTCCTCATCAGATAGAAGATCATGGGGAGACGGGGGAGATTGGTCAGCAGAGAATGTCTCCATTTCTAAGCTGACCTCTCTTTTCCCGCCTGTTCCTTAGGATCACAACCTTCTACTTGAGTATTAGTGCAAGTGCGCAAGTGGTGTTTGATCTGGCCACAGTTATGGCAGCATTGCCTCTTAGCCTGTCCACTAGCACCCAGGGTCTTTATGTGTGGCGTATGAGAGGTAGTTCCAGCATTGCTGGCTTTATTTTCACGTACCACCATACCTCTATGTGTCCAATGCATGTCTTGTAGGAGCGTCTTAATACTCTTCATGGAAGTGAGCAAAGCCTTGTGTGCCTTAAAGTGTAGTCATAGAAGCTGGTTCACCTTCAAAGCATTTGAACAAGCCGTGTAGGCTTCCTGGGGAGTTAACTGTCAACTGGTAATTAACTGCTGGCCTTCAATGTAGAAACAATCTGAAAACTCAGTCAGGGTTTCCTTGGGCTTGAAAGCAATGTGCATAAATGCATCCTTCTTGACCTCCAAGCTGAGATCTCCTCCAAACTACTCAATAAGGAGGCACTTTATATCCTCCCAAGTGACAATGGAGGGGAGCTTGGGGACCACAACTTCCTGGCAAGTGGGATGGAGACAGGTGAGGATGTGTTCCTTCTTGAGCTTGTCAGTAGCCCTACACATTGCAGTTTTGTAAATGGTTAGAAAGGCAGCAACGGTAGAGGTCTTTAGATCAAATATCTGTTTGAAGGTTGGTTTGTAGTTTGGGTTGATAGACGAGGATAAGGACTGATTGTTTTCACCAGGGTTGAGGATTTTAATAGGCGGGTTGCCTTCAAACTTGGATTCAGCAGCAGGTTGTCTAGCCCAGAGGAGTTGAAGGATTTCCTCTAGAGTGTCCAAGGTAGAGCTGTTCTGCCCACTAATATCCCTAGCAGTGGCAGCAGCAGTCCCAAACTTGTCAATCTTAATTTGTTGTACCGCCAAGGTGCCAGCAATCCCATTGACACAAGTAGCCAGATAAGTGGCCTGAGCAAACAAGGGGGCAACTTGTCCATTTAGGGTATTGGTAAAGTGGGAGAGGTTTTGGACCTCTCTTTCCAATGTGTCTTGCCTATCAGCTACATCATTTGTCACTTTGGCAAATTGATCTAGAGCACGCACACAGTTGACCTGGGGTTGACCTTCTAGACCAGGGCAACAACCATGATTGTCATGATCATGAGTATTAACAACTTCACCTTCATCTTCAGATTCATATTCAGATTCAGATGACAAATATTCAGAATTAGAGTGGCGCTGTCTTAAGTACTCAATTTTACCTTGTAAGGTAGCCACCTGATCAGTGAGGGAGGTAATACGAGGGTCAGGTATTGGTTTGACTGGAGGGGGTTTCTGCACAGAAGCTTGACGTCAAGTGGTAGCCTTGAGTTTGGCAATGGCCTCCCATACCTTGGTTTTGAAATCAAATGGGGTCTCAACAGGAGGAGCGGGAGGAGTCACCTCAATAGACGCTACCCTGTCATCCACATAATTTTGCACCTGGTATAGAGTTTTGCCTAGTGCAGCCTTATCTAGACCGTATTGATGCTGCAGATGGCAGCCCCAGGTATTGACATGAGCTCCTATCAATTTGAGTTGCAAATTGACATGCTCTCTGAATTGATTAAGATCACTAACCAGAGTCTCAAAGTCCTGACAATGGTTTAGCAGAAAGGCCTCAATTTGCTCATGCCACGCTGCCTGATGTTCATCCAATTCACATAGTTGATTATTTATGTATCCAGGGAGCAAGGAACAAAGGGATTTCAGGAAGGTGGTTAAGTACTTCTGTGGCGCCAGTGAGTTGCGCTGGTTGTCAGAAATACAATCAAAGAGACTGTGTGACCATTCTTGATAGGCCATATTTTGAGCATGGTTATTTGAGACAGTGGTGGCTACAGTATCTAATAGTTGATTCTGGGATCCTAAAGCAAGTTGGTGATGAACTAAGGCAGGTAGGATGAACTGGTTGACCAACACGCCAATAGTATCCATGGATTCCATCAACACGAGGGGGAGACCAAAGTCCAAAAAGAAGGAGTGCAGGTCTTCAGAAGCGTACCTGGGACAGAGGCCAGGGATAGAGTGTATTGCCACTGTGCCAGAATAAAGAAGGGAGCAGGCGGCAGCACAAGCTTGCTTGTAGTTGAGAGAGAAAGCAGGAAGGGGGCCCACACAGGCCCGGGAGACAGAACCAATACCATAGGATTTGAGGGGGCATTGGTGATGTCTTCTTCTAGAGGGGGTCTAGAAACTTTAGGTTGATTGGGTACTTCAGAAACAAAGGGAGAAGGACCAGAGAATGCACACGGGAACAGGGTAACCAAGGGGCTTGCAGCCCCTGTAGTGAGCACCATTTTGTTGTATTTGGCTCCAGGGGACGACATCCTGGAGGACACAGCAGGAAATCTTTATAAAAAAGATTTGAGGTCTGAAGCTAGCCTTGGGTTAGCCTTCAGGGAAAAATTAAGGGCATGTACCCTAATTTCCTGGAAAACAAGATGTAAAAGTCCTTTTGGCAAAAAGGACAGGAAAAAGCTTAAAGATTATTAAAGCCAACTCAAATGTAGATAAACTTGTCTTTATTAGGAGTAATGATTCTACTTTAAATAGTAGACAAGGGACAGTGATCACTCATTAAGAAGACAGAATGGCTGAGGGGGTCACGTTGGGATGAGGTCATATCAGGATCAATCACAGACAGGTACAATAATCTGGAATGGGTGGATATTAAACCAGACCCATTTGCGGAAGGCAAAGAATTTCTGAACTCAAAGGCAAACCCAGCCAAATCTTTGCAACTATCAATATTTGAAGGCCAGATCAAAATATCATTAATTGCACAATTTACGGCAGCAAGCCTGCATAAGCTAGCTGCTCAGTGGTCTGGGCAGACTCATCCTTCTCAGCGGAGGAAGGGTTTGCTCTAGTAGTGTGGGTGGGAGGGGGGAGCTTGTTAGAGGGAAGGGATCTTAAAGCATCCCAGACAATCTTGAAGGCTCTGGCGTAGACTTCAGTCTTAGAACCAGGCAGGAGGAAGAAGAAAAGGGGGTAGCCTGGGCGTCAAACTGCCAATGCAGGGCCCAAAGCTACTTGAAGAGGGTTGGGCAGGTAGCAAATGCACTGTTGTACAACCAGGTGATAGCAGTGTTGAGCTGCTCCAGGTTTTGAGTTGTGGCGTAGGCAATGATCCTATCCTCCACTTCCTGCCTATTGTCATGGAATAGGAACATATCTTCATCCTCAGTTTTTTGAGAGCATTGGAAAGGACCAGGTCTTCAATGGTGGTGGCGCTCTTGGCCAGGGGGTTTGAGGCTTGACACCCATCACTCATAAACTTAATCAACTGGCTATGTGCTGGCACCATATTGAGTTTGGTGGGGGAAAGGTGCTTACACACAAGCACAGCCAGATGGGTGAGGGAAAGATCTTTTGAGGTGGGCATCACCTGCACCAGAAACCATTTAAGGAGGCAGGCTATGGTGCTTTTGGGCATTGTGCAGGTATGCTTGCCCTGAATGGGTTGCACCTTATCCAAGTGCTTGTTTTTGCCTGTGCTGGGCAGGTGCAGTCCTCACAGGTGTAATGACAGCTCTTAAAGCCCTGGTTGATGTTTTTACAAGAGAAAATGTAACTGTTGGTCATCATGGTCAGCCCATCCTTAACGCTCATAATAGGGGAAAACTTTGGCAGGGAAGAAAGAACCTTAAACTTCCTGTCAACATTGCAAATGTTTTAGGCCTCAAAAGGGTCCCAAGGGCCAGCAGGAGCATGAAGAAAGTCAGGAAATTAGTAAGGTCAGAGATTTAAATCTTCTTCAGATGAGCTGGCACCAGGGGATCTTGATGGGGGGAGAAGAAGGGTTTTTTTGTGGTTCCCCTCATGGGCAGGAGAATTATCCTTGGGAAGGGACTTTTTGGTGGAGTGCTACTTCTTGATTGGCACCTCATAAGATGCAGAGTTATAAAAAATATGGTCAGTGAGCAGCACGTCTGATTCTTCACCCCCAGTGGAGTGATCTGGGCTCTGCTTATGAGAGGGCTTGGAGGCAGCCTTCTTGGTTGGTGCTGGCTTTTGCTTGGGGTCTTGGGAGCCTTGGAGAGACGCTTGGTGCGCTTCTGTTACTTGGAAGTATTCTTATCATAAAATAATAATTAAAAGGGTTTAAAATAAAGCAATGAATTTAAAAAACAAAAAAAAACTATACAATCATCATAATAAGGTTAAAACTGTTAAGGCTATTATTGAAATTTAAAACTATTAAACTAGTGTTGAATTTTTTATTTTATTTAAGGTTAAAAAAGTCAAAACTTAAAAGACTTATGCAAAAATATTAACTTTAGAGGTAGGACATACCATCTCAAAATTGCCATCTTGAAATACACTAACTCAATTTTCTGCTATCTTAATTTTATAGTAAAAACATCATTTCAACTTATGGCATTGCAACTATGAAAAACATGATTCAAAATTTAGATTTTTCAACTCCAAAACACCCAAAAAAATCCAATGAAATAAAATTTAAAAAACATTTCTAGGCTTAAAAAGGCCCCAGAATTCTAAATCTGCAATAAGAAAATGGGGCCAATGAGTAAAACAAGGCTGTGTAAAGCCCAAAAGTTAAAACATACCCAAAAACAAATATTTTCATCTATTATAACTATGATCCATACTTTAAAATAAGCATATAATTGTACCAAATACTAAATAAAAGTCAAAAAATGATAAAATTAAAGAAAATAGAAGAGAAGATAAAGAAGTGTTTATTGAAAATAGGCTCAAAATTTAGTTGATAGAGCAACAGAGATGGCCTAAAACGCTCAAGATTTCTATCCTTGGGATAGTAGGCAAGGGCAACCTTGCTGATTTCAGTATATTTCTTTGCTGCCTTAGTCTTCTTGGGGGGGTTGTCCTTGGTCTTCATGCCAGTCTTAAAGAGCCAGGAAGTGATGGCCTGCTGGGTTTTGAGATGCACCATTATCTTGTTGAATTTGGACTTATGAACCTGGATGTTTATTGCAAATTGGCTATGTCACCCTTCAAGGAAAGAGGTGGTCTTGATGAGACTGTCTTTGACCTGCTTAAAGCAGTTCCACTGGATTGAGTCACTGTCTTTTCTGATGTGACGTGCTCTCTGAAAAATACCAACACATTGAGTTTCAAATACTCAAAAAAGGGCACAAAGGCTGCCTGGTTGGCAAGGATATAAGGATGGTGGAGGAGGGCGTTGTAAAAGGCATCAGTATCCTCCTTTCTCAAAAGGGAAAGGGTAGCAAAGCAGTTAAACATGCCCTTGGCTTCTTTAGTGCCTTCAGAGTTGACCAGCTCATGAAGATCAGAGCACTTTTGGAGGCAGCAGCAGAGTGCCTGCCAGAAGTGAAAGTAGCACCCCTGGGGGAGCTCTTGAAGACTCTAATAAAAGCATTGGCCTGAGCCTGCTCAAAATCCACTACCAGATATTTATGGTAAGAAAGGCTTTCTGGCTGATTTTTGGTTGGGGTGACTTCCTCTTCCTGGGACTGGGCCTTCTTCTTGCGCCCTCTGGTCTCCTTTGGCTCCTCTTCAATGGTTGGGAGGATCTCATCCAACTTGGCCTTTAAAATTGTAAGAGCACAGACATAAGTTTCCTGCTTCTTATTTGGGAGGAAAAATAAGACCGGAGGAAAAACTAGATAACCACCTGCCTGTGAATATTCCAAAGCTGACTAAATAGCTTTGGGCAGGTGGAGAAAGTGCCATCTGCAAGCCATGTTTTGCATTTTAACAGGTTGTGCAGATCCTGCAAGGTGGCAAAGAAAATAATGCGCTCAGGGGCATGTTGGCTGTTGTGTGTAGAAGGAATCTCTCCTCATGACAAGATAGTTTTTGTTCCTTGGTAAGGATCAATTGATAAGCACTGACGTCTTAGGTGCTCAGAGCATACCTCTGATCAGTGAGATATCTCTTCAATTTGGAGACACCACCAAAGTGGCAAGTTGGGTGCCATTTAAATTGAGAAGGGCATCATTGAATACCTCAGTGGCAGTTTGATCTTTGGTGGTTGGGATGAACCGGAAAATGTCAAAACAGCAGGCTCAACCCACCAGTAAGGTTCCAAGTAAGCAGGTTCACAACCTGCAATCCAATTCTCTGTCCACTTGCAGCCAAGCTAGGAAGACAACTCAAATTACCAAATACAATAACATGAAAGAAAGATAATCACTCTCAGTGGGTGACTCATTTTGGCGCTTGACTCATTACCAGGATCAAGCCACCCCCTTCACCATCCAATTGTGTGATCAACACAATCATGTTCCTGTTATCCTTGATTCACAATAGCTATATAATCCATATCTCTCAATAAAGATTATTATCTAGTTTTTAAATATTTTCCCCCTTGTAACTCTGCTAAAATAGCACAGTTACAACATTGGTAGCACAGGTAGGTTATCCATCTTACCTTACTTTACAAAACTCCACATGTTGCCTGTACCCGCCGCGGTAAACAAATACTCAATAGAATCATGTCTGGCCTCCTGATAGACTGGACCCCATACACACCTGGTATGGAAATAACTGATGGCTTTGTCCTGCACCAAAACACAATGATCCCGCTCTCCACCTTCAACACCATCTTTGCTTAAGGGTTCTTCCAGGCTACCCCCACTATGCCTCATCTAACCAATGAAAGTACCATGCCAGCCTACGTACCCAAAGACTTCAAAGTGCTGCATTGGAAACTTTTGCAGGAGCCAACAATGACAACACTGCAGCATGGATTCAGTCTTCCCAAAGCAAGTTAGCGCAGATGGAATGTCCACAGAGATTCTGGATTGCAGAAATCTCCATTTGACTGACGCACAACGCTGGCACCTGGTGCAACAAGTGGAATAAAGAACACACCAAGAAGAATTGATACACCTTCAAACAAGACTTCTTGTCAAGATTTGTGCTGAAGGACACCACACTCATGATTATCTGCCAAGTAAAGAACTTGACCCAAACTTGTACTATGAAGGAGCTCACCCGCACCTACTAGGAACTTTGCCTATGTGCCCCCTCCAATATAGCCTTTGACACTCCAGCCACCCACCTCATGTACTACAACGCTCTCAAGTTGCACGTAATGAGACATGTGAACCTGTACCAAGTGACCAACCTACAAAGTCTATACTGTGAGGCCAAGAAAGCAGAACAAACGTCCAATGCCCTTCACAAGATACAATCAGGGAAGAGAGAGCAATCCAAGGACTCTCACCCAGCTGGGCGCTCTAATAGATCACCCCCCAGGAACAACAACAGCAGTACTAACCACAAACCTGCTGGTTCAAATGGACATGGGAACAGGAACAACAGCCAATCAAACTGAACCCATTTCTGTGTCACTGCCACTCAAGACAACCAAGACAAGGGAAAAGCCTGGGGAGAGCACTAAGCAATCCAAGCTCTCCCCAGACCATTCCTGACTCTCCCAACAATGAGTACTGACCAGAGGACGTGGATCAATGACCAATGATTCAAGTGCCCTCAGAAGACCCAGTACTGAACACCATCACCAGACACCCAAATAAACTGATGTCCTATCCTTTCTGTTTTGCAGTTACACAGGCTCAGCTCTCCTGGACCTGGGCGCAGATCAAACCCTGGTCAACAGCAGTTTTTTCAATAAGTTCAAGTTAGCCACTAATCCTTTGCGGATTAAGAACGTGGTTTTAGCTGATGAACATCACATTGCCGTGACATAGAAAACTGCCCCCTTCTCTGTCATGCTAGAGAACCTACATTCCACCATTCAAGGTCCTGTCATTGACTTTCCCAAATTTGACATTTTACTGGGACTCAACTGGCTTCAAAAGAACAACCCCCACATGGACTGGGCGACCTCAATACTGACAATCAAACGTGAGGGTGTCAACCACCAAATCTACCCTGACTCAGTGGACCAACTACTGTGTGGCCATGTCTTTGTACGTATCACAGAGACCTTGGAAGAACAGGAGAACCTCAAGGCAATTTTTGGGACTCTTGCCAATACAAGATTATCTATTTAAAGGATCATCAGGATACCACCACGCCGCAGGATTTCAAAATTGTAGCTCAACACCCAGAAATCTTAAAGGAAGCTCTACCTGGGTTACCACCAAAGAAACATATCCAACATTCCATCCAACTCAAGGGAGCATTACCTAAGGCACAACCCATCTACTGCCTCACTCCAAACAAGTACAACACCCTGTGTACTTACCTCAAAGAGGCACTTGAGAAAGGACTTATCTGCCCCTCACAGTCCCCTTTTGCTGCTGCTGTATTCTTTTTAGCAAAGAAGGACAGTACCCTATGCTTAGTTAAGAGACTACTGAGCCCTAAACAAAGTTACCATCAAGAATTGTTACCCACTACCACTCATTGACAATCTCTTTGATGCCCTGGGTGGCGCTAAGGTCTTCTCTAAGATTGATCTTACAGCAGGCTATAACCAGATCCGCATTAAAGAAGAAGATATTCCTAAAACAGTCTTCTGCACCAAGTACAACATGTTCAAGTGCGTAGTACTCAACTTTAGTATGAAAAACGCCCTGTCAACCTTTGTAACCTTCATGAACAAGGTGTTTGCTCCCCACATTAGCAAGTGTGCCCTGGTATACCTAGACAACATCATTTTTTACAGCCTGTCAGTGGAACAGCATCACAAGGATCTGGAGGCAGTCTTTGCCACCCTAGCTCAACATAAGCTGCTAGCCAAACCTTCCAAATGGCAGTTATTCTGCAAACAACTACCCTTCTTGGGACACATAGTTTTGAAAGATGGCATTAAACCTGACAGTCAGAAAATCCAGGCCATTTTCAAAATGCCATCACCCAAAGACAAGTCATAACTCCGCATTTTCCTGGGAATGGTTGCCTATGTACAACAATTCATACCCAACTGCGGCATCCTGACTGTTCCGCTATCCACCATAACTGGTGCCAAATCCAAATTTGTATGGACTCCCCAACGTGAACTTTGAGTCAGACGCCTTAAGGAAAAACTCAAAACAGCACCCATCCTCCAATATCCTAAATACAAGGGTGAATACCAAATGGAAGGAGATGCCTCTGATGCATCCATTGGGGTACTACAAATCAAAAACAACGCTGGTGACTTCCTACCCATGGCCTATGAATCATGCAAACTGACAGACAGCAAGTGCCAGTATCCCATACATGACAAAGAGCTGTTGGTAATTTTACACTGCCTAGTCAAATGTTGTTGTTACTTAGAGCAACAAGAAGAGTTCACTGCCTTGACAGACCACAAATCACTCATCTACTTCAAAACCCAAGAAAACCTATCCTGCAGACAAGCCAGATAGATGGAGCTTTTGGAAAGGTTCAACATGCTTATACAATACAAGCTGGGCCCAGAGCTGGCCATGGCTGATGCATTGTCTTGACTATACTTCAGAGCCACAAGAGGTGAAAATGGGCTCAACCCAAACTGGCCCCTCCTGGTGCTTTGGATAAAGGATGAATGCTTCCCTCCAGGCACTACAGACATCACAAAAGAGATGGTCATAAAAAATTAACACCTCTTCTTGGATGTATACAGGACACTACACCGGAAAATGTCTGATGGGACAACCATACCATACATTCCTACACACCAGCAAGTTGAACCCATCCTATGCTATCATAGAGACCTTGGCCATAAAAAGAGTTGAAACCTTTACAAGTTCCTAAAACACAAGGTCTTGTGGCCGACCTTATACCAAGATGTCCAAGAAGTCTTGGATCATTGTGAGGTGTGTGAAAAGTTTAAAAAGAGTGAGACTCCGCCCAAATCTGTATTGCCCATTTGCACACAATTACCATTTAAAGTGTGAGCCCTGGATATTGTGGGGCCTATGCCCAGAAAACATAACTGCAAAAAGTACATTATCCCTGCCATTGACTTTGCCACACGCTGGCCAGTAGCCCAAGAAGTTAAAACACATACCGGCAATGACGTACAACACTTCATAGGAAAAGAAATCATCAGCAAGTTTGGAAAGCCAGAACTCCTGATAACCAACAGAGGCAAAGAATTGACCTCTGAAAAGTCAAATGTATACCTTACCAATAATGAGGTCCAACATACGATGACAACACCCTACCATCCTCAGGCTAATGAACGTGTGGTGCGGTTAAATGGCAGCCTTGTACAAGCCTTGGCCAAGCTCACCTCTGGGAGACCTGAGGACTGGTAAAAGCAGCTACCAACTGCATTACTTGTATGCCAGACCCATGTGAACAGATCCACTGGCAAAAGCCCCTTTGAGTTAGTTTTTGGAACACAACCAAATATCATCCAGGCGCTATCAGGACCTAAGCTGGAGATGCCAGACAAAGTTCCCCCCACTCAGATCCCCAGGTCATACAGGCCAATAGCAACCAGACAGAAAGAGAGGAGAAGCGCCTACAAGAGACTTTTTCCCCCATTAGGGACAGACACAAGGTTGATAACAAAGTCTGGGTCATGAACATTGACAAAAGTAAACTACAACCAGAGAAAGTGGGCCCTTCTATCATCATAAAGGTAAACAAAAACAACACTTACCTCATTCAAGTACTTGGCAAATGCAAGCAAGATAAAGTCGTACATAATGACCAACTTTTACCCTGTAAATCAAGACAAAAACAATGAGAAAACTGTCCACCCTGCACCCAAACAACAGTTAGTCCTGTATGGCGTCCAGGCTCCCAATGACCTCCCTGACAACCTGCCCCCAGAGGAGGCCAACCTTCAGTTGGGGGGTCAAAACAGCAGGCTCAACCCGCCAGCAAGTTTTGGAGTAAGCAGGTTTGCAACCCGCAATCCAATTATCCATCCACTTGCAGCCAAGCTAGGAAGACAACTCAAATTACCAAATACAATAACATGAAAGAAGGCTGATCACTCTCAGTGGGTGACTTGTTTTGGCGCTTGACTCATTACAAGGATCAAGCCACCCCCTTCACTATCCAACTGTGTGATCAACACAATCATGTTCCTGTTATCCTTGATTCACAATAGCTATATAATCCATATATCTCAATAAAGATTATTACCTAGTTTCTAAATATTTTTTTCCCTTGTAACTCTGCTAAAACAGCACAGTTACAACACAAAGAAACCAGCAGATCAGTTAGTAAAGGGGGTCAAAAGGCTGTGTGCAGTCATGCCCAAGAGTCAGGGCCTTGAATCTAGTGAACCTGTATGTAATGAGCCTTGCAGGGCAGCCAACGTTATCACATTTATAGTGATTTTGGCAGATTGTTTTTTTATATTTTTACAGCTGAAGCTGTAGCCCTTGTAAACAAAAATGGCTCCTCCTTTCTTAGTCATTACGGGGTAGCTGGCTGGGTATGTGGTGGGCACAGCAAAGGTGCCATTTTGATTGCAGATATTGTGAACAGTATTTAGATCCCAGAGCTCAATTTGCTCATCCACAGGAGCACCAGGCTCAGGCTCCTCTTCCTCTTCAGGATCTGAGGTGGGATCAGAGTGGCGGTTAAAGTTGAATAACTTTTCCTTAGGATCTGAAGGAGAGTAAACAAAAGAGAGTGGGAGGGGTTGGGCTTGTTTCCTCAGGTTCAGGTGAAGACGTGGGTGTCTTGGGGGAACTTTAACCTTATTAGGCTGCTTTTTAGGGGTAGCTTTGGCCTTCTTGGCCTTGGATGCAGCTTTGGTGGTAGGCTTGGGAGGCATCTAAAAGTGAATTAGTATCAAAATATGAGCAATTTGGGGGTTGTTTTAAAGAGAAAAACAAGAATGTTTTTAATGTAAAAGTATCAATTTTTTACATATAATTGTAGAGGAGATCAAATAATATATACTATCAAAATTTCAATATTTTTTTTGAAAAAATAATTTTTTTATTAGTAACGCAAGTAGGCAAAACTTTGAGTTTTGACTGAAAACTTGCTCTCAAGATGGCGTTTTTGAAGTGACATAATTGAGGTGCCGTAGCTCAAAAACATAGTGTTTTTGACCATTTTTTATATTAAATTAACAAATTTCCAGTGGAGCCACCTCAACCAGGCCAAAGAGTAAAACTTGAATATTTAAAAAAACTAGCTTATACAACTGGGGCTAAAAAGTACCCAGTTGTTTAAAGGAGGTCAAAAAAGATATATTTGCAAATTTTCATATGTTTTCTTACATTTTTGCTCAATTGATTTTAGACGTGAATATGTACTTTTGAAAAGTGAAAAGCAAGAATTGCGGTGAGGGAATTGATATAGCGTAGGCTGGAGTAATATGTAATTTCCCATTATTTTCCCCTATCCATTGTGTGCATCAAATCAATTGGGTGATATGGAACTTGGTGGAATTCAAAGTGACGTAAATTGAAATAGCATAATCACCCCCTTCCATATCAAAATCACTATTAAAATATTTTATTAAGAGATCCCTTATCAAGATATCCATGTCTAATAAAGTTGTAAATTACATATAGCAAAACTGGTTTTTTTACCAGGCAATGACAATCACTAGAAGAAATATCATAGTGGAGTCTTTTTAGGCTGTTCTTATTATAAGTGTCTTAGATTAATACTATAGATAAATCTTCTGGCACTATACAACAGGCTTTATTTTAGTAAGGTATAAGCTTATTTTAGTTAAAGATAAATAGTGTGATTCAAAATAACGTTAAGTCAAGATGGAATAAACACACCCACCACTAAGTGATTTCATATGTAAATAAAATTAGCAAAATAATATTTAATTAATCTGACTCAAAGTGACAGAATTGAGATGGCGTAAATTTGAGATGCTGTATTATAAAGGTATATGTAAATTTAACTATTTTATTGTTTATTTTATTTTTTTGTGATTCAAAATCACTAACACAAAAATGCCATCTCAAATTAAATCCAATATGGCGTAAATCAAAGTGCCTTTTCAATATGGTGTGTTGTACCACAGATTGCCCAAGTAAAGACCAGGGCCCGGAGTTGAACACCATAGAGTCCACAAATCCTGTCAAAGTAATATAGAGTACTCAAAACAGCTGGGTGGACATGGTCTTGGAAGTGGTGGTAGGTTTCATTGGGCAGTTGGGTTGGGGGTAAGGGCGGAGTCATGGGGACAAAGTAGGCAGGCAGATAATTGTACTTGTCTTTGAACAATCTTGGCAGCCTCACATACCACTTTCCTTTGTGTCCTATAGTTTTGGTCTCTCTAGTTCTTGCCA
The DNA here is from genome assembly GCA_014839935.2 of Entomophthora muscae. Taxonomy (NCBI): domain Eukaryota; kingdom Fungi; phylum Entomophthoromycota; class Entomophthoromycetes; order Entomophthorales; family Entomophthoraceae; genus Entomophthora; species Entomophthora muscae. The sequence goes on along the minus strand of QTSX02004999.1, from coordinate 305,043 downwards.
AGGGGTTGGCAATGAGTATGTTCTCCAAGTTGAACTCAGAGTAGGCTCGGTTGGTTGGGCATTTGGAAAAATGCACAGGTCTGACAGGGGCTCCAGGGGGCCAGTATAGTGCCAGAGGTGGGTTAGCAGGTAGGTATCTAGAAGGGGTTGTTGTCTGGTTGTCTACTTGGCCAGTGTTGAGATAGAAGAGAACTAAAACTAAATAAGGTAGTATTTGCTCAAACCAAAGGTTCATAAACTTTATTATCAAATATGAAAATATAGTCATCCTCATACTGCTGGGGTTCTTATACCATGTCATTTTACTTCTTTAATATTTGCAGACTTCAGGCCTGTGGATAATTTGTTGGCAGGGCATGGATCTTCAGTTGAGGGGTGTGGTGAAATAGCTATGAGCTATTTACCAGCTTCTGTCAGCCAAACCAGGCTATAGACCTTATCTGTTGTCCACATAAAGCTTTAGGCTTTATCTGTCAGTCATAGAAGGCTATAGGCTTACCTGTCAGCCATATGAAGATATAGGCCTCATTTGTTGGCCATACAATGATATAGGCATTACCTGTTGGTCATAAGAGGATATAAGCCTCATCTGTTGTCCATAAAATGCTATAGACATTTTCTGTCGTCCATAGGAAGCTATAGGCTTTTTCTGTTGGCCAGATAAGTCTATAGGTCAAAGATGTTAGCCAGACCATTCAACATGTCACATCTGTTGCTCAGATTAAGTATAAGTGATCTGTTAAACTTTCTGCTCCATAGTCTGTCCAGATTATGCCCAATTCGCCTCAATTATCTTTGGAACAACCAGTTGCCAACTGACACTGATGATCTAACTTAAAATCACTCTTGTCAGTTGTAATCTCCACATGAAACTGTAGCAACTAACTTTATTGATCATCAATATTCCATATTGTTGATCAACATTTCAGTTGGCTATATCCCACAAATGCCTATATAATCTTCACTTGACTTATGTAATAAATTAGAGACCTTTTATTGTAAACCAAATACTGTTGTTTCTCCTTTAACTTGGATAAGTTACTTGTCAACTGCCTTTGCAGAGGTGCAGACCTTGGGTCTGTACAACCTATGATAGCTTCTGTAAGCTACAAACAGATGTTGAGCTCGTTTTTTCAGCACTGTTAATATAGAGACACCTAGGAATCATAAGTCTGATGTATGTCACTTATCAATTCTGAATCCTCTCTTCCCCTTCCCCAGTATCCATTGTCTCTATGGATTCCAACTGATTAACATACACCCATTCCTCTGCCAGCCCTGTTCTGACTCTTTTGTCTTGTTGCCAACTGACAACTGAATCCTTCCCAAAATATATATTATCTATCTGGTATCCAACTGACTACTATACACCAACTCTGTATCCTGTTCTGTTGCCCTGTTGCCGGCCAACACCTGAACCTATTTTGCTGTTGTTAATACTATGATCTTCATATATTGACAATAGTCAGAAACTCCTCAGTTTTATGCTGGCCAGGCATATTCTATTGTACTCCACCTTGCCTGGTGCTTGCATATCCAAGTACTGCTTAATCCTGACAACCTGTTAGAGCAGTCACCACAAGGCGTTTCAGGGTGGCGGGTCCTGGTTGTGCTTGCTTTGGTGAACAGAAGCAAAAATGCTTTGTTCTGCCGCTGCTGTTCACAAATCACCTGAGCCAGCCAATTGCATTACCCATTATGGACTGGAGACTGGCAGCAGCTGGTGATCATTGGCAGGGCTAGTAGTAGGCTTTGTCTTAACCTTCTTTAGGCAATCTACAACCTCTGTATAGGTCTGGGTCTTCAGTGGCACAAGGTTGGCAGAAATCTGGTGACTATTCAGGGAACCACCCTTAAGAAGCTGGCAGGTTGCAGAGTAATTCAGCAACTCAAGTTTGTGATTCAACAAGTCAGCAAGTCCCTGTCCTTCCTGGGTGACTTTAATTTGACTTTGGAGGGTCAGAATTTGATTTCTGGGCTTTCAATGTTGATGTTGAACTTTTTTCTTTGCCAATGGAAGACCAACAAGTTTCTGTCCCACCCTGACTGGGGAAGGCATCTCCCACAACTCAGGGTTTGGCTTAACTGGCAGTCCAGCAGGTCCCTCTCTATTCTAGTTGGTATAAGACATTTTCTGAGGGCCAGGGTTTACTTCCTGGGGTTTTAATATAAGTATTGAAATGTCTTTAATGACACTTCCCAACTAACTGGCCCTAGAAACAAAGGATGTAACCTTGCCAGTTGCTGCACTATACCCATGCCACTTGTAAGCGCATATATTGTCATAAAGATTCACTTTTCTTAACAACCATCCCAAGGTGTCATTACATCAACATAATAAACATAAAAATTCTTACCTAAGACCCCAAATTCTTGACATTGTGTATCAAGGGGCTTTATATATCCAATTGAGTCCAAGCCTATTATTATAACACAAGCTCAATTTCAGTACTTTACTACAATCTGAGTATCTAAGCAGCTAGACTAGATTATGGATGGTTATCAAACTTGTCACAGTTTGCTTTTTGACCACAATTCACCTGTCATAATTTGTTTTGTGACTTTAATAGATGGTCACATTGTAATTCATGATGATTTTTTGTGGCTTTAGGAGCAGATCACAATTGAACTACCACATTTTCTTACCTGCTCAATAGTCACAAAACAAACCTACATGAACTATAATGTAACTAAGCACAATCCTATCTTGTTTTATTTTTATTCATTCATAAGTATTTAAACTATTAGTTTTTATTGAAATAGATATTTATTCATTTAATTGATTAGTATTTCACTACTAAGTAAGTCCTGTCTATCATAAATCCACATAATTTAGTGTTTTATCACTCACCAGGTGATATCCTAAATCTTCTAATTAGAAAATTACAGAGAACCTGTGACTTTGGCATAACCTTTGGCCCGGAATGTTTTATTGTCATCAGAAGTAGCAAGTCTGACAAGGCCCAAGGCCTGGAAGATTTGTGATGTTTCTTTCTACTTCTGGATATAGGTTCATATTTGTTGTCTTTATATCTAGCTATAGAAATTAATACTGTATGGAAAAGTATGATCTTTTTCTCTACAAATAAAGACTATGAGAGGATAATAATAAGGAAATATGACTTGGATTAGTCATCAAGTCATAACAGAATGATCATATTTTATTCTAATAGACTGGCTTTAAAGTAGCCTGCCTGGCCATGTTATTTCTGGCTCTACTTACATCCTAGTAGCATCAGGGCAACACAGCAGGGAGCCCATCCTTTTTGGGGTAGTTTTTAAATAAGGTTAATCACAACTTCCACAGCTCCTGTGTTTATTCTAGACACACTGTACTGTGGATTCAGAACCTGTTGGCAAAAATGCAGGATTGTCAAATTATTTTGGTTGAATCCACCAAATCACTGGAATATTTTTCATTTTTATATATAAAAAAACAAGCTGTTCTGGGATGAAAATTTCCCCATCAAGTTAGTGAATTCCGAAAAAATAATTTAACCATCCTGCATTTTTTCCAACAGGTTCTAAATTCACAGTAATTCATGTTCCTCCACCTGAGCAGAGTAGCTGTCCACCTGGGCTGCTTCCAGGGCTAGCTATCCAGTTGTTGGCTACTAGTTCAGAATGATTGGTTCACTTAATCAGAGCTACTCTAATACAATAGGCTCAGAGCCTTTTAACTTAGAGTGTTTAGCCTGACGGCCCAGTTCATGGTGGACTCTTCTAGACATAATGAAGATGTCAATCTATATGATGGCCCTCTTGCTCTAGGATATAATTAAAGTTTAGAATAGCAATTATTATAAGATGCATGTTTGAGTGTATATTGAGGTAAACCAATTAATTACACAATATCTGCAGGACTCATTCATTAATTAATAACAGGGACTTGTTAAAGCCAGTATATGATCTGGCCATTAATCTGATGTTTTCTTGGCCAGCACATCCATGTTTTATTATTGAAACCATTCCTAAGAGCAATTAACTGCTGGTATGTGTTAATTGGTTGAATCCATCAATAAATCAATCTCCAAAAATCCTGACACTGTCCAAGGAGAGATGAAAAGTTGAATTTAATAAATAAATCCATTATATTTTATTTATTTTTAGGCTGAGATTACTTATCATATATTTAGTTTAATTTTTATTTAAAATAATTCTTAAAAGAAAATTTAATTATATTTATTTTAAATTAAAATTTTATATTCCAAGTATAAATAAAAATAAAACATAAATCTAAATAAGCAGAGGATATAAATTAAGTTTAGTAAAGCTAAAATAATGATTTTAAAATGTTACAATTTTCTAATTTTATAAAGCGTAGATCTGATCTGTAGCTTTAAAATAAGCCATTGTACATTAAGATCAGCTTAGTATTCTTAGAGATACATTGGGTTTAGTTTTTTAGTGTGTACTAAGTGCTCATTTGAATGGATCATGTTTAATCTAGACCTTCATTTATGACAAGAGCCTGATTCCAGCACTTCACTCTATATCTCAGCATCTAGAGAAGCTAGAGCTATCACGCTTGGTATCATTCTTATTGGAAACATCTGAAAACCTCATCTAGATACTCTATATTTTATGAAATTGTTTTATCGAGTCTTAATTTTTTTATTGCCAGTTTACTCTACTGACATCCTAATTAGGTTGCTACAACAGCAAGCATTGTTAACTCTGAAAAATATACATCCACTCAGATCAGGTGTTACATCGAAATTCTGAAACAATATGTATCACTTGGATCAGGTGAAGCATCTGAGCGGATTTTTTCTATATTTGCAGTTCCGAATAAATAAATTGAAATGTGTGTGCCAACCATCTCTCGCTTAAACTGGCATTTATTTATTTTATTTAGATCGGATCTCTTTAAACTGATCAAGCTCTCTTTTCTCCAACCGAGTCAATCTTTAACATAAGTTTAAACATCCAATCATATAAAAGAATACTTAATCAAGCCGAATTTCAATCCTATTTTAAACAATATGTTTCTCTGCTTTCAATTTTAATCCACACATTCTGGAGTTGGGCTCAAAACAGATAAGCCTCTTTGCCAGGATTGCAAGGGTTGGACCACTCTTCAAAAATCAACCAGTTGAAATATAAATTTATAAAGGTCTAAGTACCATATATCCTCATTTCTACATAGTTTAGGCTACACTCCACCGACATTTTTTCAAAGGTGCTTTTAGTTAAGGACGAGCCAATTCAAGCTGTAGGTTTGGCAATTAACTTTAAAATAAATACAGTATGGACGTATCAAATCAATTTCTATAGTTTGAGTGCCCTCAAGCTGACATTACAGACAGACTCGCTTATATATTAGCTATAAAAAGAAGAATGATATAATTTAACGTGAAGTTGGTTTAAAATTTGATGGCTCGGGCAATATATTTTAAGAATAGGATAATCTAACGTGAAGTTCGTTTCAAATTGATTACTCGGGTGATGTATTTTAAGAATGAGATAATTTAACGTGAATTTGGTTTCAAATTTGATTGCCAAGGCAATATATTTTTAGAATAGGATAATTTAACCTGCATAGGGTAAAATAAAGATTGCTCTCAAGTCATGTCTTCGAAGCATTATAAAAGGCTTGCCATTGGCTCTTAGGCTTTGCAATGTTTACTCACCTTTTGATCGCATTACTGTTTAGCTGCAATATCAAGTTGACTAAAGCAATTCACATGATCAAGACTGGGGAAAACCCGTCTGGCAAGGTCTACCGTCTTCCCGGGGCGGCCAAATGGAATGGGGAAGGCGAGTTTGATTACTTTCACGTCTTGAAACCAGCAGAATATTCTGACCCTATCTGCAAGAAAAGCAAGGGGAAACCCATATGCCTTGAGGAGTTAGCCGCAGTATTGTTGTTAAATACGGTAATCAATTTTATCCGGCCCCAACTCGCTACGAAGACCATAAAGTCTCCTTAAACACCCCAAACGAAAAGGGATTGCTTGTCGATGTGTACAATATTACCACCGCACCACTTTTAGACTTTAAGTCACCCCCGTTTGTTCCCAGACAGCATTGCCTCGGTTCCCCAATGAAGTTGTTGGGCCCAGGGAACCAACGTGGCAACCTCAATCTCTATAATATTTACCTGAAAATTGAATATAAAAAACCACAGAGATAAAAAGCAAAGAAAGATCACGAGACACTCTATTGAAGCTCTAGGAGTGACTCCTAATAAACGCTGTGATAGCTTTGTTACGTGAAGGTTCTCAGATTAGAACCAATGTCGTACAAATCCAATAAAAACAATTATATTTCTTACACCAAGTGCTTTAGCAGGTCAATAACAAGTCAAATATTTAATCAGAAACATTAAGCCAAACAGCTTCACAAAATCCCATACCACAAACATTTCTTTAAAATTATCCATCCCGAATCTGCCAGTACAAATTCCAATCAACCAGATCCAACCCATATAGATTCCAGGCAAAGCTTTAGGGGTACAGCATTAGGGCTGTGGCAGATCTTAATGGTGACAGCTTTATAAAAAAGTAGCCAGCTGTTTAAGATCAGGAAACAATTCTGGGAAACTGTCTATAGCACAATTTTTCTGGAATTTTTTCTGTATTCATCCACTGACAGATGATTTTTTCAGGGGTTTTTTAAATAAAAAATATGTTTTCCCTTTTAAATTTTAAAATAAAAATTTATAAATTTAAATTCAACTTTTTTAAAAAATATTTTTTTAAAAAACCATAAAGAATCTGGCTTGTCCAGAAAACAGAGAGCCAGCTTTGACCTTTTTTTTTAAATTTTGGATTCCCCTAGGTAAAGGGAACCCAAAATCCAAAAACACGACAGCTTGGATGCAAAAATTACAGTGTTTGCCGTAATTGGTGTGTCTTTAATCTAGACAGCCCTATACAACATGTCATCTCAAAAACAGCATATCAAAATCTTCCATATCAATTTATACTATCTCAAAAGCAATATTAAATATGCCATTTTAATTTACAGCATCACAGCCAAGGGAAATACTATCTCAAACAGCAGTTATTTTTGAAGTCAAAAACAATAAAACATTTGAAATCATTTTAAAAAAATCTGGGATTAAAAAGGCTCAGGAGTTCAAATCTGGACTAAAATTAAGGGGTCCATTAGTAGCAGCAAGGCTGTCTAGAGTCCCAAAGTTGAAATACACCCCAAAATAAACAATTTCATCTAAACTATCTAATATATATATTTTTTATGCTATATATAATAGTACCAAATACCAAATACCAAAAAAGTTAAAAAGTAATAAAGTAAAAGAAAAATGGAGAGAAAATATGAAGTATTTATTGGAATGAAACTCAGACGTTAGTTGAAAGAGCAACAGAGACAGCCTGAAGACGTATAAGCTTTCTATCCTCAGGATAGTAGGCAAGGACAACCTTACATATCTCAGTATACTTTTTCAACACCTTTTCCTTCTTCTAGGGTTATTCTTGCTCTTGATGCATGTCTTGAATAGGCAGGCAGAGATGGACTGTTTGGTTTTTAAGTGGATGAGGATCTTGTTGAACTTGGGTTTCTTGATCTGGACCCTGGTAGCAAATCAGATATGCCACCTTTCAATGAAGAGCTGGTTTTAATTAGGTCTTTTTTACCTTCTTGAAGTAGCTCTACTAAATTGAGCCACCATCTTTTCTGAGGAAGTATGCTCCTTGTGTTGTTTTCTGAGGCGCAGCATAGACACACAATGGGAAATCCTAACCCTAGGATTAGATTCATGTTAAGTATTGGTTAGTCAGCAGAGAAAGTGTGACTGTACAACAGTCACTGTTGAGTATTTAGCCAAATAAATACTCCTAAATACTGTAAATTCAGAACCTAAAGGTAAAAATGTGGGATTGTCAAATTCTTTTGTGTGAACTCATCAACTTAATGGATTAATTTTCACCCCAGAACAACTTAATTTTTTATATAAAAATATGGAAATTGTTCCAGTAAGTTGGTGACTTCACACAAAAGCATTTGAAAATCCCACATTTTCACCTTTAGGTTCTGAATCTACAGTATAAAGATGTTATATTTTTGTTGTTTTTTTCATGTAGATAGGGTTGATGGACTTCTTTACAGATAAAGAATTCTGGGAACTGGATATCTACATTTAATAAAAAATATAATATGGGTTGTTAGTTAGGCTGTACAAACTACAAAATTGAGGCATGATTGGGCAAATCAATCTTGGGGACTAGGTGCCTCACAAACGTTTTGATTAACTTTAAAGGTTAATTAAATATATCCACAGATATGATTAATGGGAATTTAATCATTGGGCTGAACTGGACTTGACTTTGTCAAGTGAAGACTAGGTGTCTTTGAACTGAGTTAATTAATCATGTAGATTAATCAGTTTAATTGACAGGGTCTCAATTAACCAACATAAACCAAATACATGCAAGGGTGCATGGTTATTCAGGTTTGATCAGCTGGTTCCCAGTTGGAACATTGATAGCTGAGTTTTGGAATGTGTATATTCCACAGGGTTTTGATGCTGGGAGCTAAGGAAGCTCCATGCCAAATTGATACATTGAGATGAATGGTGTCATACAATTCTGTCTCATTCTGTGTTAATTATCATAGGCTGAGAATTATGGGGATCTTTTAGGTAAAAATCTGGGTTTGAATGACATGAATATTCCATAGACTATGTGATATGAATCAAAGGTTGATTTGGGAACCAGAGGGGTTTTCAGCCAAATATTCCCCAAATGATATATAAGCAAAAACAGCTAAATTTTAATAAAGATATATTGTTGATTTTGATGCTTTCCCCTCAAATACTTTTCCAATTATTATGTCTTCTTTGTTATTGTTCAAAAGAGAAAAACTTGGAGTACTTTGTGTGAAAACAGCTGTTGCCAAGAAAGAATTTCCTACAAGTTCTCTCAGAGGAAGTTTGGGAAAGTCTGGAGGTGACAAAGACTGTACCCCAGGAGTCTTTGGTAGAAGTAAAAGCTGTGTTCAAAGAATTATATTCTGATTACTTTGCAAAAAAAGGAATCACATGCAAGGAAATTGAATCTATGTGTAGGATTTGTGGAACTTGTTAGTAGGATTTGACAAAATTTTACAACAGGTTAAAGTCAGGGAAAATAATGAGATTGAGGCTTTAAGAGCAATAGAGAAAGGAGTGTCAAGATCATGGCTTGTTGGCAGGATGACAACAAAGTGTTTCCCCATAAAATTGCCTCCCTGGAGGCAAAGCTCCTCAAAGCTTTATCACAGAAAGGTTACAGCAATAATAGTAAAGGGCAGAATAATGGTAAGTTAGACTGGCTGGACCTGGATCCTTCACAGAAGATGATTCAATTAACTTGTGGCCCTGAATAAAAAATCTCTACTAGGTGTGGCTATAGAGAGGCGCTGAAGTACTTGAAAACACAAAGTCAAAAAATTGAATAGAACTTAATTTTATTGGTGATATGAAAAAGGATTATATATTGTTTGTGGTTATCACAAAACAATACTTGGACAGTAGGATCACTTGCCATAAGCATGAGTGGGGCAAGTGAGTTGCGCAGAATCAGGAAACCAAACAATTGTGTTTCCCTGTTTGGATATAGACTCATTTGAAGGGGCAAAAGCAAAAGAGATAGATTTGTCCTTGAAATAACCCATTGGAGGCAAAATTAAAACATGGTGAATAGTGGCACTCACAACATTGCCCCCCTCTAGATTGGCCTTAGGGGGTAGCACTTGCGGAGGAACTTGGCATGCATTCAGGCAAACATACAACCACTAGGGAGGAGTTTCACAGTGTACTCTGACCCTTGTTTGAAGGTCACTTCTAGAGGTCCAACCCACAACGTATATAGCTTTTGAGTGTGTCCTCCTACTCTATGCTAATAGTAGAGAACATGGTCCCTAATGTTGAACTCAGGCAAGGGAGAGCGTCCAGAATTGTCAGGAGAGAGCTCTAGTATCTTGGTCTTATACAAAGAGGTATAAGCAGTGGCCTGTATGTCAATTATGCGGTTAACTAGATATTTAATATGGCTGTTTGGGTTCATGGACTTATCAGAGGAGAGTAGGGGAGCCCAAGAGCAAAATAGTGGTACCCTCACACCCATACAGCATAGCAAAGGGGGAATACCTGGTGACACAATGTTTGCTAAGGCAATAAGCAAAGAGAGCAGCAGGTAAGTATAGATCCCAGTTGGCAGTGTCAGAGTAAGTGAGTTTCCTCATGATAGAAACCAGAGTCAAATTTGCACGCTCAACTGCCCCATTGGTAGAAGGATTATAGGGGGAAGAGAAAGACTGGTGAGATCCCAAGGCCTCAACTACAGAAGTTACCAGCTTGGCGTTAAAGTTAGTCCAATTGTCAGATAACAACACTTGAGGGCAGCCATGGCAGTAGAAAACATCTTGCAACAGGAAGGCGGCAGGGGTTTTAGCTGTGATGTCCTTGGTGGGACAAGCTTCTACCCATTTTCTGAAATGATTAACAGCAATCAAGATGAAGCAACAGCCTGAGTGCAAACAAGGAAGAGGCCCTAGAGTATCAATACTGACTGTATGAAAGGCGTGCTGTGGAGGGACCAATTTAAACTCATGTAAGACAGCTCAGGGACACTGTAGCTGACAGTTGTGACAACTAGCAATGTCATCAGGGATCAGCAGACAGAGGGTCTCCCACTAGTAGTTTTTCTGGAGCCAGTCATAGGTCTTGGAAATGCCTCCATGTCCAGTCTCTTTGTGGGCCTAGAGCACTAACAACAGGCAAAGGCTGGGGCACACATAGGGTAGATATTGGTTGCACGCTTTTTTAAAGAGCGGATTGTCACAAATGAGGGTGTTCTCAGATAGCTTAGTCAGGGAAGAACAAATCTCTTTAGTCTCGTTTTCCCAGGAAGGAGGATACCTAATCAGTTCATACAATCAGTCTTCTTCTGAAGGGTTTAGAGCAAGGATAGGCATTCAAGACAATCCATCAGCGTTTTGGTGCTGGATTCCGGGGCAATGTAGTACAGTGAAATCATAGCCCTGCAGGCAAAGGGCCCATCTAGCTAATCATCCTTCTGGTTCTTTGAGCTGCTGCAACCACTTGAGCAAGGTATGATCAGTAGCCACAGTGAAATGTGTGCCATAAACATAATGTCAGAATTGTTTATTGCATGCAACACAGCAAGGTATTCTTTCTGTTGGACTGGGTACAGTTGTGTGAAGTCATGAGCATAAACAAAGATAGGACCTGAGGCTCTTCTTCAGGTAAGTTGAAGTCCTGGAAAGTACCAAAGGGATATAGCAATAGGACATCAGGAGAGTTCATTAACTTGTCATAGCCAACAACCTGACCTCTAGACACATGTATGGGGAGAGCAGTCAGGTTGGGTACCAACAATTTAACAGGGTACTTATGGGAGATATCTAGGATTCCATGACAGAGATAAGGTTTGTTGCACCCTAATGAGGGAGGAGAGTACAACTCCAAGAAGGTTTGTTCAGGTAGTTCATATGATATCTGGGAGCTTAGGACAGCCTGGGAGCCAGGAGGAATAGTCACAGCAGAAGTGGTCAAGAGAGGAATCCCTTCAGACGCAGGACAAGCCATGGGTGGACATTTCATGTTTGAAGAGTGGGTGCAATATTTTAGAGAGAAAACACCAGTAGGATACTCTAAATCACCCATCTTGAGGCATTTTCCCAGATCATTGACAGGCTCTTCAAAGATTAAAGGGACTTCATACCCTAAGATAGAGAGATATCCATCTTTTAAGTTGATAATCATTGTACTCCCTAAGGAATTGGGTATCAACTAGAAGGTTATAACTCTCATTCTCCAGGACTAAAGCAGGGGCAGCTAGGAGTAGCTTCCCAAAATGCATAGGAAAAGCAAAATAGGCCCCTATAGTGCAAGTCATGGACAGCCCAGCTGTATCATAAGACTGGTGATAGTTAGGGACAGGGGCAAGTTTGAGCTTCTTGACAAGCTTTGAAGAGAAAACATTAACAGGAGATTCAGTGTCTAAGACAGCCTTGATCTTCACCTTTTGGATGAATATCTCTACACTAGTAGTACAACCAAAGGGAGGGAGGACGGCCAGGATATCTTGGGCTTCATCTAGTTCCTTGTCCCACATTTTTGATCATGCATCTCAAGCCTGGGAACTTCTTGTAAACAGTCTGAAGAGAAAGTGAGTCTGATACATTTTTTAAAAAAGAATCAGCTACTTCATCCACTTCTTCAGAAGGCTTTAATATCACAGGAGACCTCTTAGCTTGAGTGAGATATGGACAAGTGTTGGAAATTATGCCATTAATGTCATTTTAATTTGGCCTTCAAATAATTATATGTGCAAAGATTTGGTTAGTTTTGCTTTCAACTTTGGAGATCCCTTGCCTTCCATAAATGGGTTGAAATCAATGTCCACCCATTCCAGAATACCATACCTGTTCTTGACTGATCCTGGTATGATTTCAACCCAATATGACCCCATCTGCCACTATGTCTACCTATTGGGTGATTATTGATCCTTGTCTAATATTTAAGTAGAATCATTTCTCCTAATGAAGATAAGTTTATCCACATTTGTGTTGGCTTTTGTATTCTTCAAAATTTTCCCTTTCTTTTTTGCCAAAAGGAATTTATCCTCTTTTATTCCAGGAAATTAAGGTGGGTGCCCTTAATTTTGCCCTGAAGGCTAACCCAAGGCTAGCTTTGAACCTCATTCTTTTGTTATAAAGATTTCCCACTGTGTTTTCTGGATGTTGTCTCTGGAGCCAAACACAACAACATGGTGCTCACTCCAGGGGCTACAAGCCCCTTGGTTACTCTTTTCCCCTTCACCTTCTATAGTCCTTATCTCTTTGTCACTGAAGTACCTGAGCCACCCAAAGTTTCTAGTCCTCTGTTCAAAGAAGATATCACCAATTCCCCCACTACACCAATGGTAACAGTGTTGCTTCCTGGGCCTGTGTGCCTCTCTCCCAGCTTTCTCTCTAAATTATGAACAAGATTTCACTGTCACACTAAGATATAATGGGGGAGGGAAGGTCATTTCTTACGGTCTTGTAAGTTCAAAGACAGAGGTATTGCCTTCCTGGTGTTGGCGGATTTGAAGCTGGAAAACAGAGGCAAAATCCAAGATTTAAATAAACTTTCAAAATAGCCAAAGTCAAAGATTTGATAAAATACTTGTGGTGTTATTTGATAAAGTTGAAAAGTTTAAATACTCTTAAAATAACATGCAAATATTGAGATTTAGAGGGTTTAGAGGGATGGTTTAAGATTGAGTGGATACTTGCAAAAAGATAAATTCAAACCAGAGGTTCAAACTGAAGTTCAGGTAATTGCCAGTTATACCACAACATGCTCCTTCCTTTACACAGGCACAGTGACTATACATACCATTCCTGGCCTCTGCCCTAACTATGCCTATGAGGACCTGTACTCCTTCTTACTGGATTTTGGCCTCCCCTCTCTAATAGAGTCCATATAAACCATTGGTATGCTGGTCAATCAATTTATCCAGCCGCCTTGGTCCACCACCAATCAGTGTTGGGGTCTCAAAACCAACTCCTGTCTTCTGTTGCATCTTCTGTAACCAACAATTATGCTTTGAATATGGCTTATCAGGAATGTACACACAGGCTCTATGCCTGCATTTCCAACAACAATGTGATTTGTTGGCCTTGCAAAAGTACCTGACCTTGTCATTAAACATTCTTTGCTCCTTGCTCCTAGGATATATTAGGAAACGTTTGTGTGATCTAGACAATCATCAAGCTATTTGGCAAGGACAAATTGAAGCAACCCTCTTGAAGTATTGACAAGGTTTGGAGACCTTGGTTGACAAGCTCAATCAGTTCTGCAAACATGTCAACTCTCAGCTTGAGTTGGTTGGGGCCCATGTGGACAGTTGGGGCCAGAAGCTTCACCAACGATACAGCTTGGATAAGGCCACTATTGTCAGGGTCCATAATGGTCCAGAAAAAACCCTATGTTGCATAGTGTTGACGCTTATGATGGAGCAATTGCGCGACCAAACAATTGTGTTGTTGATCACACAGATTAACCCAAAGGAAACTTTAATTCTAAGTGGAGAATTAAACCCTGGTCAATGCCAAGCTTAGGAACAAATGAAAACTGTCCCAAAGCCAAGTGGAAAAGATTTTAATTGGCCCACACCCTCTGAAACCCAGAATTGGGGACTTGGGTTGCCAAATATCCAAAATCCCCCTGACAGCTTTCCCAGGGCAAAAATAATGTCAAGGGTCTGGGTATACAGGCATTCTGGCTACCACCAACTTACTTAACATCCAGATGTTACCCGATTTGGTGCCCTTCCAATATACCTTTTGACATACTGAGAATAATAACCAAGCAATATTACATGACTGTCAAAGTATCCAGTAGCTTGAACCCATCTTGCACATGACCAACCCTTAGGTTCAATCTGACTAAATCCCCACCACAGTCAAGTCTATATAAGTCTAAAGTATTATCCAATAAAATATACTTCTTTTCTTTCTTAATTCTATATTTGAAGCTTCCCCAAAAGGCGCTCCTTATCACTGATAGCAGCTACAGGTTTTTGACCACACCCATGAGAGAGAAAATGACTGATCAAAACCCGCCCACCTTTGCTCACTTACTTAACCAGGCCACATCCCAGGACACCTGAAAAACGTACTTATGCGCCCACAACATTGATGAAGATATACCTAGGGATGACTGTATTCAAAGGTCTAGTCCTGCCCAAAGCATGTGCCAAAATAATTCAATACAGCTGCTCTCTTCAACCACAAATAAACGTACAACCACCTATCACAGGTGAAGTGACCAACACCAAATACATTGGTATTGACAAATTCTTTGGAAAAAACAAAGAAAATGTCATCAACTGGCTAGACCACACAGCCGCCAAACTCTGCGCCAGCCGCATCTCTCATGAGAAATGGGTCCAGGAAGCCAGCAAGCGCCTGTACAAGGCCACAAATAACTAGTTTTCCACCTGGGTTGGCTCACAAACTGACAACCAGCTTGAAAACTGGGAGGAGTTCAAAGTGGACATCACCAACAATTTCCACGTCATCAAATCCCTCCAAGGCATTGCAATACAGCTCAGTGATCTTCCTCAGAAGACCACTATTGCAGCTTACGCCAATGAATTTGAGGAAATATGTTGCAAGATACAAAGCCCAGCACAAGCTGATAACATACATACTAGAGCCTCATTCATCAAAAGAATGAAACCCTCTGTTGCTGCCATACATCTGTTCAGAGGCCAA
This sequence comes from Entomophthora muscae, assembly GCA_014839935.2. NCBI lineage: Eukaryota > Fungi > Entomophthoromycota > Entomophthoromycetes > Entomophthorales > Entomophthoraceae > Entomophthora > Entomophthora muscae. Next base: position 289,806 of record QTSX02004999.1, on the reverse strand, counting down.
CACCTCCATGCCTACACTCATTGCAGAAGCCAAGCACGCGGAAAAACGTGCAAACATGGAATATGCTGCAAGCAAAGGCAATCACTCCTCAAATGGAAATGGCAGGGAAAACTCCAATAGAAATAAACGCCAAAATACCAACCATAACAACAGCAACTCTAATTGCAACAATGGCAATCACAGCCAAAGCGCAAACCGCTCCTGTCCCAAGAAAGAGGACACCACCAAAGTAAACAATGCCAAAACAGCAACCCACTATGAATCTGACCCCACATTCTATGACCTTGAAGGTCTCAAAACAGAGAAACAGGGAAAAGAGAGGTGGAACAGGATTAAGTGCCCCTGTCTCCCCCCAACTTGACAAGAAATTGTACCAAGGCACAAACTTTGCTGCTTACATCCCATGTGTCCCACAATCCTCCATTTTTATGAACATAAAAATCAAAGATTGATCACAACTTCTTGTCTATCCATGCACTTACAAATCACATACACAAAATTTTTTATTTGACTCTGGTGCACAACACACTATGGTTAGCAAACCCTTTGTAACCAAGTACAAGATACCAGTTGTCAAATCCAACTTCAAGTACACCGGAATGGCAGATAAATCAAAGGTTCTACTTGAAGGCAAAACAACTCCCTTCAGAATTGACCTCCAAGGCATACAAACGTCCATCAAAGAACTTGTCATGAACAGCATAAACTACAACATTGTAGCAGGCATGAATTGGTTCACCCGAGTGAACCCCAGCGTATGTTGGAAAACAAAAACCATGACCATCAAACACAACAGAGTCAATTTAAACATCCTCAAAGAACCCAATGACCTCATTCTAAGAGACACAGTATTTGTCCAGGTCATAAACCAAGATAACCCAGAACGTCTAACCAAAGATAGTACCCTCTACATAATGAGGTACACTGAGTTCAATAACATGTAAACAACCAAGATCCAATGCCCAGAACTTGCAGCACTCCTAAATGAATACACCCATGTATTCAAGGAAAAGCTCACAGAGTTACTACCCAAACAAGAGGTCAAACACAGCATTGACCTTTTTAAAGCCATGCCCAAACCTGCACCCCTCTACAGACTCTCTCCCATGGAGACCCAAACCCTCAAAACACACATTGAGGACAACCTAGCTAAAGGCTTCATCCGCCCGTATGTCTCAGGGATCCAACTTGTGGGGGGTTCCTGAGAACTTGCGGGCAGACGGCCTGCAGGCCCAGCAGGGAGAGCCCACCACAGGGTTGGGGCTAACTTTACAATATAAAATAACAATTTCCCAAGGACTGCCCAAGGTCCGCTCGTAGGCACCATGTAATCAATCAATCCAGTGAGGGTGATATACATCACCCCAAATACTTGGGTGGAAGTGTATTCATCAGTGGCAACAGAATCTTGCAGGCAGTTTGGCTGCAGGGTGTGGGGCGGTGTCATTGGAACCAAATATGCGGACAGGAAATTATACTTGTCTTGGAATAGCAAAGGAGTATGGTGATTTTGATGCCTTCTCTGTATACAGTTTCAGTTTCTCTAGTTCTAGCTTCTGGGTTGTGGATTAGGATCTCCTCCAGGGTGAACTCCAAATATGCCGGGTTGGGTGGGTACTTGGTAAAATGTACTGGGCCAAAGGGAGCTCCTGGTGGACGGTAAAGTTTGGGCGGCTGGTCTGCAGTTTCTTGGGGTAGGTGAGCACGGGGAGCAGAGCCGCAAGGAGTAGACTGTAGATGAAGTAAAACTAATAACAAGTATGGTATGATCTGGTTAAACTAAAGGTTGATGTCACTTTATTGCAAGGATGGCAATGGGCATCTTCCTGGTGGCCCAGGGTATAAGTATGCCCATCTGTCATGGTAAAACTTTCCCAAATTTTGTTGGCCTGGGTTTTCCTGATTACCAGGTCTTCCCAGTCTTTGGTGGCGTCAGTTGTGGGGATTATCTCATTGGCTGCTTTGAACTGAGGAAGCTCAAATTCCCTAGTCAGTTTGGGGGATTGGCCGCCTCTGGGTGGCCTGCGTTCTATAGGAAAATTCTCTGTTTCCCCTTCTGTGCAGGCCCAAGTTACTTCAGAATCAGTGGCTGGGCCTGCCCGTTGATTGGCTGTCTTAACAGGAACCCCCAGTGTGGAGAGTATTGGCGTAGGTACATTTGGTTTGTCAAGCTTAAAAGGATTTTCAAAGTTGAATCCTGTTCTGATTTGAGCCCAAAAAACTGCAGGCAGCTGGGCAGCTGGCCCTGCGGACTGGCGGCCCGCAAGATCCAGGGTTCAAGTTTTGTAGTTAGGGTTTTTTGATAAGCATGGTTGATAAGAGTTTGTCACTTGTGACATCATCCCTTTCTCTCCCGGTGCCCTCCTCCTTCTGGGTCCCTTTTTCCAGGTATTGTTGTATGGCTTCTTGTGTGTTAGGTAGGTTGGAGACCGGTTCCCAGGTGCTTTCTTCAGGGGGGGAACCTACCCATTTGACGTAGTACTGTGGGGTCTTGTAGTGGAGGCAGTGTCCATGGAAGTACTCTACTTCTTATTTGGTTGAGCGCCCTCTTGGATGGGTGGAGGATTTGTCTTTATCTTCTGATGGGGAAGGGAGGTTCCCTCTTTCTTGAATAGCAGTGATTGGTGGAAGACATTGTGGATTTTCCAAGTAGGTGGCAGCTCTAGTTTGTATGTCACTTCCGCTATTTGCTTCACAATCTTGTAAGGGCCACAGTAGCGGTGGGCTAGCTTTCTGCTGGGTACATGCAGGGGAACGTTCCGTGAGTTGAGGTAAACTTTATTGCCTATTTCCAGAGGTTTCCCGGGGATTCTTTTCTTGTCAGCAAACACTTTGTAGGTCTAACAGCGCGGGTCAAGTTCCTTAGACAGGTTTCCTGGGTAGCATGTTTTTGTTCAATCCAAGATTGTCCCACTGTGTTCTGTTCCTTACTACCAATGCTAGGGTCCCATGATAGATCAAACCCATAATTGGCTTTGAACAGGGACATTCCAGTGGAGGCGTGGTCTTTACTGTTGTATGCAAACTGGGCCATGGGAAGCATCTCAGCCCAATTGTCCTGGTTGGCATTGGCATAGCATTGGAGGTATTGCTCCAGGATTTGGTTGACCCATTCAGTTTGTCCATCTGTCTGTGGGTGGTAGGAGGTTGACACACAACGTTTTATTCCAAGGTCTTTCATCACTTGGGTCCAGTAGTGGGAGGTGAACTGGGGTCCCCTATTGATGATGATTTCTTCTGGGGTGCTGTGTTGTGTTAAGATGCAGTTGTGAAAGTGTCTGGCTGTCTCAGTTGCCGTGCAGTGGGTAGTGGTTGGAACAAAGTAGGCCATTTTGGTGAAACGGTCAACCATGACCAGGATTGTGTCAAAGGATTTTGAAGGGGGGAGCTCTACTATGTAGTCCATTCAAACTGAATTCCAGGGGGCAGCAGGGATGTCCAGAGGTCTCAGTAATCCTTCTGGCTTAGAGCGACACAACTTGGTTCTTCCGCAGGTTTCACAACCATTGATGTATGCAGCTACTTCCTTGTCCATGCCTGGCCACGCGTAGTTCTGCTTGATACTTGAGAGGGTTTTGTGTCTACCAGGGTGGCCGGCCATCTCTGAGTCGTGGTGGTCAATCAATAAGTTTGTTTGGGTGTGGCCCTTGGGTACGTAGATTCTGTTGTGGAGCAGCAGGGTGGTACCTTTCAGGGAGTATCCTTTCTTTGAGTGATGGCAGTCTGGGTCCTTTGTCAGGGTATTGACTAGCTCAATTGAGTATGTATCTTGTTTATGAGCCCCTATCACATTGGGTTTGCTGGTGGCAATTTTTAAGTACTTCAGTTTTATTCCTAAGCTGGTGGGGTCTAATAGGGTATGGGTGTTTCAGTCCTTGATTTCTGCAGAGGAGGGTATCAGGTCGGCTCTCCTGCTCAAGGCGTCTGGGACAACATTAACCTTTCCTGGCTTGTAGTCTATGGTCAAGGTGTAATCAGCCAGTTTTAAGGCCCATCTAGCCTGTCGTTGGTTCAGCTGGCGTGGTTTGAAGAAGTAAACTAAGTTCTTGTGGTCTTTCAGAACCTTTACTGGGTGTTCAGCGCTGCACAAGTATCTGCGCCAATGCTTCAGTGTCTTCATTATAGCTAGCATCTCCTTGTCATATATTGGGTAGTTCCCTTCAGCTGGTAGCATCTTCTTGGAGTAATATGCTACAGGATGTAGCATACCATACCTTCTTTCCTGAAGAAGGACCCCACCCACCGCAAAATTGGACACATCTGTTTCCAGCACAAAAGGTTTAGCTGGTTCAGGCATGGCAAGCACTGAGGCAGAGGTGAAGGCAAGCTTCAGGGTCTCAAAGGCGGCGGCGCACTCTGGGGTCCAGACAGAGGCAACCTTGTCAGAGCACAAGCGGGTCAGGGGCAGGGTGATCAGAGAAATTTTTTGGATGAAATCCCTGAAATAATTTTCCAGGCCCAAAAAGCTTCTCACATCTTTCCTGCATTTGGGTACTGGCCAGGCTGTTACAGCTTCTACTTTGTCCTGCGCCATTGCAAACCCACCAGTCTTCACCACATATCCCAGGAATTCAACTTCAGATTGAAAGAATTCACATTTCTTCAGCTTGGTGTGTAGGTTGGCCTGCAAGAGTTTCTCCAGTATTTGGTCAAGGTGTTGGAGGTGTTCCTCATGTGTTTTGCTGTATATGAGGATGACATCCAAGTACACCACACAGAACTGGTCAAGGTACTTGCCAAGGACAGAGTTGATCATCCTTTGGAAAGTGCTGGGCTATCACACAACCCAAACGGCATGACCAAGTACTCGTACAACCCATATCTAGTTTTGAAGGCTGTCTTGTATTTGTCCCCTTCTTTGATTCTGATCTGGTTGAAGGTGTCTCTCAGGTCAATTTTTGAGTATACCTGGGCTCCTGTCAATACGTCACATAGGTTGTCAGTATTGGGGATGGGGTAGCGGTTCTTTAAAGTGATATTGTTCAGTTTCTGGTAGTTTACGCAGGGACACATTCCACCATCTTTCTTTCCTAGAAACAGCATGGGCAAAGAACAAGGGCTTTTTGACACCCAGATGAACCCTTTGTTTGTCATGTCCTCCAATTATGTCTTCAGAGCTGCCTGTTTGCAGTGATTGCAGCTGTATATGAGGCCATGATGGGGTTGGGTTCCAGGTAACAGGTCAATGGCGCGGTCATAGATTGAGTGACTGGGGAGCTGGGTGGCTACTTCCTCACTGAAGACGTGGCTCCACTTCTCCAAGGAATCAGGAATGCTACCCATACTGGGTTCAATTCTCAGGGTCAGGAGTGTGTTGGGTTCCTTACTGGTTGGGCCCAACTGGAACGGCACCACATCAAACAAATTGTCCCTCTTCAAGACGGCTGTTTGATTATGGAAGTTCAGAATAGCACTGTGTCTCTGGGACCAGGATTCACCCAGGATCAGGGGGTGAGGAAGCCCTTTCAAGATGATGGGGAACACTGGGTACAAGTTCTGCCCAATTTTCAGGGGCAATTTGGTTGCACACCTGAAGCCCAAGTCATAGGAGCTGTTTCCCATGATTACTTTGACGCTTTTGTTGGTGGCCTCCAGTCCAAGGTCCTTGGCAAGGGTGGCATTGTTAAAACTCTCCTCCGCTCTGGTATTGATGAAGGCTCCAACAGTCTGGGACGTTGTGGATTTTTTAGCTTCAAATTGGATAAATTTGTACAGTTGAGTAGAGGTGTTTATTTGTGCCAAGGAAACTGAGGAATTACTCTTCTTGGGGCAAGCCTTGGTGAGGTGCACGGGTTTGTGGCAATAGAAACACAAGCCTTTACGGTAGTGGCGCTGTAGTTCATTAGGGGACATTCCTGGTCTGCCGGGTGTGGGGGCTTGGCTCGTGTGCTGGGTGAAAGATGGGGTGCCTTCTTGGTTGAGGCTCAACCCTCTGCATAAAAGGAGTAGTTCATCCAGGTCAAGCGTAGGGGGTGGTGCTTGAGGAGCTTCTTCAGGGCAGGGCAGGCTCCTCAGCGGTATAGGATGGCCAATAGCCCATCCTCAAGTTAGGTTCTGGCTTTCAATTTCAGAAACTTGTTGGTGTAAGCTTGCAGCAAGAGCGGTCTTTGTCAGATATCCAGTAAGCTGATCAGAGTGTGGTGGTGGGTGTCTTGGTTGTTGCCTGTGGCCATCAGTTTGCTCTCAAATTGGGAGTAGTCTAGGCAGAACTTGACGTCCTTGGCAGTTGCTTTCCCAAACCAGTCCAGGGCATTACCAGAGAGCATGGAGGCCACTCCAAGGACTATCTTGGTGTTGTTGGAGTATGAGTTGGTGTTGGCTTGAAAATGGAGGTGGAGGACTGGCATTGCTCTTCTGGCTTCTTCTAGGGTGAGCTTTCTCATCTGGGGCATATCCACCCGGGTTGTGGTCTGGTTTACTATGACGTTCTACACCTGCAAGTTTGGGGTCTTGGTCTTCTCCTTGCCAGGTGGTGTGTCATTCTGTTCAGGGTTAATTTGGTGTTAGGTCACTGTGGTGATCAGGAAGGTAGCTAACTTGTATGTGTAGTAAGCTGAAATCAATAAAAATAGCATACAAGATGCCCCAAGAGTTAACAACATCTTGGGGCCCAGGTTACCATGTTTGAGGTAGATTGCCATAATGTCAGGGATTAAACTGTGGGGAGTTCCTGAGAACTTGTGGGCAGACAGCCCGCGGGTCCAGCAGGGAGAGCCCACCACAGGATTGGGGCTAACTTTACAATATAAGATAACAATTTTCCAAGGACTGGCCAAGATCTTCTTGTAGGCAACATGGAATCAATCAATCCAGTGAGGGTGATATACATCACCCCAAATACTTGGGTGGAAGTGTATTCATCAGTGGCAACAGAATCTTGCAGGCAGTTTGGCTGCAGGGTGTGGGGCATTGTCATTGGAACCAAATATGCGGGCAGAAATTATACTTGTCTTGGAATAGCAAAGGAGTATGGTGATTTTGATGCCTTCTCTGTATACAGTTTCAGTTTCTCTAGTTCTAGCTTCTGGGTTGGGGATTAGGATCTCCTCCAGGGTGAACTCCAAATATGCCGGGTTGGGTGGGTACTTGGTAAAATGTACTGGGCCAAAGGGAGCTCCTGGTGGACGGTAAAGTTTGGGCGGCTGGTCTGCAGTTTCTTGGGGTAGGTGAGCACAGGGAGCAGAGCCGCAAGGAGTAGACTGTAGATGAAGTAAAACTAATAAAAAGTATGATATGATCTGGTTGAACTAAAGGTTGATGTCACTTTATTGCAAGGATGGCAATGGGCATCTTCCTGGTGGCCCAGGGTATAAGTATGCACATCTGTCATGGTAAAACTTTCCCAAATTTTGTTGGCCTGGGTTTTCCTGATTACCAGGTCTTCCCAGTCTTTGGTGGTGTCAGTTGCGGGGGTTATCTCATTGGCTGTTTTGAACTGAGGAAGCTCAAATTCCCTAGTCAGTTTGGGGGATTGGCCGCCTCTGGGTGGCCTGCGTTCTATAGGAAAATTCTCTGTTTCCCCTTCTGTGCAGGCCTGAGTTACTTTGGAATCAGTGGCTGGGCCTGCCCGTTGATTGGCTGTCTTAACAGGAACCCCCAGTGTGGAGAGTATTGGCGTAGGTAAATTTGGTTTGTCAAGCTTAAAAAGATTTTCCAAAGTTAAATCCTGTTCTGATTTGAGCCCAAAAAACTGCGGGCGGCTGGCCTTGCGGGCTGGCAGCCTGTAAGATGCTAGGGTTCAAGTTTTGTATTTGAGTTTTTTTGATAAGCATGGTTGATAAGAGTTTGTCACTTGTGACAGTCTGAATCCCCATGGGGGGCAGGTGTGTTCTTCTAAAGAAAAAGGGAGGCACCCTCTGTCTGGTAACCAACTACAGAGCACTAAATGCAAGCACATTAAAGAGTAAATATAGCTTTCCACTCATAGAGAATCTGTTTGCATGACTCTCAGGAGCCAAATTTTTCTCCAAAATTGGCCTCACCTCAGGCTACAACCAAGTTGAAGTAAAGGAAAAGGACATACCAAAAACTGTGTTCCATACACAATTTGGATTTTTTGAGTGTAGGGTAATGAACTTTGGGATGACCAACACTCCCGCAACGTTTGTCACCATGATGAACCAAGCGCTAAATGGCCTCTCAAATACATTATGCTATCTTGGCAATATCATAACATTTCCAAAAAAATAGGAAAACCTCAAGCATTTCTGCAAGATGCTCAATTGACTTGCAAAGCACAAACTTTATGAAAAACCAAGTAAGTGCCCATTTATGGAAAAGTAACTCCTGTTCTTGGGCCACATTGTCTCTGACAGTGGCATTAAAGCAGATCCAGACAAAATTAAAGCCATAAATAACATGCAACGCCCCACCTCCTTTAAACAAGTTAGATGCTTTCTCAGTATGGTAGCTTACCTAAGGAAATACATCAAAGACTGTGGAAAACTAACCACACCAATCAATGACTTAACCAAGGGTAATGCCAAAAAGAAATTCATCTGGACACCAGAATGCAACAAGAATTTCCAATTGTTATAACAAGCTCTGATTGAAGCAACAATCTTGCAATACCCTAATAATAACAGGTGCTACAAGCTTGAGTCAGATGCCAGTGACACCACCATTGGCGCAGTCCTGCGCATCTGCCAGCCAGGGCAACAAGACTTCCTGCCAGTATGTTACAAAAGTAGAAAACTAACTAATACTGAGCAGAGATACCCAATACACAAAATGAATTTCTAGAAATATACCACACATGCAAGAAATATAGATGTTATATAGAAGGACATTTAAATGTCCAAGTACTAACTGACCATAAATCCTTAATCTATTTCAAAACTCAGAATGCACTCACACGGCAACAAGCCAAATGGCTGTCCCTGCTGGAACAGATTAATTTGGACATCCAGTACAAAAAGGGGGTAGAGCTGGTCACAACTGATGCGCTCTCTAGACTATGTCAGCCTAGAGAGGGTCACCCTGGCCACCTGGACCCTGACTGGCCAAACTTGTACAATACTGAGTATAAAGCAAAGGAAAAGACCCCTCAACACATCAACTGACCCACAATACATTAGTAAGGAACAAAAAGGACTTCCATGTATCAAATGGCACAGTATACCAAATTATCAATGACAAACATATCCCGTACATCCCACTCACATAAAGAGTTAACACCATACTAAGACATCACCATCTGCTAGGCCATACAAAGGCTAACAACCTATACCTCACACTAAAAGAGATAGTATGGTGGCCCAACCTCAAAAAGGATATAGTTGATGTTCTGAAAAAGTGCACAGTGTGCAATAAATACACTAGTACAAATGATTCTCAGCCAACAGTCAACCCAGTACCAGACCCTGAACCATTCAAGGTTTGGGGACTGAATGTAGTGGGCTTCTTCCCAGAAACAAAAACAAACCAATATTTCTTAATTGTAGCTATTGACTTTGCCATACACTGGCTCATCTGCTGGGCAACAAATGACCACAAAGCAGAAATTATCAACTGTTTCATTAACAAAGCAATCATAGACAACTACGTCACTCCAGACTACATCATAACTGATGGAGCAACAGAGTTATCAGGTCACATAGTAAATGACAACTTAAAATAAAAAACATCAAACATTCTACAACCTCGCCCTACAGGCCACAGGCCAATGGCAGAATTAAACGCCTGAAAGGCAGCCTTATCAGAGCCCTCAAGAAAATAATGGATGGCAAAGCCAAAGACACATGGCCACTCTACATAAAACATGCATTATTAGTATCCTGGGTTTGCACCAATCAAGTAACAGGCTATTCACCGTTTGAGCTAACCTTTGGGTACAAACCAGAAATAATCACCTGCAACAAACAGCCATACATAAAGATCCTCCGGGAAGCCCCCCACAGTAGAACAAGCACCAAACCTACAACACATCCGCCTCAAAGCTAAAATGGCAGAAATAAAGAGGCACAAACCCAAAAGGTAACCTCTACAGAGGAACCACTTCCTATTGGCTCCCCCATCTGGGTTCTTGCTGACAACAGAAAGAAACTAGACTTGGTACACTGGGGACCAGGAAAAATCATCAAGTACAGCCCAGAGCACAACACCTATCTAGTAAAGTTCCAAGGTGCTGAAACCCCAATTTTCAAGAAATACCACAGAACCCGTCTCTGCCTCAGTATAGAAGAACACTCAACCAGACTGGTTCCAACAAGTAAACAGCTCCAGGAGCATCAGGCAGCAGCTGTGAAAACAAAGCCCCCTCCTGATGCACCAGAGTGACCCCTTTAGGGGGTGTCAAGGGTCTGGATGTACAGGTATTCTGGCTACCACCAACTTACTTAACATCCAGCCATTGCTCAATTTGGTGCCCTTCCAATATACCGTTTGACATACTGAGAATGGTAACCAAGCAATATCACATGACTGTCCAGGTATCCAGTGACTCAAACCCATCTTGCACATGACCAAGCCTAGGTTTGATCTAACTAAATCCCCACCATAATCAAGTCTATATAAGTCTAAAGTATTATCCAATAAAATATACTTCTCTTCTTTCTTAATTCCATATTTGAAGCTTCCCCCAAAGGCGCTCCTTATCAATAATAAAAGGATCCATCTAACTGAAAAATTAGGAGTTGCCAATGGAACTCAGCTTGAGAATAATCTATTGACAACCAATAAGAAGTTGCTAGTAAGCCCAATTGTAGTTTCCCAGCAGGATATAGCTTGGAACACAGGCAATCCCCTTTCTTTGTTGACATCTTAAAATTAAACACCTTTATGCTCAGGATTCCTTATTTTCTTGCAAGATCTATCTACTTTTGCACCAACATAACTATCCTGTTTGCATTTATTTGCAACTCCACAACACTTTACAACCTCACATATTTGCTCCTCCTGGTCACCAAGAGTGATCATTACACCCTCCATGCTGAAGATCCCTCCTACTCCTCCCTTACCAACTGTGCCTCCTGCCCAGAACTTTAGTAAGTTGGGTTTTTTCTATATCACAGCATTGGGACTGGTAGACCAGGTTGTGCCTCATACTGAGAATTGGCAATATCTAGCTACTGTAGTCAACTATCTGGCCAAGATTGTGCCTATTGTGTACTTGGCCTTCCAGGCCCAGCCTATCTCCCCTGTGGGAGTCCAGACAGATTCTGGTATGGGCCATGACAACTATAGGCAATACTCTACGTCAGGTTTAGAATTGAGTTGACAACAAAGTAGCCTCAGTAGAAGTGGTACCACCTACTACTTCCGCTGAGATTACATATGTCTTTGAGGCTAAGGTCTGGGAGGCCATAGCTGAACTCAAAGCCACCACCCAACAACAGGCCTCTATTTCTGACCCTCCTCTAGTAGAGTCTGTGCCTGATCCTCACATCATCACCTTGACAGACCAAAAGGCTACTTTACAAGGTGGAATTGAGTACTTTACGTCAACACCTCTCCAACCAAGAAGATTCTTCCTCTGGATCTGATAATGAAGGAGAGGCAGAGGCCACTGAGGTTCCTATCCACACAGATCATGGATGCCACCCTGGTTTTGGGGGACCCCACATCAATTATGCCCTTGCCTTAGACAACTTGGCAGTAGTGACCAATGATGTTGCTGACAGGCAAGATGTGCTGAAACAAGAAGTTCAGAACCTTATCTGCCTAACTTAAACTATGAATGAACAGGTTAATCCTTTGGTGTCTCAGGCTAAAACTTTAGCCACCCAAGTCAATAAGATTAAGAGTACATTAGCTGTCCAGCAGATGTGAGTCAATGAGCTGGGAACTGTAGCAACAATCACCAGGGACATTAGAGGCCAAATCAGCTCTACTCCAGACACCTTAGAAGAAAGCCTTTGACTTCTGTGGGCTAGACAACCTGCTGCTGAATCTGAATTTGAAGAGAGCCCCCATATCAATGTCTTAATCAGGGCAAAAAGAGTCAGTCTACCTCTTTGTCTATTGATCCCAATTACAAACCCATGTTCAAGAAAATCTTTGATCCTAAGACCTCCAACATTGCTGATTTATTGACAATCTATGAGACTTCCATGCAAAGAGCTAAAGATGATATTAAAAAAGAACATATTCTTATCTTTCTGCATCCAACCTGTCAAGAGGTTGCAGCCCTGAGCTCCAATCCATAGTTACTTGGGAAAATATAAAGTGCCTTCTCATTGAGGACTTCAGAGAAGACCTCAGCTTAGAGGTTAAGAATGATGTCTTAATGCATATTGCCTTCAATTCTAAGGAAACACTGACTGAATTTTCTGATTGCTTCTACATTGAGGGTCAACAACTCAGTACTAGTTGCCAATTGACTCCTCAGGAGGCGTATACTGCATGTTCTAATGCTCTAAAGGTGAACCAGCTCTTATGTCTATACTTTAAAGCACACAAGGTGTCACTCACGTCCATGAAGAGCATCAAGATCCTCCTGCAAGATATGCATTTGATACATGGAGGAGCTGTGGTTTGCAAGAATAAAGCTAAAACCTCTGGCACTACTTCTTGTATCCTCTGCATCATGATCCTTGACTCTAATGGACAGCCCAAACTACAAGGCTGTCATAATTGCAGTCATATTGAACACCATTTGCAAACCTTTACCAACCTGTGTGTAGAAGAGTGTGACCCTAAAGAGCAGGCAGGAAAAGATAGGTCAGCTTAGAAGTGGAGTCACTCTCCGCTGACCAACCTCCCCTGTCTCCTACTGATCCTCCCTCTGATAAGGATTTGGCCCCTCTTATCTAGCCCAAACATTCTCCATCTATTCCATGATCTCTTGAGTGATTCTGAACCCAAGGATTCTGACTATGACAGATCAGATGGTTATGGCTACTCAGTACTGGCTGTCTCTGAGACTGTGTTGGTCCTCTACAAGCTTTGCTTTGGGAAGACCACAACTACAACTTGCCCACCTCCTACTGAAGCTTAGGATATAATGGCTTGCCCGTATCTAGCTCAAGCACATTGACCACCTGTCTTATTGGACTCTTCAGAAGAAGCCGCTGAGCTAGCTGAGACCCTCTTTCAGAATATTACTGTGTTATTACCTTTGAAAACGTTATAAAAGGAAATTCCTACCTTAAAATGTATGTTGGAAAAATGGGAAAAGGAACTAGAAGCAAGAAAGATGTCCTGGTTGTCTTACCTTCTTTTGGAAAGGATATCACTCACGTGGAAGTATCTATTCAGAGAGTTAAGATTAAGGCCATCCTGGACACTGGTTCCCCTGTCAATATTGTATCCTCCAAAATGATGAAGAAACTCAAGTTAGCTCCTGATTTCAACTATACTCAGTTGTATGGGACTGCTGGTATGGGCCAGACTTGAGCTATTGGTGCATACTCTGCCTTGCTAATGAGGTTTGGAAAGCTCTTCATTGCATCTCCTGCTGTGATTTTGGAGAACAAAAGTTACACTCTCCTGGTGGAAACCCAATTTCTTTGAGAATACAATGGAATTGTCAATCTTTGAGATGGCTATCTATCCCTCTTAGGCTATGAAGTCCTGTTGATATTTGAAGGACCATAACACATCTCAGGCAAGCTTTTAAAACTTTTGTCCTCAAATAGCCTATGGTCATCTTCTTGATGAAGTATAGACCTCACTCTTCTAATATGTGCTCCCCACCTCCTTCTTGACCTGCAAAAAAGGTGTCCCTTTACTTGCTCCTGCAGCTGTTAATATTCCTCCTGGCTCCCAAGTGATAATTAATTCTCAGATATCCTATGAATTGCCTGAGAAATCTTTCTTAGATTTTTACTCTCCTGAATCCCTAAGTTGCAAGGAGCCTTGGCTATGCCCTGGGATTTGGAATAAACTTGTAAGGAGCCTGTTCAACTACTGCTAGCCAACCTGACTGCGTTGCTCATGCAGGTTTCTAGAGGCCAAGTTGTGGGATATAGTTGCATCCTAGGAGCAGATAAAGTGGCTTCTTTTTATCTCTTTGGGATTTTCAGCAAATTCAACTTGCCAGAAGGAGACCCTCAAGTGCTCTCTCTGTTTACAAATGCTGATTTCTGCAGCTTTCATAACCCAGCAGAAAGATGTACTAGAACTTCTTGACTAGTTCAACAACTGTGATGCCAGAAAAAAAGACATGATGTACTATTCCAGGTCTATGCTACCTGCACAACAAATCTTATACATTCATGCACAGTACAGTGTATTCATATATAGGTCCCTCATCATTCACAATAAACAAGACCCACTTTTACCTCTACCTTCTGACATATATTGCTCTTTGCACTTGGCCGGACATTTCTATTATTTAAATAGTGTCCTTTAATTAGTCCCTTTCTTTAGAAGCCCCTGCTATCCCTGTTGCAGAGACTAAAGGTTACTGGAAGGTCCCCCTGCTATACTAGTGCCTCTACCAGGCTAGTGTCCCGGGCTGACCACAAATGCTATCTCTTCCTTCTTCCCTTATGAACTTAGGAAACCCTGCTGTATACCTGATTCCTTCCATTTTTCTGATAGAAAGAGTAAGGTCCAGACAGACATTTCTGTTCCCCCATAACTTATTTTATAGAATACCATTATTGCTATGAGTTATCTGTACTGTGGTAAGTACTAAGGACTCTACTCAATATCTTTACAGTTATAGATTAATGTATTGCTAAGATAGTTTTGCACTACAGTAAGTGCTATAACCTATCTTTGCTCCTTGCCAGAACACACCTTCCTGCCTCTATCCTCTAACCTCCTATCAGGTATACAAGACAGACACCCTGTCTGCCTCCTTGCATAAGTGCTATTAGTTAGCACCACTCCCTCTCAAAGCCCGCTAAGTCTTTCTGGTAAGGACTCCCCTGAGGTGACCTTAGAGGCCCTGTATAAAAGTACCACAACAACATATTTGCATCTGGGCCCAACAACTATGGCCCAGTAATAGGGGTCATTCACCAGATTGACACAAGTGACGCTCCTCCCTTCTGTGCCAAACCCTACTGCTGCTGTAGGATAGAAGATGCCTAGGTTTCTAAGGAACTCAAACAACTCTTGGATGCTGGACTCTTAGTACCTTCTCAGAATTATTGGGCCTCCCTCTTACTGATCCTTAAGAAGAAGTATGGGGCCACCATATTGTGATGGTCTATTATTGCCTGAATTCTCATACAAAAAAGAATTCATACCCACTGCCAAGAATTGATGATGCCCTTTGACAATTAGGGTTTAAAATTCTTCTCTTTCATAATCTTAGCCTCAGGATATTGGCAGGTTTATTTGTCCCCAGAAGACCAATAAAAGGCCGCTCTTATCACGTCAGAAGGTCTTTATGAACCAACCTAAATGCCTCAAGGACTGTGTAATGCTACAGCTACCTTCTAACAAGCCATAGACTCCATTCTACGAGACTTTAAGCTTTCCTGTGTACTTATATACCTGGATTATATAAAAATGTTCAGCTTCACCTTCACTGATCACTTGGATCATCTCAAGGCTGTCTTTCTCAAGATTTGAAAAGCAGGCCTGAAGCTTAAGATTTCCAAATGTTCCTTCTTTAAAGATTGACTTGAGTTTTTGGGTCATGAAGTCACCCAGACTTGAATACACCCCATGGACAATAAGGTGAAAGCTATTCATAAGATGCTGCCCCCACAAATCTATGTGAGGTACAAGTATTCCTTGACATGATGGGATACCATTGGCAATTTATACCTGAATTTGATGAGCTAAGTGAACCCCTTGTTCAACTTCTCAGGAATGTTCCCTTTGAATGGACTGATAGTCAACAACAATCATTTGAGTCTCTAAAGACCAAGCTTAAAGAGGCCCCATCTTAGTCTATCCTGATTACAACAAGAAGTTCATCTTATATGATGACACCAGTGGAGTATCTGTGGGTACAATCTTAGCACAGCTAGACAATGATGACATAGATCAACCTGTGGCATATTCTTCACATGTACTCAAAAAACACAAGAAGAATTATAGTGTCACCCAGAAGAAATGCATGGCAGTACTAAACACTGTAAATCAATTTTTTTACTACATCTACAGGACCCACTTTACCGTACTCACTGACCACTTTTCTCTTAAGTGGTTAAAACAGCTAAAGAAATCTGAAGGTCAACTGGCTTGGTGGGCCCTACGCTTAAAAGGGTATGATTTCACTGTAGTACATAGACCTGGGGTTCAACATCAGAACACCAATGAGCTGACAAGAATGCCTATACTGGTCATCCATTCTGACAACGCTGATTGCCTGTACAATTTAACATGATGCCCTGACACTTGGGCAACCAAAACAGAAGAAATCCAACTGGCTCTAAAGGCTCTATCAAATGATATCCTCATTTGTGATAGGCAACTCTTCAAGTAGGTCAACAATGCCTATCTGCTCTCCGTTTGCCCTAGTATGAGAATGGCTATTGTTATCCAAGCTCACATTGATACTGGGCATGGGGGTATAATAAAGGCTCATGACTGAGTGTGTAAGAAATTCTACTGGATAACATGCACCACCTAATCCCTGACATACTAGTATCCTGTCACTCCTGCCAACTCCAACGCCCTCAACTATCTCAGCATCAGTTCAACTCATCCCACCTAACCATTCCTTCCATACTGTGAGTATTGATGCTGTTGGACCTCTCCCTTGTTATAGGTCTGGGTGTTGTTTCATCTTGGTAGCTGTAGACCATTTTAGCAAGTGGGTTAAAGCAAGGGCTACAAAAGATATAACTGCTAAGACCACTACTAATTTCTTGCTGCAATATATCTTCTACCAACATGGCTGCCCTCAAGTCCTGCTTTCTGAAAATGGCACCAAATTTAATGCTCACCTCATCACGTCTATTGTAGAAGCTATGGGCACTCAGCAGTCCTTCTCTGGGCTGTATAACCTGTCCACTAATGGGATAGTGGAACAAGTAAATTCCTCCCTTGTATCCATCATGAGAAAGCTCACTTTCAGATGCCGCCAATTATGTTTCTCCCTGCTGCCCTCTTTGCTTATTAGCTCAGTAGACACCAAGTGACTGGACAATCCCCCTTTGCCATACTGTATGGACGTGAAGCCACAACCCCCTCAATAATAGGTCCATCTTTTATTGAAGTTGATGCAAATGCCAACCCTAAAGCTCATGTCAAAGACTCAACTAATTGTATCATCAAAATTCAAACAACAGCATATTCAACTGCCTAAAAAAGTCAAGACTTAAGAGCTTTTGCCTTCCTATGCTTCTAGGGATCCCCTCTGTGAGTTTCAAGTAGGCAACTTGGTTCTCTACTACCAGAATTTTACAGGTGATAGAGCTCATAAGCTGGATTCCCTCTGGGTTGGGCCCTGTGAGGTCACCTTTAAAAAGGGTGTTGAGTATACGGTGAAACTACTGTCCTCCAGCTGTCCTTTTGCCCACGTTCACTTCAAATTTCTCCGCAAATATCAACTCCATATGACCAATCTTGAGAGGGGAGATGTCAGAAATTGCGCCATTAATGCTATTTTGATATGGCCTTTGAATAATGATACATGCAAAGATTTGATTGATTTTGCTTTCAATTTTGGGAATTCCTCATCTTCTGCAAATAAGTCTGGGTCAAGATCCACCCATTCTGGATTACCATACCTGCCCTTGAATGATCCTGGTATGACCTCACCCCAACGTGAAACCCTATGCCAGTCTTTCTACCTGATGAGTGATCATTGATCCTTGTCTAATATTTAAGTAGAATAATTTCTCCTAATAAAGATTATTTTATCCACATTTGTGTTGGCTTTTGTATTCTTCAAGATTTTCCCTTTCCTTTTTGCCAAAAAGAATTCCTCCTCTTATTGTATTTCAGGAAATTAAGGTAAATGCCCTTAATTTTGCCCTGAAGGCTAACCCAAGGCTAGCTTCAAGCCTCAAATCTTTTGTTATAAAGATTCCTTGCTGTGTCATCTTGGATGTTGTCCCCAGTAGATAAACACAACAGCAAGAGACAACCTCATTGGCTTCATTCAGAAGTTTGGTAGTGATAGCAGCCTTCCCAGGCGTAGATTGTAAGGGACAGCTATGTTTTTGGGAACTGCTAGAACTGAGTATCTGTAGGCATCAGATTTTTTAATGTCTGAATCATCCATTTCAGAGTCAGGAAATATAAAAAAAACAGCAGAATGGGAGTAGTTTTGGACTCAGAGGGCTCAGAGTTTGCCACAGAAGGGGGAGTTGGAAAAGACTGGGAAGAATTGTCAACTGAGAGCATCTATGCCTCTAGATTGACTGTTCTTTTACCTGCCTGATCCTTAAGGTCAGCGCCTTCAACTCAGGGATTGGTACAGACACAGGAGAGGTGGCCTATCTGTCCACAGTTATAGCATCCTTAACATATAGGAGGATTTGGGAGCTCATGTTGAAGATGCAAGGGCCACAGGAGGAAGAACCAGAGTTGGAGGCTGCTCAGATTTTCTTGCACAACTTCTCCAGAGTGAGTAAGTTACACTTCCTGTAACAGCGTCTTTATGCTCTTTTTTTTTAGATAAAACGGGGCCTTGTGAGCTTTAAAATGGAGGCACTGAGTTGATTAACTTTGAGGGCTTGAGCGCAAGCCATGTATGCTTCATGTGCTGTCAACTGTCTGCTAGTTATTAATTGATGACATTTCATGTATAATCTATCAGCAAACACATCCAAGGTCTCTTTGGGCTTGAATGATGTGTGTATAAAGGTGTCCTTCTTTACTTCTATACTGAGGTTGTAACTAAATTTATTAATGAGAAGCTGTTTCATATCCTCTCAAGTTTACACTGAAGGCAGTTCAGATATCACCCTTTATTGACAAGTTGGGTGCAAGCAGGTTAAATATGCTCCATCTTAACCTCATCAAAAGCTCTTTGCATAGCTGTCTTGTAGATAGTAAGGAAAGCTACAATGATGGACGTTTTAGGGTCAAAGACTTGTTTGAGAGGAAGGTTTGAAGTGAGTCTCAGGAGTAGGGCCACCATTGTTACTATCTAACACATTGATACACAGAGAGAATTCAGCTTTGGGTCCAGAGGGGGGTTGTTGTGCACACAACTGGCAGAAACTCTCCTGAAGAGTAGTCAATGTATCAAAAGTGCAGGTACTTAAGTTGTTGGCCTGATCAGTCTGTTGTTTGGTAACATCTAACTGTTGACCATGCTTAGTTACCACAGTTGAAAGATCAGCCAAACAAGAGGTCAAAGAAGGTATCACCAATAGACAGGGGGAGAACATGCCATTTACAGAGTTGATTAACTCACTCATCTCTTGGACATTCTTTCAAGGCTGAGGTGATCTTGCTTCAGATGATCTACTTCATTGGCTAGGGAAATCAACTCCCTAGTACATTAGATTTGAGGGTTCCCAGGCAGTCCAGGACAGCAGCAATCTCTGTCAGTGCAACCAACTGAACTAGTAAAGCTGATCACAGTATTGCAAAGAACAGCTTCTTCTTGTTGCAGGGTAGCAACTTCTAAAGCCAGGGCAATTACTTGAGGATCTGGCTGTAGAGGTTTTGTGGGGCGTCCTTGACTACAAGTAGATGCAAATAGCTCTCTGATAGCGTCCCATAACCTCTGTTCCATATCCATCATATCATTATACAGAGGGGAAGGGGAAACATCCAGTTTAGGCGCAGAAAACTTGTTTACTTGGGTTTGAAGCTTATCAATGGAAGCAGCCGCAAAGGCTCTCTCTTGAGCAACTTCCTCTTGTAGTTCATGAAGACCTTGAGAAGTGTGCTCTGACACCTGCTGTAACTGTTCAAAGGAGTAGGTGCTAAACACATTAAGTTGTTCCACAAGTTGTTCAAAGTCAGAGAGGTAAGCATTCATGGTGGGGTCTACTTGAGTTTTCCAGGGTTCTTGTAACAGATGAAATTATTCAGACATTCCCTGACACAGTCAGGGATAGACAGCTTTATCTGCTCTATTGAAGTAACCAAGAAAGACTGAGAAGTAATGGAGTTGTGTTGGTTATCAGATACCAAAGAGAATAAGGAGTGAATCCACTGCTGGTAAGCAGCAAACTGATCCCAATGATTAGTTACGGCAGCTTATAGACAAGACTTTTTGGACATAAACCACAACACCATTTGATGATGCACCAAGGCAGGCTGAACAAAGGACAAGAGTAGATGCTCAGTGGAGCCAGCCCCTGAGAGGAGATGTTTCAGGAATTGCAGGGCAACAATTAACTTGTGGTGATCTGTTGATTAAACTCTAGTTGAAGGCCAAAAATGATTCTATCCTGGGCTATCTCAAGGGCTACTGCCATGACTTGCTCCAAGTTAAGAGTACCCATAGAATAAGCTACTAGATTGGAGCTGTTTTCTAGGTTCAAACAGTAAGAAACAATAGGCAGGTCAAAGATGTCCTCTTCAATAGGAGGACAGGTAATTTCAGGCAAAAACATATCCTATATCAGAGTATGAGACATACCTGAGAACGTAGTAGCAAAAGGGAATAATCAAGGGGTTTAAAGCCCCTGTAGTGGGCAGCATTTTTGTTGTGTTCTGAGGCGTGGCACAGAAACATAACAGGAAATGCTAACCCTAGGGTTGAATTTGTACTAAGTCTCAGTTAGTTGGCAGGAAAGGTGAATTAGTTACCTTGTGGCCCTGAATAATAAATATCTACTAGGTGTGGCTATAGAGAGGCGCTGAAATACTTGAAAACACAAAGAAAACAAATGTGAATATAACTTAATTCTATTGGCAATATTAAAAAGGATTATATATTGTTTGTGGTTACCAAAAAACAATACTTGTGCAGTAGGATCACTTGCCACAAGCATATGTGGGGCAAGTGAGTTGCGCAGACTCAGGAAGACAAATGGATGAATTTCCTACTTTAGAAACAGATCCATTTTGAGGAGCAAAAGCAAAATCAAGGGATTTGTTCTCAAAATAACCCAACATAGGCAAAATCAAAATAGCTTGAATTTTGGCATTTACAACATCTTGGAAGACTCCCACCCACTGAGTTTCAAAATAATCAATAAGAAGGGGGAAAGGATGCCTGGTTGGCAATGATGTAAGGATGATGGATGAGAATATGATATAAAGTATTTGTGCCTCCTTTCTCACTGGGGCAAGCTAAACAAAGAAGTTAAGACATCCTTTGCCTCTTTGCTACCTTCTGTATTTACAAGCTCATGATGATCTGAGCACTTTTGGAGGCATTAGAAGAGTGCTTTCTGGAAGTAAAAGGCATCTCTGAGGGGAGTTTTAGATGACTAATATTAACACATTTGCTTGGACTTGTTCAAAGTCAACTGTCAGATAGGTATTTTAAGGTGATCACTCTAGCCACTTTTTGGTTGGGATGATGTCCTCTTCATCCTAGGAGGGAGTCTTCTTCTTTCACCTACTGGTCTTCCTTGGCTCTTCTTCTGATGCAGTGATGGTTTCATACAGCTTTTTATTAAGAAATGTAAGAGAGGGCATAGTTGTCCTGCTTCTTATTGGGAAGGAAATGAAACATCAGGGGAAGAACAAGATTTTCAACTTTCCCGTGATTTTTCTTGTGCTGATTGAATAGCTTTGAGAAGGTGGTAAATTTGGCATTTGTAAACCAGTCTTGCACTTGATGAGATTTTAAAAATACTGGAAGATGACAAACCATGCTATTCT
Source organism: Entomophthora muscae (assembly GCA_014839935.2). Taxonomy (NCBI): domain Eukaryota; kingdom Fungi; phylum Entomophthoromycota; class Entomophthoromycetes; order Entomophthorales; family Entomophthoraceae; genus Entomophthora; species Entomophthora muscae. The sequence goes on along the minus strand of QTSX02004999.1, from coordinate 268,218 downwards.
GTCCTTGGTATTTTAATTAGCTTTGTTGAGTAAAAGCACTCTACATAAAGGGTCAGCTTCTTCCCCTTCTTTATATCAGCCAGTCATTCAATGAGAAATGTAATCTTCTATGGCTATATAATATTACTGATGGGTATAAACATCTATTTGAATTTGCAACATTACTAGCATAGGCAAGTTGGGAGCCATTAAAGTTGATTAGGGCGTCATCAATAACCTCAGTTGATGCTTTGTTCCTGATGGTTGGGTTTATAAGTAAATAGAACAGTAGAATCACTGGTAAAGAGGGTCAAAAGGCTCAGCACAGCCATGTTAAAAATTCAGGGATTTAAATCTAGAAAAAATTTAGGTGATGGGCCTTGCTGGGTAGCCAAGTTTATCAAATATGAGATATTGTTGACAGATAGCCCTTTTCTCATCATTACTGCCAAATCTGTAACCCCTTTACATGAACCCAGAACCCACTTCTTTGACACTATTAGATAGCTTCTATTATATGTTATAGTTATGCAAAGATTTCATTGAAGTTGTAGATATTGTGGACAGTGGGATATATCATAGCTCAATAGAGTCATCTGTAGGAGCACCCAGCCCAGGGTGTTGACCAGATTCCATATCATGCGCTGAGATGAAGTCAGAGTGACAGTTGAAGTCAAACAGCTTTCTTGGGAGTCTAGGGCAGAATAAACAATAGGAGATTGGAGATGGGTGGGTGGGTGTGACACTCCTGCTCCTAGGAGGTCCCCAAGGTGTGTTGTTTGTCAGGGAATTCTCTCCTGACTACAAACATATTGTGTTTCCTTGTTAACAATTATGGCTCAGAAAAAGGGATATCACCCTGTAAAAAAGAAAAAATATTGGAAATAATCAAGGCAAAGAATCAGATTGGGAATTGAACTCTGAACCCTACCGGAAACACAATTGCCAGTGTTAGTGAAGAGTTTAAAGATAGTTTACTTTTTTAACTGAACTGATTCATTATGTTATTGCATCTGCACTTAATTCTAAGGATTAAAAGGCTAATATAATTGACAACATCATAAACAGATTCTTGGTCTTTGATTGGCTGTATATTCAGTGGTTTTTGCTGTATCATCTTATAGCAACTTATGCCACACTTAACGCTATTTCTTGTATAAACTATATGTAAACCGCTTCTTTGGCCACTCACTACCTAGCATATGGTTCTGTTTCCTCTGTACCTTGGATTTCTCTTGGGCTATAAGTGAAATAATTAATTGGTTGGGGAAAGATCTGGGTAAAACCCTCTTAACAGGTTTTTGCCTCAAGAAACTTGGTTTCTAAACCTCTTCTCACTTATTTCCACCCTCTACTTTATTTTTACTTATCCAAAGCAGTATTTAAGAGAAGATTTCATGATCTTTACCTTTTTTAACAATAAAGCTCATTTATTTTATTTTAGCTTGCTTACACATATTCTTGAATCCTTTTTTGAAGCCATGAAGGGAAGTTATTTCCTGTTATTGCTTCTAGTTCCTTTCCTATCTGTGGTATTGGCTCTGGAAAATTCAACTCCCGCTACAGACTGGCATAAATCCTCACCCAACAACTCCTACCAGGGGAATTCCTTGACTAATGATTGGTTTAAATATCCTTTGGGACACTGGGGGAAAAATTAAACTATGGCCACTCCACAACACCACCTCCACCAGCCAAAACTTCCTTGGTTAGACCCAATGTGTTATTCTACTTGTTGACATACTTGGTGGGTTATTACCTCTTGGGAAGGTTCAGCTCCATGATAGGAAGGTTTGCATACCTAGGACACCTTGCTATGCTTAAGTTTCATATTGGTTTGGTTATTTCAGGGCTTAACTTAGGGGCCTTGGCTCATAAGATTGAGGAATTATTCCCGTCTAAGTGAGTCCCTGACATTGTTGAAAATTTTGCATAACAGCGCCACAATTCTGTAGTAATTTGGGAACAGGGAATTTTCTTGAATATAGTCATATGTGAGGGTATATGTATTGTATTAGAAGGGACAGGATCAAATAAAAGCATAATTACAGTAGTTTAAAACATGTTGAGATAAACATATATTAGTGAGTTTAGAATGCATAGGTTCAATTACAAAATTATTTCAACTGGAACCATTTGAAGGTTAATTTACTCTATAAAATTTCCATTTATATAGGTCTGGAAAACAAAAATAGTCAATCATACAAAAGAATAGATTCAAATACTGAATAAAAAAATGAGGTAGTAAACACATGGAACTCAAATTCATAACACATGCAATCCAGTTTCTTCCTGAAGCATTCTACATCAAATTTGATTATGAGTTTGTAGCAAATATGATACAAACAGAGAGCACATGAGGTTCAGTCACAAAAGTGATGAACTCAAACACAAAACAACTCATTTTTTAAAATATTGATTATTTTTGGGGCTCAAATTGGAAATAGTGGATTTTAGGAGTGAATCCACCAAAATCTATTCAGGGAACTAAAGCATTATTTTCAATGTACACACTTCTAAATTTGGCCATTTATGTCTGAGAGAATGTCTCAAATAGAAGCATTCATTTAAATAAAATAATTTATCAGAAATACTTTGCTTTTCTGTTTTTGAATAGAATTTTTATTGCTTATAGTTTTTACAATGAGTTTCACCAGTGAAGATAATTTTGATATCATTGAGAAGCAGTACCAGGAGCTAGTCCAAGCTCAGGCTGCTGAGCAAAGGAGAGCAACTACCACATTTCCTGTGTACACCCAATTTAATGCAAGTTATGAGGAAGCTGAGTTGTAGGTGTCACCAGGCCCACCCAGAGATAGCCTTTCCAATAGCCAATATGATGCTCCCTAAGACCAGGCCCAACCTGCGCCTGTGCCACATTTTGAAGACTGGGAAACTGTAGCCCCCTCCAACCCAATCCAACCCTTGCTTGATAATTCAGGCTAATCAAATCTTTGCCTGCCTAATCTAGGTAACCTTATTCCTCAAGCCTTACAAAAACGTCAAATAATAACCAATTAGGTGATAGAGGAGACTGCAAGCCTCAAGCAGAGTGGTATAATTTTTTCAAAATTGTCAGGGATCCAGTCTTAGGCGGCTGGCTTGATGTATTCTGGGATAATTTGAGCCGGGGTTTTTGTGGGTAAAGCCCACCACACAAAAAGATAACTTAAAAAGGTAGAAGAAGGACTTCCCCAAAACAGGACCATAGGCCAGCGGCCAGGATTATAGTTCAATCACCCCTTTGAGTATTGCAACCAAGTTTCCAGACTTGCCTGCTAACATATCTTATAACACACAGGGGGTGCTCAATGAGTTGTCCCTTGACATATATAACAACATGGGCCATTCTGATAGCAATTTCAAATTTCAGACACTTCTTCCTAATTAATAGCGCTGCCAATTTGACCTACTGATCCAGCACAACTTATTCCTTAGCTTCAATATTTATATGGAGCGTGCCGCCATGCCACCCCCTTGTGGCCCGGTGGCTTTTCCCATACTGTATATTAATTTTACTATTCCTCAATAAACTACATGTTTTTTCTTATTCCCTTATTTCTATTGGACTGTTGTCTTCCCCAACTCAAATACTGAATCCTCATTGGTTCAGTTGTAATATTAGAGTGATGTACACAATCCTAAATAGCTTGCCAGTGTGGTAAGTTGGGAGGTTGGGCAAGAAGTCAGGCATAGGCTTAGGGTGACAGGCGGTTACATGCAAAGTTTGTAAGAAGGAAGATAGTTGAACTTTCCTCTAAACAATTTGGGTGTTGAGAATATCCACAGGCCTTGGTGGTTGTATCTAACTGCAGATTGTATGCAGGCCAAAGGATCTAGTTTGAGTAGTTTCTCTGGGGTGTAGTCATTATATTCAGGTTTCAAAGGATACTCTGTGAAGTAAACAGGGCCAAAGGGAACACATGGAGGACGGAAATCTGCAGGCAGAGGGACAGGAGGGCCAGAAGATCTTGTACTGAATTGATAGATGGCAAATACAAAGTAAGGCAGTAGCTGTGTAAGCCAAAATAACATAACCTTTATTCAAAAATGGGGATAAGGCTTGAGCGCAGAATCTATAGGATATATAGCATCCTGCCTCCAAGCTTAGTATTTTCCATAAGGGCTTCATCAATGTTGAGCAACTTGGGCTATTGCTGGTATGCCCAAAGCTACATATATATGTTAGCCTTGCCAATGTACTGACCTAATCCTATGCAAGAGCACTACAGACTACAATAGAATAGAACTTTGAAGATAATTACGTTTATTAAAGCTGGAGTATGATCTAGCCAGCGGCTGCAATCTGTCCAGGTGTAATTAAGAACTTGTTGTTAACCTTTCAGGCATCTGTATCAATATATACTGCAACAACCTTGTTCTTGTCTTTTCAGACAGTTCTCAGTGGCTACCTTTGCAATAGGTTCATCTTTGCTGGCTGTGCCTATCCTGATTGGCTGTCCTTGGCATATGTGCTGCTACTGGCCTTAGCAGACGTCCATGGCACTTCAACTACATCCTACACCCTTCTTTAGCTAGCCTACTGTCATTTATTGATTGGCTGTATCTTGCACGCCTATTATTGCGCTGTGAAACTTCTTTGTATTTAGTTGATGCTTAGTAATTCTCCCTGTTCAGCCCTCCTACATTAGAAGGTAGATTTCCAGTATTCCATTTGTAGGGCTTAGTAAGTGATCCTTTTTTGGCTGAGAAGCCTTCTGATTATTAATGTAATGGGTTGAATTGGGGATTATACACTGTATAATAGCAGACTTGATCCAGTATTGATCTGTGGATTATCTGCCGTGTAATGCTGACCTGAACCAATAAGAAACTTGATTATATGCCATGTAATACTGATCCAAACTTGGTATTTCCTTGACATATGTGCATCACTTGTTTGATACATTCATAAAAATCATTAAAATGGGTGGGGCTGAGTTGATACAACATCCAGCAGGATGATATGAGCAATATACAGTTGATGATTTAGTGATTACACGCTGTGTAATCAATGATAACCACTATATTGACTAATATTTATACAGTGTATAATAGCTGTATCAATTATAGTAAACTAGTAATTATACGGGGTATAATATAACACATTGGAATGATAATCAGTGATAATACAATGTATAATTGTTGCATCTATCCTAATAAACTAACAATTATATGGTGTATAACTGCCATATCCATTTAATATATTTGTGATTATACGGCGTATATCTGCCATATGCATTATAATATTTTGATGATTATACAGCGTATAATTACTACACTTAATAGAGTATCAGCTTAGTGATTGTACGGCGTGTAAATGATAATTATCTGCGTGCAATGATTAGCCTGATCATTTGTGGTCAATCAGCCTAATCTCACAATCAAAATATTGGGGAAAATGCAGGCAGGTGGCCAGGAGGCCCAGGTGCAGGAGCAGCAAAATGGCACCTTGTCTGGGTGTTCTCTCATTGGTTGGAATATCCAAATCAGCTACTCAATTTTCTTGATTTTGGGCTGTGGTCATGGGGTCAGGCCTAAAACCTGTGTTCTCCTTTGGTAATTAAATCTGATTGGTTACCCTAGAGGACTTCAAGTTCATGAAGTTCAGAGAGGAACTTTCTCTGCCTTCATTAGAAAATTTGAGACGCTCCTCCTTGAGCACCACCATAGTCAAACCTGCGCTGGTATTCTGGCTTTAGGACTTAGCAGGGGCTTCAGCTTGCAGAGGCTCAGTCTCAGGAAAACGCGGGCGGGCAGGCCCTTGGTCCATAGGCCGGCAGCCCGCGGGAATCCAGGGTCAGAGTTTGAATCCCACTCTTGGGCCTGGGTTTCCAGGGGAAAGAAATGACAATCCTGACAAAAATACCCAATATGCTTCAATTTACTGAGGCAGTAATTAAGTGTGAGTTCCAAGCCTGCTAGAAGAGAAGTGGTGCAAAGCTGGGCAAGAAGCCAAAGAAGCAGGTCAACTCTCAGATCAAGGAGGTGTATCCTTCATGTTTGACCTTTTGCAACGTGACCCATACCTCCTATTGACTGAGGTCTGTTGCTTACTTGGACTCCAGGGCATATTCATTGCCAGCTGTACAGAAAAGCTCTGGATGCATGGTCTTGTAGTCAGTGTTCTAATTCTGACTAACTGGCTGGCCATCAAGTTGGATGATGGATCTGATTTGCCCTATGACCCTGTGATTGATGCCACTATCACCCACTACCTGTCCTCCATTTTGGATGATGTATTCTTCATAACTTACTAAAATTATCATTAAAAGTCAATGATTATGGCACATTTAGTAAAAAAACACTCCCAATGGCAAAAAGAAGGATCCAGTGGGGATTGTGACTAGTACATTACTTGCAGTTTCACCAAAAGAGACTCTATTTTACCAAACTACAACCAGTTACACCAATGGTTACTGGTACAGGCAATTTTTCTCTGACTTTCTTGCCACCTGGAGCTTGGCAAATTCCAAATTCCAAATAACCTGAGCCATCAAATGGAGTGCGCTGAAGTGGCCTCCAAAAAAATACAAGCAGACAGCCACAATGTTTATTTTTTCCTGCTGGGCATATGATTTTCACCTGGGTGATGTGTTGTTCTTCAACATTGTAATCACCATTTGGGGCGCAACCCTAAAGCCTTCAGTCAGGTGGTTAGTGTGACAGAAATTTCAGGATAGTAAGAAGCTGTCTCCAGGTGGTGGGGAATTACCACCCAAATCCACATAGAGTTAATGATTAACCACTAACGCAGCTTCAAATACTGTTTTGTAAAATTTACAAATGAGGCACTAGGATTAAGTAAAATAATTAATCCTAACCAAAGTAGCCCAAGATAAATAGCTGTTGAATGCATCAGAGAATCTTCAGAATAAAATTCTGGACATTGAGATACAGCACAATTTTTATTTTCTAAGACAGGGAGACCACTCCAAGATTGGCAGGCATTGAATTAACATTGGGAGGTGCCAACAACAAAGTTCCAACTACAGTGCCCCATCTTCCAGTAATGATCTGGCCTAGAATAAGATTGTAGGGGATGTAGCGTAACAATCCAACTACAGGATGCATTTTAAAAAGCAAATTAGACAAAGGGATATTTGATTTTTATTAAGTAAAATTTTGGGAGGAATCAACTCTTAGAGTTAAAACAGTGAAAATTATTCAATATATATCAAAAACTGACTAAGCAATATCACATGGAACTTGGCATCCTATTACTTCTACATTGTCAAGTGAGTATCTGGTCCAGGTTGCAAAGAACCCTTGAGTGACCAATTTCTGATAATCACGCTGATTAATAAGCTCATACTGGATAACCCTCAAATTATGTCAATTTATCAACGTCAATTTGCAAGGGGGAATTGGTTTCAGCTGGAAAACCAGAGCAGCCGCAACCCATTTTCAATTGACTGTTTGATTTAAATATGTTAATTTGGTCAATTTTGTGAAGGGTTTGCTGGCTTTTTGAGCCTTTCTACTTGGCCAGATTATTCCCAGCATGATGGAACCTACTGTGACAGTTAGTATGGCCAACAAACCCATTGTGCCTTATCCCTGTCATAAAATTGCTGACATTTTTACAAAGATGGCCTTCAATTCTCATGTCAACAGCCAATCACCAAAGGATTCCCAGCTTCCACCTTGTGATTCCCCAGCGTAAAAGCTAATTGCTGTCCTCCCCAAGTTGGAATATGATGTCATGTACAATAAATTCCTCCAAGCCAATACAGGTACTCAATTTCTACTGGGTCCTCCAGCCGTCCTAGTCCCCATTCAATCCTCCCAGGTGACCAGCACCAACCCCACCAGCCAATCAAGTCCTTTCCCCATAATCCAGCCCGTCAACTAGTTTGCCCTGCCCATTCTCATTTCCCCAATAAAACTTTTGCACCAACAATGATATTTTTTTAATTTATATTGGTTTAATGTTTACAAGTTTTTATAGTTTTAATAAAAGATTTACATTTAAATGCAGTGTGCATTTATTTTTATCATGCCATAAGTTAAATTTGGCTGCTTTAATATATATTAATTCTATTGTTTTCTATTATAACTTTAATGCATTTGAAGCAGTACAATAAAGTAAATTTAAAAACTACAAATTCCACAGACTAGCCAATTAGAATGGATGTGCAAATGTGCTGTCTTTGTGCTTGGCTCAGACCAGACACACCTCAGTTATTGCACCCAGTTTAACTTAATAAATTAAGCCTGTTGTAAACAAGACATGTCTTTGTTTGCCAATTGTCATAACAACTTGTGGTCAATATAGCACAAGGAGAACCCAGTGGTATGGTGCTAGAGTGACCAAAAGTTGGTGTGCTGATTTTCAAACAAGGATATGTCTTATTTCCAACAGGATTATTTCATTAAATTAAACTGGGTGCAATAACTGAGGTGTGTCTGGTCTGAGCCAAGCACAAAGACAGCACATTTGCACATCCATTCTAATTGGCTGGTCTGTAGCACTTGTAGTTTTTAAAATTCACTTTATTGTACTGCTTCAAATATATTAATGTTATAATAAAAAACAAAAGAATCAATTGAAATAATTCATCACATTGCATTTATCTCTGGAATATATGATCTACATATAAGCCCTGAGTGTGATAATTTTTTTAATAAATATGTATCTTGGGTCAAAATTGGCATACTCATTTAAGAATAGATTATATTATACTTGGAAAGAACATATAAATGAGCAAAGAAAATTTTTATAATACTAAAATTGAGCTGGTTTACGCGCTCTAAAATATATGATCTAGATATAACCTGTGAAAGTGGTTATCTTTTAATAAATATGTACTTTGGGTTCTTTGGCATACTGATTCAAGAATAAAATTTATTATACTTGGACAAAACATATACATGAACAAAACAAGCTTTTCATGATACTAAGAATGGGTTGCTATATACAATAAATATAAATAATATTGGTATCATATGAATAGTATTACTTAAAGCTAACAAAAAATCATCAGTAAAATCAAGATATATTTATTTAAACTCAATTAGTTACAATATAATAGATATAGTTTATTGGAAATTTTATTGGTATAAAAAGGGTTGGGGTAAGTACAAGAAAAACATGGCAAAATTGGAGGCAATAATAGAGGATTTGGACGTGGTGGTGGCTAAAATTAGGAAGGTCAATCAAAAGGTGAAGAACATGCTAAAGGAGGTGGTGTATAAGGCAACAAACTAGACAAACTTACTGTGAAGGCTGTGAAAAAGAAGATTCCTAATACTGCCAACAAACTTGCAATCAGGCTCCTAAATGCACAAAAAATTGTTCTTGCCAATCTACAGTTCAAGCCACAGGGGTTCACAACTGCAGATGTGTGGTCAAAGGACCCTGAGATGTTTAAGCAGCTAAAAAATAAAAAGAAACAAAAACCAACAGAAAACTAGCAACCAACTAGTAAAAATTCCTGTGAAGCAGCCTCTGTCAATGGGGCAACATGTAAAAATACAGAAGAAGAAAAAAATAAAACATCAAATAAATAAATAAATAAAATTAACTAACTTCTTTATTTATGGAAGAAACCAAAGGAAAAGTCTGTCAGTACCTAAAACCCTACATATTGCAAACATTTTACAACAGCTAAGTCCCTCACATAGGGCGTCAGCTGGTCCTGGCGCCAGCAGCTGCCTCTAAGATGATTACTAAATTAAAAAATTCCCATATGAAACAAAAACAACTTACATCACTCCAAACAAAGCAAGATGATCTGAATGGCGGGTCTTGGCTTTTGCTGCAGCCCCTAGCCTGCACCTCAACCAGTATGTTCCAGATATTGGCCTCCACAAGCTCTTTGTCATAATTTTCTGGGATTTTTTCCAAACTATACCATACCAAAACCTACCTGAGATGGAGAGAGGACAGGAAGAAGTCTGTTTCTGTTTCCCAACTGGGCACACACTATCCCATATCCTAAAAAATTTCAAAAAATAACAAACCTTAGCTATAATTCTGCTGCTATAATTTCTGCCATTGTAGGCGTCCTTGGAGACTTCAGGGCCTCCTGGTGCTCTGATAAAACTGGAATACCAAAAACAATGGAAGAAAACTTTGCCATTATGTCCTTTAAAAATAAAATCAGTATTCTATAATAATAAATTTTGTGGGTTCTCAGACCTATTTGCAGGGCAGAGACTTCACTTGATTGTTTACCTAGGTCTTGTTGTACTGATGAGGATTAAAGCTGAATCATGTGACTGGTCTGATGTGATAATAAAACTGGATGAAATTCACCATTTATAAGACAGGAAAAATTGCCATTAGATACAGCTCAATAGGGCACATTATTCAGGATTCAGTTGTTCTTGCCACCACATATGGGATGGCAGCTCCACCAGAAAAAATCCTCCTGGCTAATTGTATCATAATGCTCCTGTATTCAAACCTCTGCAATTTATATGTACAGGACCAATGTCAACATGTGTATGTCAATAGAAATTACTAGTCTATTTCAATTCAATGTCCTTGAATTCCTCCACTCCCACCCCAATAAATTTCTAAACCCAAATTTTTTTAAAATATATATATATATATATATATAATTTCTCTACAATATAATCTAATCAAATCATCTATATTCAACAAATAAATACACAGTAAAAATAAATATTTCTGTATGGTTATTCATTCATCCTTCTTGCCTTGTTATTTTTTAATACACACTGACAGTATATAATTGGCATCATATAAAAAATTTAAAAAACTACCCTAAATAAAATCATAATAATAAAAGTATAAATATTATTGTGTTTTTTTCATTCATTCATTCATTCAATTGGCTTTGCTTTTTTAATTTTTATTATACCTGACAGTATACACAAAGAATCACAGAAATAAAGTCAAAATTATTAAACTAAATAAAAACAAATATTAAAAATAAAATGCATTTTTTTAGAATAGCAAAGCCTTTAATTGATTGGCTGCTTGGCAAGCCACCTAGGGAGAAACCAATCCACGTGATCATAGAATTTGTCCACGGTTTCAGCCGGGAGGGTATGGACAACAACCTGCAGCAAATTAAACAAATTATTGGGCCCAGATGGCGCCCCTTTTTTGACTACTTGTTTTAGACACCCAAAGACCTCCTCAGTTGGGTTGAGGAATGAGAAATAAGAGGGGAGGAAGAAAAAGTGCAAATTGGATGTGACCAATTGTTGGGAGCCAATTTCTATACCAGGCTCAATTACTGGGAATTCCGCAAGAACTTCTGCCACCTTGTGGAGACCAACATTATCCAGCACAATAATGTTGGTGAACCACAAACTGGTCACTCTGAGGTGCTCCCAAACCAATCAGAGAAATTTGAGGAATGCTGTACTATTGTGAGAGCCCTTGATTATTTGATATAGCTCAATACAAGGGGACCAAGAAGAGCTACCATTGAGTAGGCAACAGACCAGACAGCTGCATACCGGGAAATGCTGATCTTTTTGCCTTTGGGGACATAACCATACTTGTTTCTCATGGAGGATGCAAATGAGGACTTGTCAATGTAATAAAACTTTACTTTGCTTTTCTTCTTGAGGGCAGTAACTGTTTCAGTGTATTTTTGGCGCTAGATAACATTGTCTAGGCTATTCTAATTGTACAGAGATACTCCAAGTTTTTTCCAGGAGAATCATAATTTCTTGACCTTGCAATAACGTGTGGATACCAAAGCCTGGATTCCAAAAGCAGACTCAACCATTGACTGAATATTTTTCAGTTCAAGATGGAATTTCCGCTCAATCCACTGTCGGATGGCCCACAGGTGTTCCTTAACCAATAGGGTTGGTTCACACTTAGATTTCTCCAAAAGGTGAACAGCTCCTGTTTCTGGTAGGTTTTTTGGAGCCTGTGGGCAGATTTTTCTGAGATTCTGACAATGTTTGTGGCCTTCTTGTAGTTTAGTCTCTCCTCCATGAGCCTCATGAAGGTCTTGTGGGTGGCGTCAGAGATGACATGGTACTTTGGCTTTTTGGTGCTGGGAAGCAACTCCACAGGCTCAGACACAAAACAAGGCATAAACACTTGACTGTAGAATGCAGCAACCTTTTTCAGCACCTTCTGTCCTTTAGTGGTCTGAAAAACTGGGGCAGTTTGTCCTTGTCTCCCCCTTTGGAATCACTCACATAAGGCTTGTATGTGGTGTCTAGCACAGGCTTGACCTTCTCCATAACAGTTGCTGAAACACCATCACGGCAGTATACAGGGTCATAAAACAAGGACACCCTCTCAGTGGTGACATCATTTACCATTTTGGTGGTGATAACCTTGGTGTATTTTTGGGTGAGCTTCTGGACCCTGGGATTTATGCTCTGTGCCCTTGCACTCTGTGCCCCTTGAGCTGGTTGTGCCAGTGCAACCTCACTATTGAACTCTTCTCTCCCATCTCATTCCTGAGTAGGCACTTGCTTTGCACTAACTCAATTTTTAACCCACAAGGGCGTCCACGTCTGCGGCACACAACAGGTTCATTGTTACTTGTTTGTTGTGAAGCTTCCAATTTGGTATAAAATAAAATTAGAATAGTTTACCTATATAATTTATTCACTATACTTTTTTATCTCTCCATATATAGTAGCATGAAACCTTGTAGTCACTACTGTTTATTTGGAATTTGACTTTTAGTTTTTATATCAATTTTTTTTGTTATAAATGTGCACTGTTAATCATGAGTTTGGATAAATTTGATATTTTTATTAATCCCAAACCGAAAACAGACACTCAGAATATTTACTTTCTCTTCATATTATAGATTGTATTCTTAATTAAAGCAAGTTGGTAACATTATTATAGATTCACTCATTTATTTTGATATTTGATATTTTTGTTGTATTTTTCAGTTGCTATTGGGACTTTTTGTTGGATCAAGTTTGTAACTTTTGTGAATGTGTTTCATGTGTTCACAAAAAACATAGTAAACACAGTAGATGTGTTCTGTGACTGAAACTCATTGTTCTAGTGTTTGGTACACTTGTTGTTGAATTGTTAAGCATCTGTCCCCACTTTGAATAGGTTGTTGTATGACTGGACATATTTGCCAAATAGTGCTCATTCTCTGTGGAATTATTTTTTATTTAGATCTATCAAGTTGAAATTTGTTTTGTGACTGAGCCTATGCAACTAAACTGACTAATATATGTTTATCTCAACAGGTTTTATCTAATGTATATATTTCAAAAAAAATTAACAGTTTACATACTATTGATGAATGAGCACAGCATAAAATAAGATAGGATTGTGCATGTTTACATTACAGTTCATGAAGATTTTTTGTACTTTTAGGAGCAGTTCAGAAAATGTGGTAGTTCAATTGTGGCCTGCTCCTAAAGTCACAAAAAAGCATCATGAATTGTGATGTGACCATCTTTCTAAGTCACAAAGCAGATTTTATGGAAGAAGCTTGATCACAACACATACTGTGACAATTTTGATACCCATTCCTACTCTAGTCTAGCTGCTCTAGATACTCAGATTCATAGTGAAGTACTGAAATTCAGCATTTGTTGTAATTAAAGGCTTGGAATCAATTTGATATATATAATCCCCCTTGATACACACTGTCAATATTTTGGGGTCTTGAGGAAAAATTTTATGTTTATTATGTTGATGTAATGACATCTTGGAATGGTTTCTAAGAAAATTGAATCTGTATGGCAATAGATTTGCCTCCAATTAGTGTGAGTATTATGCAGTATATGGAAAGGTTCTGTCATTTGTTTCTGAGGCCAATTAGTAGAGGAGATGCTGTTGTCAATTGACACAATAATAGCAGCTTTGTGCAGAATTGGTTTGGAAGGATATAAAAAGTATCAATAATATGTTCTTATTGATCACTTGACACTACTCATTGATATCAGTAATAATTTGAACAGGTTTAAATTTTCTGCCTTACAAGTTATATTAGAAGGGCGTTTTATAGCATAATTTTGCTATAGTCAGGCTGTCATCTGGCTATAAATACTCTTACTAGCTAGCCTATCATCCCCAAGCTGCTAGTTTCAACACCCATAGTTGGATTCTAAACTCAAATAGTGGTTTTATAATGATGTAATATCCTATGATTATGCTTTTCCTTCAATAACATGGATATTTCTTTGACTTAGTTGATGTCAACTAAGTGATGATTATTGACATGATCTTGTTCTGCACTTGGTGGAAAAAATCTTTTTGAGCAGGTGATTCTCTGTCCCATTTCTTGGTGAAATGTATATTGATTGAGTAGCTCTTTCTCTATTATATCAGTTTTACCTCCCTCAATTTTTCTGACAGTGGTGTGTATGATAGATTATTATTTAATGATCTCACTTGCTAATTATTCAGGGATATTAACTGTCAAGGATGCAATCCCTGACTAATTTAACCATTTTTGTTATTTTTGGAAAAAAGAAGCACCAAAAACCACAACATATTTCAATAAGAATAGTGGAATTAGAATTCCTACCCTATACAGGAATAAAACCCAGAACTCTAAGGGAGTAAGCAAAGTTAGTTTCATATCTATATTTGATATTAAATCATCTAATTATATTCAAAACATTAATTTAATTTAAGCTCAATACATAATCAACTATAAGCAGATCATAAACCACCAGCCTATATGCTCTGGATTCAATTGGCTGCAGTGACAGCAGTTGACAGGTTTAACCAGTCACTCAAAATATTAACATAGCTGTCATGAATGACATTTCTGCAGAAATAAGTGAAAAACTCCAACTAGGAGAATCAAACTCAGGACCTGATTCTGAGGGTTGTGGGGATCTTGCGGGCCCTTGGGCTGCCTGCCTGTGTTTTTTGCAGTTAGCTGGTGGAAGAGCTAAAACAGGCATTGAATCAAACCTGATTTATCAGGGGGATTTGATAGTCCGCCTGGCCACAAATGTGCAGGAACAAGCTGGATTATTGAAAGTGCTAAACCAATATGGTGTCACCTCTGTCAGTTGACAGGCCGTCCAAAAAGGGGTTTGCTGCTCAGCACAATGAGCCAAAACCCAAAGGGAATTCTGATGATTGCTAGAAACCCAGGCCACCTGGCCATGTGATCCCCAGTCATGTAGTGACCCCAAAGCCACTCCTGAGGATGTGTGGCTTATGGATCAAAGAATATCCTGGCTTAGGGTTTCCAGAGGTCTCTTGGTCCCTGATGGCAAGAACTCTGGTGACAATGATGAAGGTGTGATGAGGTTGTATATGGACCATCAGATGGAGATCATTCTAACAGAAGATATGATGGCCCTGAAGGATTAGAATGGAGCCGGAACTCTCAGCCTGAAGGAAACTGAGCAAACTCAGCCATCAGTTGATGGGCTAGATTCCAAACTTAGCATTTTAAATGGTATTTAAACCCTGTAAGGTCTTGAAAAAATGATATTGACATCCTGAAATAAATAAGTTTATGGTACCTTGGTTCTACCAATTTATTCCTTATTTTGTCTTGGTTGTTTTTCATTTTACTACTGTTCCAACTGAAAATCTTAGGCAGACAGCCTGCATTCCTGAGGAAGCCCTTACAACCCAGCCCACGTTTTATTGTCCTCCTGGAGCACCCTTTGGTCCACTGCATTTCTCTGACTACCCCCTTAAGCCAGAGTATTGGGAGTTGACCGTGAAAGATACCCCTGCCCAGATCACCTGGCCCAACAGATTACCCCACAAACAGCTTTTCACAAAGGTGCTTGGCGCAAACAACCAGCACCCAAAATCCATGTGAAGTATAACTATCTGCCTGCCTACCAGATAGATATGGAAGCACCCCCACACCCAAATCTGACTGCATACACCCCACCCCAGGACTGTCTCTGCCCACAGCCAACCAATATGCAGGCATTGCCTACATCACATTGGCTGAGTTAGTTGACACTATGGTACCTGCCGCTGGACCCTGGGCCTTGGTGGGACAATCAGCATCTTATCTTATCCTATCAAGTTAGCACCCCTCATATGATGGGCTCTACCCTCTTCCTAACCGCACAAGTTGGCAGCTGAGGCTAACAGTCCCTCCCCTGGGATGCGGTAACCTGACATTATGGCAATCTTTATAAGCCTTGGTAACCTGAGCCCCAAGATGTTGTTAATTCTTTGGGGCCTCTTGTATGTTGATTTTATTGATTATCACTTATTATGCTTATAAGTTGATGGTCCAGCTATGTGCTAGGATACAAAAGACTTTGACCACACCAACCCAGGATATTGACTTGGGAAGCCCTGCTGCTGGACCTGGCCAGATTCAGAACATGGTGGTGTCCCAGACTAATTCCCAAATTGACATGCCTCACATGGGCAAGCTGAACTTGGAAGAGGCCCGACAAGCTATGCCGGTGCTGTGACTGCATTTTCAGCCCAACACAGATGCTTATACAAACAACACTGAGAAGATCCTGGGTGTAGCAGCTATAATTTCTGGCAACACACTGGATTGGATTGGGAAGGCTACTACTGAAGATGTGGAGTTCTGTTTACACTATGCAAAGTTTGAATCTGAGCTCATGGCAACAGGGGAAGACCATGATACTGGGCACCACGTGCTTGTCAGAATTTCGGAAATCAGACAGAATGTGAGATCTATTCAGTCCTACACCAACAAGTTTATAACCCTGAAGAATCAAGCGTTACTCAAAGATGAGTTGCTGGCTATCCTGTACCAGAAAGGTGTGAACCTAGGCCTGAAAGATCTCCTGCAACACCACCCATCTTCCCTTCCTCTGGATGAACTTGTAACTCTTTGAAAGGGGTTAAGTCTGAACCAGGAACCTGCTAGTCAGGGATCAACCAGAACCACTAGAGCACTGCCTGCCCACAGACCAGGATTGACCCCTGATGAACTTCAGCGCCACTACTGTGAAGGACTGTGTTTCCATTATCACAAACCCGACAATTTACTTGGGTGTGTCTACACAAGACCCCAAATACTGCTTCTATAGCTCAAATAAACACTAGTGCTCAGCCTTACAAGTATATTTCTGTTAAGATATTATCTGGAGGACAATCCAAACAGCTGGAAGCTTTTATTGATACTGGGGCAGACAAAAGCTTTATGGAAGTAGGACTTGCTGCAGAGCTGGGATTGAGAGCCGCAACAGAACAATACCGTGTTGCCTTAGGGAATTGTTCTACTGATACAGGTTGTGGATGCCCACAGGAGCTTCTGGTAAAGGTGGGATTGAACATATATCCTACCTCCTTGATTCTGATGAAGGGACTTCCTCATCCATTGATCTTGGGTGAATCCTGGTCAGCCCAACATGGGGCTATCTTGAACTACCAATATCAGACTGTTACTCTAGCTAGTCCCCCCAAACTGATGTTACACCCTTTTGCTTCAGTGAGGACCAAGCTGGACCAGGAAAGCTGATGGTAACGAGAATGGAACCCTTTAAAGGTGTGTTGCCACTACAGCTGCAGAAATGGACTCATGTATTCAGTGAGGAAGAGACCACTTGTTTGCCTAGCCAATCTGCCTTTGACCATGCTATTGATCTGATGCCTGGTACACAGCCCAGTTATGGACCAATATACAGTTGTAACCACAAGGAGCAAGTGGCCTTAAAGTCCTATATTGAGGATATGACTAAGAAAGGGTTTATCTGTGTCTCCAAGGCCCCTTTTTCATCGCCAATGTTGTTTTTAGGGGGAAAAAACGGGGAATGTGTCCATGTGTCAACTATCAAAAACTGAACAATATTATCATTAAGAACCAATACCATATTCCCAACGCCAATGACTTGTGTGACGTATTGACTGGAGCTCAGGTGTATTCCAAGATTGATCTCTGTAATGCATTCAACCAAATCTGTATCAAGGAAGGCAATGAATATAAGACTGCATTCAAGACACACTATGGTCTTTATGAGAATTGGGTAATGAGATTTGGGTTGTGTAATGCCCCTAGTACCTTCCAGAGTATGATAAACTTGGTCTTGGGAGAGTTTCTGGATCAATTCTGTGTGAATTACTTGGATGATATTTTGGTTTATAACCAGAACCACCAGGAACATTTGGATCACCTACACCAGATAATAGAAAAACTTTCTCCGGGCAAACCTCCATCTGAAGCTGAAAAATGCAAGCTTTTCTAGTCAGAGATAGAATTCTTGGGCTACATGGTTAAGACTGGTGGCTTTTCAATGTTGCAGAATAAAGTAGAGGCAGTGACAGCCTGGCCGGTACCCAAATGCAGGAAGGATGTGAAAAGTTTCTTGGGTGTTGTGAATGCCGCCATTCACCATGTTTTGATTTTGCCTTTGTTGGGTTATTTTGAGGACAACTCTCTTTCTTTCGCTTTTGCCCTTTGAAATAAGGCTGGCTCCAAATTGGGAAATATAATTGTTCAGCTTCCTGATCCTGCACAACTCACTTGCCCCACTCATGCCTGCGGCAAGTGATCCTACTGTCCTAGTATTGTTTTTTGGTATTGCAAACCACTATATAATACATTTCCTATTTTCCAATAAAATTAAGTTCAATTCACATTTTTGTCTTTGTGTCTCCACGTACTTTGGCGCCTCTCTAGCCATGTCTAGTAAATATTATTCATTCAGGCCACAAGGTAATTGCATAGCCTTTCCTGCCATTCTAACTGAGACTTAGTATGGATCCAATTCTAAGGTTAGGATTTACTGTTGTGACTCTGTGCCACGCCTCAGATCATAACAAAAATGGTGCTCACTACAAGGGCTGTAAGCCCCTTGGTTATCCCTTTTGCAAAAACGTTTTTAGGACCTTTGCCTCCTCCCATACAAGAGCCAACTTTGCCTGAAATTACCAGTCCTCCTATTTAGGAAGACATTGCTGACCCGCCTAAGTCCCTACTGTGCTGAACCTAGGGAATGGTCCCTGCCTAGTTGCTTACCCCATGGGTACCCCTGACTTAGACCAAGTCATGTCAGTAGCCCTTGGAATAGCCTGTGAAGGAAACATCCCTGCCTTCAGCTGCAGTTCAGTCAAGCAGAATACTATTAATTGATTGTGGCTCCTCACATTCCACAGCATCTCCTCTCAGCGGCTGGCTCCACTGAACATCTATTGTCCTCCTTTGTACAAGCTGCCTTAGCCCATCATCAAATGGTATTAGGGCTTCATATTCAGGAAATCTTGTTGTTGCAAGCCGCTGTCACCCATCACTGGGATCAGTTTGTGGCCTACCAGCAGTAGATTTATTACCTGTTTTCCTTAGTATCCAACAATCAGCGCAACTCTGTCACCTCCCAGTCTTGTTTAGTCACTTCTATTGAAAGAATGCGCCAATCTATCCTCAAGTATGTCAGAGAGCACCTTCATGAGTTCCACCAACTGGAACAGCCCTGGCGTGCACAAAAGAAGACTCCACTTTAAACGCCTGTTTCACAAACTTCAAAAAACTTGTGCAACAAATCAAAAAGTTCAGTGCTTATTCCTTCAAACAATTACAGAAATTAGTGGTCCATGCTTCAAAGGGCCTCTGCAAACTTGGCAAGGACTTTGATCAAGAATGGGCTGCTACTGCTGCCTCCATTGCCAAACTCCAGACTCAAGTAAATGAACTGTCTGCCTCCAAAGCAGATGCCCCGCCTTCTCCTCCATCCAAGGAGCTAGAAGATAGAGAACATAGGCTCTGGGATGCCATTTGAGATTTAATAACATCTACCTGCAGTCAGAATTGCCCTCAAAGTTTCTCAGCCTGACCCTCAAGTCCTTGCACTGACAGCTCAGGTTGCAGAATTACAACAAGAGGTTGCTACTTTGTGTTAAGCAATGGTGTCTGTAGTTAGTCCACCTGAAGTTGTGGGCAAAGATGGTTGTTGCCTTGGCTTGTCAGGAGCACCCCACATTCATTGTGCTAGAGAGTTGATAGCTCTAGACAATGAAGTAGACCTTCTGAAGCGAGAACACTCTGAGCTTGATAAAGACATACAAGAACTAAGTGAAGTGGTTGATTCAGTAAATGACAGTTTGCCCCTTGCCTTTTGGTAGGCCCGTCTCTTAGTTCCTGAATGGCTGAGCTTTCCTTGTTAGTAACTATGGCAACAGCGCCCACGTCAACACTTTGTCAACATGGCCACTGTTGACTCAAAACTCTAAATCTCCTGTGTTTTTGCTAGTTGTGCTAGCTTAATTCTTTTTTAAAACGTTCAGGGGTGAAAACCCAGAAAAAACAATAAAATTGGGGCCATCTCAACACAATTTAATATAAAGCTTAATAAAAAACTCAATTTAAACTTGATTTTTCCTTTAATTTTACTAATAAAAATTAGTTTATTTTTTATTTGTTTTCACAACATAAAAGTGTCAATGTTGACACTTTTTAAGCCAAATTTATTTTTAATAACAAAACTGAAACATCTACAGTAAAAATAAGTGTGCTATTAAAAATATTTTTTATTGAATTATTATATTGAAAAAGACAGTGCACATATAGCTGATTGTTGGAATGTTCACGTAATAAATATATATGTGGCACTTATTACGGCTTTATTATATTAAGTGGATTGGTGGCTAACGGCAATCCAATAATTTTAGCACAAGTTAATATGTAAGTTACTATAGAATTTATTATTAAAAATAATGTCAACACTTGTAAATATTGTTTATTTGTTTGTGATCATCTCCTGGGGTGGAGTTAAGCAAATTAGAGTGGCACAATTAAGCCTAGATTAATATGTCACCTCATATAAAGAATGTTGTAAGTGATGTTGTCAACACTTTACCCTTTTCAATAATTTTAGCCAACGTTGTAACAACTTCACATATACCCAATGTAAAAATATCATATTACCACTACCCAAATATAATTTTAATATGGAAAAAAAGAACCTTGATACTTTTTTTACTTATTTTCATATGTTTTTTATTTTTATATGTGAACAAAAATACACAGGAAACAGTTAATTTTTGCTAGCCCACATAAATTTAATTAAGCATACTATGAAAAAACATAGTAAATTTTTAAAAAAATGTCAATAGTGGCAATGTTGTCAAAAATAATGTCTACAATTTTTATAAATGACAGTGAGAATTCAGCTTTTTTTACTAATTGTCACTCATAATGTAGACACTTTTCAGTTCTCACATATAAAACTTTATGTTTTACATAATAAAAACTTTTCATTTTTTGATATGTTGTGTTTTTAACTTTTTTCTTCCATATTTTTAAATTTCAAAGTAAAAGCTATATTTAAATATAATACTTTGCATATTTTTCTTAGCTTTTAATTTTTTATTTAAAACTATAATAAATTAAAAACTATACAAGTATTTTTTAACTTTTAAATCTCAATAAGAACCATCTAATATTTACTCTTTAAATATTATGCTTTTTAAGTTGTTTTGTTTGTTTTTTACATCCATTGCTTTATTTTAAACCCTTTTTACTTATTATTTTAGGACAAAAACACTTCCAAATAGCCCAAAGTAACCAAGTGTCCTTCAAAGCCAACCAAACCCAACAAAAAGAAGCCTGTCTCATCAAAGAAGGCCACTCCAAAACCATCCCCAAAGCCCCCATCAAAGCCCTCCCCTGAGCCCTCTCCTGAGAAGAGCCCTGCTCACTCCACTGGGGGAGAGGAATCTGATGGCTCCCTTACAGAGCACGGTTTTCACAACTTGGCTTCTGATGAGGAGCCAACCAAGAAGAAGCACTCAGCCTAAAAGTCCCCACCCAAAGATAAGTCTCCTGCACATGAGGAGCACCATGATAAGCCCACTTCTGCTTCCCCCCCACCAAACTCCCCTCCTTCAAGCTCATCTGGGGATGATTCAAAGCCCTGCCCTGATTACTTCCCTGGCTTCTACCATGCTCCTACTGGCCCCTAGGACCCTCTGATGACCCACAACATATTCAGCATTGACAGCAAATATAAGGTTCCCTCTTCCTTGCCCAAATACTTCCCAATCATGAGTGTAAAGGGTGGGCTGGCCATGATGGCCAATGGGTATATCTTCAGCTGCAATAATGCCAACTGGGGCTTCAAGAGCCGCCATTACACCTGTGAGGACCGCTCCTGCCCAGTGTGGCTCAACACTGAGCACTGGGACCTGGTCTAAACCATCAAGGGCAAGCATACCTGCATCATGCCAAATACCACCATTGCCTGCCTCCTCAAGTGGTATCTTGTCCAGGTGATGCCCACCTCCAAATATCTTTCTGCCACCCAGTTGACTGTGCTTGCTTGCAAGTACCTCTCCCCAACCAAATTGAAGAGGGTGCCAACCCATACCCAGTTGGTCAATTTTGTAAGTGATAGGCGTCAAGCCTCCAATCCCCTGGCCAAGAGTGCCACTAAAATTGAAGACCTGATCTTCACAGATGCCCGCAAAAAAAACTGAAGATGGTGAGATGTTCCTGCTCCATGACAATGGGCAGGAAGTGGAGGATAGAAGTGTAGCCTATGCCACAACCAATAACCTGGAGCAGTTGAACACTGCTACCACCTGGCTGTGCAACGGCACATTTGTTACTTGTCCCTACCTATTCAAGCAGCTTTGGGTCCTGCATGGGCAGTTCAATGACCAGGTTATCCCTCTTGTGTTCTTTCTCCTTCCTGGTGCCAAGACAGAGGTCTATGCCAAAGCCTTCAAGATTGTCCAGGATGCTTTGAGCTCCCTTCCTGTCAACCAGCTCCCTCCTCCCACCCACACCACAAGGGCAAATCCCTCCTCTGCTGAGAAGGATGAGACAACCCTAGCCACTGAGCAGCTAGCTCATTTGTGCTCACTTGGGCTAAAGGTTATCATAATGGACTTTGAGCAAGCTCAGTTCAGAGCCTTTGAGGCCACCTTCAATAGAGAAGTCCAGGGCTGCTTCTTTAATTTTAGTCAGGCCCTCATCAAGAATCTCAAGAGTGAGAAGGACCTTTTCAAGAAGTATCTTAACAATGGTAAGGGTTGTGCTGCTTTGCCTTGACTCAGTTTGATGCCTTAGCTCTTGTGCACCCAGAGTATACTGGGATTTGCTTTGAGGCCCTCCTGGAGGACGCTTACATCAGGAAGCACTCCACCATCTTCAAAGGTTACTTGGATTACTTTGTGCTCCAATGGGTGGACAAGAAGAGTGACTGCCTAGAGAGGTAAGAGCGGGGCCACTTCCCCTTGAAATTACCAGGGCGCCTGCCTCAAGGAGGAGATGAAGACCACCTCTAGCCTTAAGTTTTGACACAAGCACCTGAAGGTGAAGTTTGGGTCCAAACCCAAATATAACAAGCTCTTCCAGAAGCTACAGGAGAAGTAGGCCCAGACTGTCTCCAAATTTTACAACTTGGCCAACTGGGTGGCCCCCAAGAAGCAAAAGTCCAAGGAGCAGGACTACCAGGAAGACGTTCAGAAGGTGGTAAAGAAAAGGTACAAGGTGGCAGTAATTAAGAAGTACCTTGAGGACGTTGACATTGCTCTTGCTTTTTTAAAAGGGAACACAGTGCCATTGCTCTTGATGGTGGCTTTAATTAGCTTAATAAACCTTGCTTTGCCTGTATATTTTTTACTTTTAAAGTTTTAATTTTTATTTTATTTATAGTGTGTTAATCTTTTTTGGGTATAAATGGTAAGTTTCAGATACAGTTTTAATGTGGTTTAGTAAGAAATATTTTATATTTTGTTAATTTATCTTTAAGCTATGGGATATTTTTAATTATGCTTATATAAATTATAATAAATTAAATTAGAATTTTCTTATATTTTTTAGTTATTATGATATATAAAATATCTTTATTTTTGGTTCATTGGAATTTTAATTGTTATGGGAATAAAAAATAATTTTATAATAAAGAGTGTGATTTATATAGTAAACTGAAAATTAGTTGCTTATATCTCCTTATTCTTATTACTCATAGTAATTTTTTATTGCATTTTTGAACTTTCTGGAGTTATTTTAGTATGATAAAGTATTTTAAACAATTTTTTATATTAAAAATATTAAGGGTAAAGTGTTTTGTTAATTAAAAAAGTGTCAACATCCAGGAAACAACATTAAGTAAAACCGGGTCATTGCTTTACTATAGTGTAATAATAAAAGTGTCAACATGGCCACTCTCAACATTTTTAATGTCAACATGAGAGCTGTTGCCGTAACTACACAGGGTCAGCGCCTGGATCTTACTGAGCAGCAGACTGCCCTCACTAATAAACAGGCACCTGCACTGCTGACACCTTGACTACCCTTGAAGATAGTTTACCAGCTGTGGGCCAGGCAGTCCCCCACCAAGTCAGAAGCAAAATTATCCCCATGCATAAATGTACTTGATAGCAACAATGGTGACCCAACTCTAGAAGCACATTTCAAGCCTACACTTAAGCAAGTTTTTGACCCCAAAACCTCAACCATTGCAGAATTACTAACTATCTATGAAACTTGCATGAGAAGTGCTTTGGATGAAAACAAGAGGGAATACATTCTGACCTGTCTACACCTGACCTGCCAAGAGGTAGTTGTGCCAGAGCTGCCCACTATCAAAACCTGGGAAGATATGAAGCAACTTCTGATTGAAAAGTTTGGTGATGACCTTAGTTTAAAAGTAAAAAAGGACGCCTTCATGCACATTGCTTTCAAACCAAAGGAGACCCTAGCTGAATTTGCAGATAGATTCTACCTGGAAGGACAACAATTGATCACAAGCCGCCAGTTGACCGCAAATGAAGCATACATGGCTTGCGCTTGAGCCCTCAAGGTTACCCAGATCCTGTGTCTTCACTTCAAGGCCCATAAAGCCATGTGTTCTTCCATGAAGAGCATAAAGACACTGTTGCAGGATATGCACCTTACCCATTATGGGGCAGTTGTGCGGGAAAATTGTGCTGTCTCTACCTTTGGTTTGTCTTCACGTGGGCCACGTATTCTTACCATGAACTTGCAGAATCCTCTTCAACAACAGGGTTTCCATAAATGTGGACAAATAGGTCACCATTCCTGAGTCTGCACTAATCCTTGAGTTGAAGGAGCTGATCCCAAAGAACAGGCGGGAAAAGAACAGTCAACCTAGAGGCAGAGATGCTCTTGGTTGACAATTCTTCCCAGTCTCCTCCAGTTCCCCCCTTCATTGCTGACTCTGAGCCTGCTGACAATGAGACTCCTCCCATTCTACTGCTATTCCACGACATATCTGATGACTCTGACATGAAAAATCTTGATGTAGAAGATCCTGATCCTTATGGGTACTCTGTCCTGACTGTCCCTGAAACTATTACAGTCCCTTATAAGCTACGTTTTGGGAAGACTACTACAACCATCAAGCCTCTGCCTGAAGCCAAGGAGGTTGTCTCTTGCCCTTACCTCACCCAAGCCAATAGATCTCCCATGCTTTTTGAGTCTTCTGAAGAAGCTGCTGAGGTTGCTGACGCTGTGTTCAAAAACGTCTCTGTCTTGCTCCCTCTCCAGACAGTCTATAAGGAGTTCCTGGGCCTCAGATGCATGATTAAAAAGTGGGAAAAAAACTAATAGAAGCCCAAGTCATTCTGACTGTCCTCCCTCCCTTTGATTGCATCACCACTTGTGTTGAAATATCTATCCAAAAGGTAAAAATTAAATCTGTCTTATACATAGGGTCTCTTGTTAATGTTGTCTCCTTGAAGCTTTTCAAGAAGCTCAAACTTGCCCCCAATCTTAACTATCATCAATTGTATGGCACAGCTGGGCTGTTCATGACTTGCACCATAGGAGCTTATTCTGCTCTACCCATGCAATTTGGAAAGCTGCTCTTGGCCGCACCTGCCGTTTTACTGGAGAGCAAGAGCTATGACCTGCTAGTTGGTACTCAATTCCTTAGGGAATATAATAAGATCATCAACTTAACAGACAGCTACCTCTCTATATTGGGATAAAAAGTCCCTCTGATATTTGAAGAGCCAGTTAAATTTCCCAGGGAGCGCCTCAAGACATGTGCCTTGGAATATTCTACTGGTGTTTTAACTTTAAAATACCAAACCCATTCTTCCAACATGAAGTGTTCTCCTATGGCTTGCCCTGCGTCAGAAGGGATTTCTCTCTTGCCCACTTCTGATGTGACTATTCTGCCTGGGTCTCAAACTGTCCTAGACTCCCAAATATTGTATGAGCTGCCCGAGTATACATTCCTAGAGTTGTACTCTCCTCCCTTGCTAGGGCGCAACAAACCATATCTCTTTCCAGGATTCTTGGATGTCTTGTGTCAAAAATGCAGGCTCAACCTGCCAGCAAGGTTCCAAACAAGCAGGTTTGTGACCTGCAATACAATTATCAGGTACTTGAAGCCAGACTAAGAAAAAAACTCAAAATTACCAAATCCAACAACATGAACAGATGATGATCCTTTATGGTGGATACCTTGTTTTGGCGCTTGACTCCTTATCATGATCAAGCCACCCCCCTCTTCCATCCAACTGTGTGATCAACATACATGTTCCTGTTATCCTTGATTCACATGTACTATATAATCACTATCTCACAATAAAGATTATTCTCTAGCTTCTAGATATTTTCCCCCTTGTAACTCTGCTAAAACAGCACAGTTACAACATTGGTAGCACAGGTAGGTTCTCCATCCTACCTTATCTTGAAAATTTCTGCCTTTTGCCTGCACACACTGCAGCCAACAAATCCTTGACAGAATTATGTCTGGCCTCCTGCCTGACTGGACTCCATACACCCCTGGTGCCAATTACCCAATGGCTTTGTCCTGTACCAGAACATGATGATACCACTACCCACCTTCAACGCCATGTCTGCACAAGGTTTCTTTTAGGCTCTCTCCTTGATGCCACAACCAGCTGATAAAAAACCATGACCGCCTACGTAGCTCAAAGACCACAAAGTGCCGCCCTGGAACCTTTTGCCAGGGCCAAAAACAACAACACTGCCACATGGATCCAGTCCGCCCAGAGCAAGCTGGCCTAAACGGAATTCCCACAGCAATTTTGGATTGCAGAATTTTTTATTTGCCTGACCCATGACGCTGGCACCTGGTGCAACAAGTGGCACAAGGAAAACACCAACAAGAACTGGGATACCTTCAAGCAGGACTTCCTAGCAAGATTTGTGCTTAAGGACACAGCGCTCATGATAATCTGCCTATTAAAGAACTTGACCCAGACAGGCACTGTGAAGGAACTCACCTGCACCTACATAGAACTCTGACTTTGTGCACCATCTGACATGGTCTTTGACACCCCAGCCACACACCTCATGTACTACAACGCCCTCAAGTTGCATGTGATGTGACGCGTGAACCTGGACCAGATAACCAACCTGCAAAGCCTGTACTGTAAGGAAAGAAAGCAGAGCAAACCTTCAATGCACTTCATAAGGCACAAACTGGCAAACAAGAAAGACCCAAGGATTCTCATCCTATTGCAAGCTCTGCTTGACCACCTCCTGGAGGCAACAGGAACAATGCCAACCACAAACCCACGGGTTTGAATGAACATGGAAATGGAAACAATGGCCAGTCAAATTGGACCCATTTCTGTGTCACCACCACGCAAGGCAACCCCGACAAGGAAAAATCTTGAGGAGAGCATTAAGCAAGCCAAGCTCTCATCACAAAGCTCCTGACTTGCCCAACAATGAATACCAACCCAAGGACGTGGACCAATGCCCAATGATCCAGGTGCCCTCGGAGGACCCAGTACTGTACACCATTGCCAGATGTCTCAATAAATTGATGTCCTATCCTTTCCGCTTTTGAAGTTACACAGGATCAGCAAACCTGGACTTGGGCGCAGACTGAACCTCAGTCAACAGTAGCTTTGTGGATAAGTTAAAGCTGACCATTAATTCTTTGCAGATTAAAAATGTGGACCTGGCTGATGAACACCACATTGCCTTGACAAAAGAAACTGCCCCCTTCTCTGTCATGCTTGAGAACCTTCACTCCACCATCCAAGGTCCTGTCATCAACATTTAAGTTTGACATTGTACTAGGACTAGACTGGTTATGGAAGAACAACCCTCATGTAGACTGGGCAACCTCAGCGTTGACCGTCAAGCGTGAAGGTGTCAACCACCAGATCTACCCTGACTCTGTGGACAAACTCCTACGGGACCATGTCTTTGTACACATTGCAGAGACCTTGAACAAGAATAAAAACCTGAAGAAAATTGACTGGGACTCCTGCCAGTACAAGATCATACACTTCAAAGATCACCAGGATACCTCCAGGCCTCAGAATTGCAAAATTGTGGCCTGCCATCCAGAAATTGTCAAAAAGCGCTGCCTAGACTGCCCCCTGAGAAACACATCCAACATTACATTCAACTCAAGAGAGCTTTACCCAAGGTGCACCCTATCTACAGGCTGACCCCAAATGAAGACAACACCTTGCGTGCCTACCTCAAGGAGTCATTTGAAAAAGGACTTATCCACCCCTTACAGTTGCCCTTTGGGGCCGCCATATTCTTTGTGGCTATAAAGGATTGTACCTTACGTCTGGTCACAGACTACCAAGCCCTAAACAAAGTTACTATAAAGAATTGTTACCCAACACCACTGATTGACCACCTCTTTGATGCCTTAGGAGGAGCCACAGTCTTCTCATAGATTGATCTGACGGCAGGCTACAACCATATTTGCATCAAAGAGAAAGACATTCCCAAAACAGCCTTTCACACTAAATATGGCTCCTACAAATGTGTGGTGCTCAACTTTGGCATGAAAAATGCCCTGTCTACCTTTGTAACCTTCATGAACAAAGTATTTGTGCCCCACATAGGCAAGCAATCCCTAGTGTACCTAGATGTCATTATTGTCTACAGCCCCTCAGTGGAATAACACCACAAGGACCTCAAGGAAGTATTTACTACCTTGGCATGACACAAACTGTTGGCCAAGCCCTCCAAGTGCCAGGACTTCTGCAAGCAACTACCCTTCCTGGAACACATGGTCTCAAAGGACAGCATCAAACCCAACAGTCAAAAGATACAGGCCATCTGCAAGATGCCACCATCCAAGGGAAAGTTGGAACTACACACCTTCTTGGGAATGGTGGCCTATGTACACCTCTTCATACCTGACTCTGGCGTTTTGACTGCCCCCTTATCTGCCATAACAGGCACCAAGTCCAAGTTTGTGTGGACCCCCCAATGTGACCTCTGTTTTAGACGCCTTGAGGAGAAACTGACAACAGCTTCTATCCTACAATACCCCAAATGTGACGGGGAATACCAAATGAAAACAACGCCTCAGATGCATTCATTGGGGGAGTACTACAAATCAAAAACAATGACGGTGACTTCCTGCCCGTAGCCTATGAATTGCAAAAATTGACAGATGGCAAGTGTCAATACCCTATCCACAAAAAAAATTGCTGGCTATTGTACACTGCCTAGTCAAATGGTGTTGCTACATAAAACACCAGGAAGAATTCACAGCATTAACCAATCACAAGTCACTCATCTATTTCAAGACTCAAGCAAATCTATTGCGCCGCCAAGCGCAGTGGATGGAACTATTAGAGAAATTTAACATGCTCATCCAGTACAAACCTGGGGCCAAGCTTACCATGGCAGACACCCTGTCCCACCTGTATGTCCGTGATTCTAGAGGAGAAAATGGACTTGACCCAGACTGGCCTCTCTTAGTGCTACAAACAAAGGACAAGGGTTCCCCCCTGGCACAACCAACATAACCAAAGAAACAGTCATTAAGAATGAAAACCTCTTTGCTGACATATACAGGACTCTTCACAAAAGATGACTGACAGCACAACCATTCCCTACATCCCCACACATCAGCAAGTCAACACTATCCTTTGCTATCACCAAGACCTTGGACATACCAAGAGCCAAAATATATATGAGTTCCTCAAGCACAAGGCCTGGTGGCCAACCCTATATTGCAATGTTCAAGAAGTGCTGGACCAATCAGAAGTATACAAATAGTTTGCCAAAAGCAAAACTCCTCCAAAGTCAGTACTTTCCATCCACACACAACTACCTTTCAAAGTATGGGCTCTTGAAATTGATGATCTATGCCAAAAAACACAATGACAAGAAATACATCATCACCACCATTGGTTTTGCTACAAGATGGACAGTAGCCCAAGAAGTAAAGGCACACACTGGCAATGACGTACAGCAATTTATTGGCAAAGAGAAAATCAGAAAGTTTAGAAAGCCGGAACTCCTGATAGCCAATGGAGGCAAAGAATTAACCTCTAAAACAAACAAGGTATACCTCACCAAGAATGGGTTCAAACACACCGTAACAACACCATATCACCCACAGGCCAATGGTCATATAGAGCGGCTTAATGGTAGCCTCGTGCAAGCCTTAGCCAGACTCATTACCAGGAGACCTGAAGACTGGTATAAGCAGCTACCAACTGCACTACTTGTGTGCCAAATCCAAGTGAACAGATCCACTGGAAAAAGCCTGGTTGAACTGGTATACTGCACATAGCCAAATATCATTCAAGCATTGACAGGACCTAAAAAGGAAATTCCAAGTTAAGTCCCTCTGCGCTCAGACCTTCACATTGTAAGAGCTAACAGCAAACAAACAGTGAAGGCAAATGAGCGTCTAAAAAAACTTTTGTTCCCATCTGCAATAGACATGAAGTTGGGGACAAAGTATGGGTCATGAATGTTGACAAGAGTAAACTACAACCCAAAAAATTGGGGCCAGCAATCATTTTAAAGGTAAACAACAATAACGCTTACTTTGTGCAAGGACTTGGAAAGCGTAAGCAAGACAAAACCCTACACCATGATTGCCTGAGACCCTGCAAAGCAAGACAAAAACAACAAGAAACTGCCTTGCCCGCCCGCCACAGAACAACAATTAGTTCAATACGGCGCCTGGGCTCCTGAAAACCTCCCTGACAACCTGCCCCAGAGGAGGCCAACCTAGAGTTGGGGGGGGGTGTCAAAACAGCAGGCTTGACTGCCAGCAAGGTTCCAACCAAGCAGGTTTGTGACCTGCAATCTGATTACCCGGTCACTCAAAGCCTGACTAGGAAGTCAACTCAAATTACCAAATCCAACAACATGAACAGATGATGATCCTTTATGGTGGATACCTTGTTTTGGCACTTGACTCCTTATCATGATCAATCCACCCCCCTCTGACATTCAACAGTGTGATTAACATACATGTTCCTTTCATCCTTGATTCACAATGACTATATAAACACTATCTCACAATAAAGATTATTATCTAGTTTCTAAATATTTATCCCCTTGTAACTCTGCTAAAACAGCACAGTTACAACACTTTCATAAAGACCCTTTTCAACTGCTGATTGTCAACTTGACTGCTCTCCCCATACATGTGTCTATTGGGCATGTTGTTGGCTATGGCAAGTTATTGAATGCTCCTGACGTACTATCTCTCCATCCCTTTGGTACATTCCAGGACTTTAACTTACCTGAGGATGAGCCCCAAGTCCTGTCATTGTTCACTGCCCAAGCATTCCTGAAACTATCTTTGGTTCAACAGAAAGAGGTGCTTGATCTACTGGACCAGTTTTCCTATATCTTTGCTAATGACAGCACAGATTATGGTCTAGCCAAAGGCGTCATTCACCATATTGATACTGATGACACTCCCCCCTTTTGCGCTAAACCCTATTGCCGCAGATGTATAGATGATGCTCAGGTGTCTAAAGATCTCAAACAACTTCTAGACGCTGGACTGCTTGCTCCTTCCCAAAGTACATGAGTTTCTCTTTAGATCATACTGAAGAAGAAGGATGGAGGTCATTGTATTGTGATGTACTACCAACACTTGAATTCCTTAACCAAAAATTATTCCTACCCTTTACCATACATTGCCAATGCTCTCTGCCGCCTTGGGGGCTCTACGTTCTTCTCTGCTATTGGTCTGTCTTCTGGATACTGGCAAGTTGATCTCTCTCCAAAAGATGGACAGAAGGCTGCGCTCATCACTTATGAGGGATTGATTGAGCCCACTCAAATACTGCAAGTACTCCATAATGCTCCAGCTACTTTCCAACAAGCCATGGATTCCATTCTATGTGATTTGAAGCTCTTGCGTGTTTTAGTGTACTTAGATGATATAACTGTCTTCAGTGCTACCTTTACAACCACCTGGTCCACCTTAAGGAAGTGTTCATAAAGATCTGTGAAGCTGGACTTAAGTTAAAGCCATATAAGTGTGCCTTCTTCAAGGAACACCTTGAATTCTTGGGCCAGGAAAAGACTCAGACAGGAATCTGCCCATGACTAAGAAAGTTGAAGCCATTGACAAAATGCTTCTGCCCACCAACCTGCAAGAATTCCAAGTCTTTTTGGGCATGATGGGATACTATAGACAATTTATCCCTGATTTTGCTGATACTAGTGAACCCTTGGTCCAGCTGTTGTGTAATGTCCCTTTTAAATGGACTTCCAGCCAGCAACAAGCCTTTGAGACTCTCAAACAAAAGCTCAAAGAGGCTCCCATCTTAGTATATCCTGACTACAATAAGTAATTCATATTATATACTGATGCTAGTGACCTGGCTATTGGGGCTATCTTGCCTCAACTGGATGATGAAGGTGTGGATCGCCCTGTAGTGTATAACTCTTGTGTCCTGGATAAGCATGAGAAGAACTACAGTGTGGCCAAGAAGGAGTGTCTTGCTGTGCTGCATGCTGTCAAGCAGTTCCACCATTACGTATATGGCACTCATTTCCCTGTGGTTACTGACCACACTTCACTCAAATGGCTACAGCAACTCAAGGAGCTCAAAAAATAACTAGATAGATGGGCTCTCCAATTGCAAGGGTATGACTTCACTGTGGTGCACTGCCCTGGGATTCAATATCAGAATGCTGAAAGACTGTCACAAATGCCCATCCTTGCTCTACATCATGCTGAAGCTGACTGGTTGTATGAACTAATTGGATACTCTTTGTCATGGGAAAGTGAAACAAAGGAAGTTTGAGTCACCCTTTCTAAGCTATCTGAAGACACCCTCACTTGTGATAATCAGCTCTTCAAGAAAGTACAAGACCACTACTTTCCCTATGCAAGGCCTAGTTTTTCCTTTTGTTGGTGCTGCAAGCTCATAAGAGACAGGACACAGGGGTATTGCCAAGACCCATGCCTGGCTCCAGAAGAATTACTTCTGGGAAAATCTTTGCATGCTGATCCCAGATGATATTGCTAGTTGTCATGATTGCCAGCTCCAATGTCCTAAAGCCGCCGCTCACGAGTTCAAGCTAGTCCCCCCTCAGCACACATTTCACACTGTCAGTATTGACACCGTAGGGCCTCTCCCTTGCTCCCACTCTGGCTGCTGCTTTCTCCTAATTGCTGTTAATCATTTTAGCAAGTGGGTAGAAGCTTGCCTTACTAAGGACATTACTGCCAAGACAACCACCGCCTATCTGCTACAGGATGTATTCTTTTGCCATGGTTGTCCTCAGGTGTTGCTATTTGATAATGGGACTAACTTCAATGCTAAGTTGGTGACCTTGGTTTTTGAGGCTTTGGGGTCTCACCAGTCTTTATCTACCCCTTATAATCCTTCCACCATGGGGCAGTTGAGCGCGCCAACTCAACTCTGGTTTCTATCATGAGGAAGCTTACTTACTCTGACACTGCCAACTGGGATCTATACTTATCTGCTGCTCTCTTTGCCTATTGCCTTAGAAAGCATTGTGTCACTGGGTATTCCCCTTTTGCTATGCTGTATGGCCGTGAAGCCACTACCCTGTTGCTCTTGGGGGCCCCTACTCTCCTCTGATAAGGCCATGAACCCTGATGAGCACATCAAAGATCTAGTAAACCTCAGCATTGATATACAGGCTACTTCCTACACGTCTGTCTATAAGACCAAGCTGCTGGAGCTCTCCCCTGACAATGCCAGGAGATCCCCCTGCCTGAGTTTGCCATTGGAGACCATGTTTTGTATTATCAACACAGAGTAGGATGACAAGCTCATAAGCTAGACTTGTTGTGGATTAGGCCCTTGGAAGTGACCTTCAAGCAAGGGTCAGAGTATACTGTGAGACCCTCTCAAGTGGTCAACCTTTTGCTTGTGTGCATGCCAAGTTCCTCCGCAAGTACTATCCCCCTAAGGCCAATCTAGAGGGGGCAATGTTGTGAATGCCGCCATTCACCATGTTTTGATTTTTCCTTTGTTGGGTTATTTTGAGGACAACTCTCTTTATTTTGCTTTTTCCCTTTTAAATGAGGCTGGCTCCAAATTGGGAAATACAATTGTTCAGTTTCCTGATCCTGCGCAACTCACTTGCCCTACTCATGCTTATGGTAAGTGATCCTACCGTTCTGGTATTGTTTTGTGGTATCACAAACCAATATATAATCCATTTCCTATTTTCCAATAAAATTAAGTTCAATTCACATTTTTTTTCTTTTTGTCTCCGCATACTTTGGCGCCTCTTTAGCCACGTCTAGTAGATATTATTTATTCAGGGCCACAAGGTAATTGCATAGCCTTTCATGCTATTCTAACTGAGACTTAGTATGGATCCAATCCTAAGGTTAGGATTTCCTGTTGTGACTCTGTGCTGCGCCTCAGATCACAACATTGGGCTTGGCTAATTACTGCCAGGATCTCATCAAAAACTTTCTCAAATTACACTGCCCCTGACCCGGCTCTGTTCAGAAAAAATCCAGTTTATGTGGACTCCAGAGTGACAGCTTTTGAGACATTGAAGACAGCCTTTACTTCCGCTCCTGTGTTGGCAATGCCAGATCACACTAAGCCTTTTGATTTGGAGACTGATGCCTCTGACTTTGCGGTGGGTGGGGTGCTTCTTCAGGAGGGAGGGGATAGTATGCTACATACTGTAGCATATTATTCAAAAAAGATGATACCAGCAGAAAGGAACTATCCAATCTATGATAAGGAGATGCTGGCAATAATTAAAACTTTGAACCACTGGAGGAGATACCCATGCGGTGCAGAGTTCCCATTCAAGGTCCTGACAGATCATAAAACCCTTTTCTATTTATTTAAACCTATACAGTTGAACCAGAGGCAGGCTAGATGGATGCTCAAGCTGGTAGATTTTGTTCTCACAAGTGACTACAAGCCTGGAAAAGTTAATGTAGTCCCATATGCACTTAGTAGAAGAACAGACCTGGTACCAACCCACGTGGAGTTGCGCAACCACAATACGCAAGTTCTCTGGGATCCAGTCAGCTTAGGCATTCACTTGGGTTATATGAAGATCAGAGAAAGCCAACCAGACGTGATTAAAGCCCAGCTGACGGATCTGTTCTCAGTGTCCAGAGCGGCTGACTTGGGAAAGGATAAGGACAGCCTGCTGTATAAAGCTGGTTTTTCCTTGAAAGGAACAATTTTGATGCTACACAATGGGATCTATGTGCCAGATGGTCAAACCAGTATTGACTTGCTAAGGAATTATCATGAATTTGAGATGGCTGGTTATCCAGGGAGACTTAAGACACTCCAAGGCATTAAATGGAACTACATCTGGCCTAAGATTGATTGATGCAAGGCAGAGTACCTGGAGGATTGCAAAATCTGTGGGAAGACCAATACCATAATAAAAAATCCTGAAGGGTTACTAAGACCTTTGGAACTACCCACAGGGCCATGGAGATTGGTATCTATGGACTATATTGTGGAACTCCTCTCCTCTGGATTCTTCAATGCCATTCTGGTGATAGTTGATCAATTCACTAAGATGTCATGTTTTGTTCCTACTACCACTCACTGTACAGCCAGCAAGACTGCCAAGCATTTTCATAAAAAAGTGCTAACCCAACATGGATGCCCTAGTGAAGTGATCACCAACAGAGGACCTCAGTTCACATCAAACTATTGGACTCAAGTAATGCAAGACCTGGGAATCAAACAGTGCATTTAAATGTCTTATCATCCACAGACTGATGGCCATAAAGAGCAAGTAAATCAGATTCTTGATCAGTACCTCCGTTGTTACGCCAATACAGACCAGGATAATTGGTCAGAAAAACTGTCAATGGCTCAGTTTGCGTACAACAGTAAGGATAACGCCTCAACAGAAATGTCTCCCTTTAAGGCAAATTATGGGGTAGGTCCTACCTGGGATCCCAGGATTAGTGCCAAAGAGCCCAATGCAATGGGCCGCTCATGGGTGGAACAGATCTACAAGTCCCAGGTTACTTTCCAAAAGAACTTGGATCAGGCAGTCAGAACCTACAAGGCTTTTACTGACAAGAAAAGGATCCCAGGCAAGCCTTTGATGGTTGGTGACAAGGTCTATTTGGACTCACAAAACATCCCCTTGAATGTATCAATTTATAAGTTGGCTCATAGGCGTAGCAAACCTATAAAATTTTCAAGTTAATTGGCAAAGTGGGTTATAGGTTGGAATTGCCAACAACTTGGAATATCCACAATGTTTTCCACTAAGTGTTGTTGTTCAAGAAAGAAGGAGTTTTGCTCCCTCATCAGAAGCTCAAGTCAGCACCACCTCCCATCCAAGCGGGACAATCAACGGAATACAAAGTGGATTATGTGCACAGAGACTAGACCTATTACCAAACACCCCAGTACTATGTGAAGTAGTTGGGCTATATTGGAGGAAAGCACTTGGGAAACTTTAGACAACTTAAACAATTTTAAGCAGGCCATCCAGAAGTATCTGGAGCTAAAAATCTAGTTGTGAGAGATCAGAGGGGCTAGAGAATGATAATGTCATTGTTGTAACTGTGCTGTTCTAGCAGAGTTACACAAAAAATATTTAGAAGATAGATAAAAATCTTTATTGTCAGATACTGATTATATAGTACATGTGAATCAAGGATAACAGGAACATGTATGTTAATCACACTGTTGAATGGCAGTGAGGGGGTGGCTTGATCATGATAATGATTCAAGCGCCAAAACAAGGTATCCACCATAAGGTATCATCTTCTGTTCATGTTGTTGGATTTGGTAATTTGAGTTGACTTCCTAGTCTGGCTTCAAGTGATCGGATAATTATATGTCAGGTCACGGACCTGCTTGGTTGGAACCTTATTGTAAGGTTGATCCTGCGGTTTTGACACCCACCCACTGAAGGTTGGCCTCCTCTGGGGGCAGGTTGTCAGGGAGGTTGTCAGGAGCCCGGGCGCCGTGTTGAACTAGTTGCTGTTCTGTGGCGGGCAGGGCGGTTTCTTGTTATTTCTGTCTTGCTTTGCAGGGTTGTAGGCAATCATGGTGTAGGGTCTTGTCTTTCTTAAGTTTGCCAAGTCCTTGCAAGAGGTAAGAGTTATTGTTGTTTACCTTCAGAATAATTGCTGGCCCCACTTTTTTGGGTTGTAGTTTACTCTTGTCAACATTCATGACCCAAACTTTTTCCCCAACTTCATGCCATTTGCAGATGGGGACAAATGTCTTTTGCAGACTTTCATTCTCCTTATCTGTTTGCTTTCTGGAAGCCTCTATTACTTGAGCGTCTGAGCATGGAGAGACTTTACTTGGAATTTCCAGTTTAGGTCTTGTCAGTGCTTGAATGATATTTGGCTGTGTGCTGTATATCAGTTCAAACAGGCTTTTTCTTGTGGATCTGTTCACTTGGGTTTGACACACTAGTAGTGCAATTAGGAGCTGCTTATACCAGTCTTCAGATCTCCCGGTGGTGAGTTTGGCTAAGGCTTGCATGAGACTACCATTAAGCTGCTCTACGTGTCCATTGGCCTGTGGGTGATATGGTGTTGTTACAGTGTGTTTAAACCCATTCTTGGTGAGGTATACATTGGTGTCTTTGGAGGTCAACTCTTTTCCTCCATTGGTTATCAGGAGTTCTGGCTTTCCAAACTTGCTGATTATTTCTTTACCAATAAAATTGTCAAACGTCATTGCCAGTGTGTGCCTTCACTGCTTGGGCTACTGTCTATCTTGCCGTTAAGTCAATGGTGTTGATGATGTATTTCTTGGAATTGTTTTTCTCTGGCATGGGACCAATGATGTCAAGAGCCCATACTTTGAAAGGTAGCTGTGTGTGGATGGGAAGTACTGACTTTGGAGGGGTTTTGCTTTTGGAAAACTTTTTGCACACCTCACATTGGTCTAGAACTTCCTGGACATTGCAGTATAATATTGGCCACCAGGCTTTATGTTTTAGAAACTCATATAGATTTTGGCTCTTGGTATGTCCAAGGTCTTGGTGATAGCAAAGGATAGTGTTGACTTGCTGATATGTGGGGATA
Source organism: Entomophthora muscae (assembly GCA_014839935.2). Lineage (NCBI taxonomy): Eukaryota > Fungi > Entomophthoromycota > Entomophthoromycetes > Entomophthorales > Entomophthoraceae > Entomophthora > Entomophthora muscae. Next base: position 230,178 of record QTSX02004999.1, on the reverse strand, counting down.
TAGGGAATGGTTGTGCTGTCAGTCATCTTTTGTGAAGAGTCCTGTATATGTCAGCAAAGAGGTTTTCATTCTTAATGACTGTTTCTTTGGTTATGTTGGTTGTGCCAGGGGGGAACCCTTGTCCTTTGTTTGTAGCACTAAGAGAGGCCAGTCTGGGTCAAGACCATTCTCTCCTCTTGAATCACGGATATACAGGTGGGACAGGGTGTCTGCCATGGCAAGCTTGGCCCCAGGCTTTTACTGGATGAGCATGTTAAATTTCTCTAATAGTTCCATCCACTGCGCTTGGCGGCGCAATAGATTTGCTTGAGTCTTGAAATAGATGAGTGACTTGTGATTGGTTAATGCTGTGAATTCTTCCTGGTGTTTTATGTAGCAACACCATTTGACTAGGCAGTGTACAATAGCCAGCAATTTTTTTTGTGGATAGGGTATTGACACTTGCCATCTGTCAATTTTTGCAATTCATAGGCTACGGGCAGGAAGTCACCGTCATTGTTTTTGATTTGTAGTACTCCCCCAATGAATGCATCTGAGGCGTTGTTTTCATTTGGTATTCCCCGTCACATTTGGGGTATTGTAGGATAGAAGCTGTTGTCAGTTTCTCCTCAAGGCGTCTAAAACAGATGTCACATTGGGGGGTCCACACAAACTTGGACTTGGTGCCTGTTATGGCAGATAAGGGGGCAGTCAAAACGCCAGAGTCAGGTATGAAGAGGTGTACATAGGCCATTATTCCCAAGAAGGTGCAGATCAACTTATCCTTGGGTAGTAGCAACTTGCAGATGACCTTTATCTTTTGACTGTTGGGTTTGATGCTGTCCTTTGAGACTTTGTGTCCCAAGAAGGATAGTTGCTTATGGAAGAATTGGCACTTGGAGGGCTTGGCCAACAGTTTGTGTTGTGCCAAGGTAGTAAATACTTCCTTGAGGTCTTTGTGGTGTTGTTTCACCAAGGGGCTGTAGACAATAATGTCATCTAGGTACACTAGGGATTGCTTGCCTATGTGGGGCGCAAACACTTTGTTCATGAAGGTTACAAAGGTGGACAAGGCATTGTTCATGCCAAAGTTGAGTACCACACATTTGTAGGAGCTGTAAATAGTGTGGAAGGCCATTTTGGGGATGTCTTCCTCCTTGATACAAATCTGATTGTAGCCTTAAGTTAGATTGATCTTGGAGAAGACTGTGGCTTCTCCCAAGGCATCAAAGAGGTTGTCAATCAGTGGCAGTGGGTAACGGTTCTTAATGGTAACTTTGTTTAGGGCGCGGTAGTCTGTGACCAGGCGTAAGGTACCTTCCTTTTTAGCCACAAAGAATATGGCGGCCCCAAAGGGCAACTGTAAGGGGTGGATAAGTCCTTTTTCAAATGCCTCCTTGAGGTAGGAGCGTAAGGTGTTGTCCTCATTTGGGATCAGCCTGTAGATAGGGTGTGCCTTGGGTGCAGCCCCCTTGAGTTGGATAGAGTGCTGAATATGCTCCTCAGGGGGCAGCCCAAGTAACGCTTCCTTAAAGATGTCTGGATTGCGGGCCACAATGTTGCAGTCCTGAGGCGTGGAGGTATCCTGGTGGTCTTTGAAGTGTATGATCTTGTACCAGCAGGAGTCTCAGTCAATTGACTTCATGTCTTTCTTTTTGTCCTGGGTCTCTGTGATAAGTACAAAGACATGGTTGTGTAGCAGTCAGTTCACAGAGTCAGGGTAGATCTGGTGGTTGACACCTTCACACTTGATGGTCAACACTGAGGTTGCCCAGTCTACATGAGGGTTGTTCTTCCATAGCCAGTCTAGTCCCAGTACAATATCAAACTTAGATGTTGATGACAGGACCTTGGATGGTGGAGTGAAGGTTCTAAAGCATGACAGAGAAGGGGGCAGTTTCTTTTGTCAAGGCAATGTGGTGTTCATCAGCCAGGTCCACATTTTTAATCTGCAAAGAATTAATGGCCAGCTTGAACTTATCCACAAAGCTACTGTTGACTAAGGTTCAGTCTGCGCCCAAGTCCAGGTTTGCTGATCCTGTGTAACTTCAAAAGCGGAAAGGATAGGACATCATTTTATTGGGATGTCTGGTAATGGTGTACAGTACTGGGTCCTCTGAGGGCACCTGGATTATTGGGCATTGGTCCACGTCCTTGGGTTGGTATTCATTGTTGGGAGAGTCAGGAGTTGTGTGGGGAGAGCTTGGCTTGCTTAGTGCTCTTCCCGGGCTTTTCCCTCATCTTGGCTGCCTTGCGTGGTAGTGACACAGAAGTGAGTACAGTTTGACTGGCCATTAATCCCATTTCCATGCTCATTAGAACCCGGGGGTTGTGGATGGCATTGTTCCTGTTGCCTCCAGGAGGTGGTCAAGCAGAGCACCCAATTGGATGGGAATCCTTGGGTCTTTCTTGTTTCCCAGTTTGTGCCTTGTGCATAGTGTTTAATGTCTGTTCTACTTTTTCTGCTTCACAGTACAGGCTTTGCAGGTTGGTCACTTGGTTCAGGCTTACATGTCTCATCACGTGTGACTTGAGAGCGTCATAGTATATGAGGTGTGTGGCTGGGGTGTCAAAGGCCATGTCGTATGGTGCACAAAGACAGAGTTTCTTGTAGGTGCGGGTGAGTTCTTTTACGGTGCCTTTCTGGGTCAGGTTCTCCACTTGGCAAATGATCATGAGCGCTGTATCTTTAAGCACAAATCTTGCCAGGAAGTCTTGCTTAAAGGTATCCCAGTTCTTGTTGGTGTGATCTTCATGCCACTTGTTGCACCAGGTGCCAGCGTTGTAGGTCAGGAAAATGGAAATTTCTGCAATCCAAAATTGCTGTGGGCATTCCATCTGAGCCAGCTTGCTCTGGGCAGACTGGATCCATGTGGCAGCGTTGTTGTTGTTGGCCCCAGCATAAGGTTCCAAGGTGGCGCTTTGTAGTCTCTGAGCTACATAGGCAGGCATGATGGTTTTGTTGGCTGGTTGCGGCATTGATGAGAGAGCCTGAAAGAAACCTTGTGCAGACATGGCATTGAAGGCGAGGTAGCAGGATTACCATGTTTTGGTATAGGACAAAACCATTGTATATCTTGGCACCAGGAGTGTACGGAGTCCAGTCACATGGGAGGCCAGACATAATTCTGTCAAGGATTTGTTGGCTGCAGTGTGTGCGGGCAACATGCAGAATTTTTCAAGATAAGGTAGGATGAAGAACCTACTTGAGCTACCAATGTTGTAACTGTTCTGTTCTAGTAGAGTTATACAGGGAAAAATATTTAGAAGATAGATAATAATCTTTATTGTGAGATAGTGATTATATAGTACATGTGAATCAAGGATAACAGGAACATGTATGTTAATCACACTGTTGAATGGCAGTGAGGGGGTGGCTTGATCATGATAATGATTCAAGCGCCAAAACAAGGTATCCACCATAAGGTATCATCTTCTGTTCATGTTGTTGGATTTGGTAATTTGAGTTGAGTTCCTAGTCTGGATTTGAGTGACCAGATAATTGGATTGCAGGTCACAAACCTGCTTGGTTGGAAGCTTACTGGTGGTTCAAGCCTGCAGTTTTGACATCATGAATGACATTTCTACCAAAATAAGTGGAAAACTCTAACTAGGAGAATCAAACTCAGGACCTGATTCTGAGGGTTATGGGGATCCTGCAGGCCCTTGGGCTGCCCTCCTGTGTTTTTTTGTGGTTAGCCAGTGGAAGAGCTGAAATAGGCATTGGATTAAAACTGATTTATCAGGAGAATTCGCAGGTCTTCCTGGCCACAAATTTGCAGGAACAATCTGGGTTATTGGAAGCACTAAACCAATATGGTGTCACTCCTGTCATAGTTGACAGGCTGTCAAAAAATTGGGTTTGCTGCTCAGCACAATGGACCAAAATCTAAAGGTAATTCTGATGATTGGCTAGAAACCCAGGCCACCAGGCCACGTGATTCCCAGTCATGTAGTGACCCCAAAGCCACTCCTGAAGATGTGCGGCTTATGGAGCAAAGAATTTCCTGGATTAGGGTTTCTGGAGGTCTCTTGGTCCCTGATGGCAAGAACTCCAGTGGCAATGATGAAGGTGTGATGAGGTTGTGTATGGACTGTCAGATGAAGATCATTCCAACAAAAGATTTGATGGACCTGAAGGATCAGAATGGTGCTGTAACTCTTGGCCTGGAGGAAACTGAGCAAACTCAGCCATCAGGTGATGGGCTAGATTTTAAACTTAGCATTTTAAATGTTATTTAAGCCCTGTAAGGTCTTGACAAAATGATATTGACATCCTGAAATAAATAAGATTATGGGACCTTGGTTCTACCTATTTATTCCTTATTATTTCTTGGTTGGTTTCTATTTTACTACTGTTCCAATCAAAAATCTTGAGCAGACATCTCACACATCTGAGGAAGCCCTCAAAACCCGGCCCGCGTTTTATTGTCCTCCTGGAGCACCCTTTGGTCCACTGCATTTCTCTGACTACCCCCTTAAGCCAGAGTATTGGGAGTTGACTGTGAAAGATAACCCTGCCCAGACCACCTGGCCCAACAGATTACCCTACAAACAGCTTTCCACAAATGTGCTTGGTGCAAACAACCAGCACCCAAAATCCGTGTGAAGTATAACTATCTGCCTGCCTACCAGATAGTTATGGAAGCACCCCCAACACCCAAACCTGACCACCTACATCCCACTCCAGGACTGTCTCCACCCACAGCCAACCAATATGCAGGCATTGCCTACATCACCTTGGCTGGGTTAGTTGACACTATGGTACCTGCCGCTGGACCCTGGGCCTTGGTGGGACAATCAGCATCTTATCTTATCTCATCAAGTTAGCACTCCTCCTATGGTGGGCTCTACCCTCTTCCCAACCGCACAAGTTGGCAGCTGAGGCTAACAGTCCCTCCCCTAGGATGCAATATCCTGACAATAGCCTGCAAAGCACTGCCTTTTTCAACCCCAGTCATCCCAACAACCTCTTTTTTCCACAATTAAGCCCACTTACATGGTCCTTTCTCCTCTGTCTGGATAAATTCCAAATGTTTATTGACTACCACTTGGGAAGCCTGATAGTTCATCTCCTCTTCTTAGCCACAGATTGTGAAAGCCTTGGTTTATTATCCTCTGATTTCAAAGGTTCCACTTAAATTATTTTCAGATAATACTCAGGTATTTAAGTTAGCTTTAAAATTTATTTTCATGAATGTCATTTATCCTAAAAGAAGTGATAAACTCCAACTAGTAGAATTGAACTTGGGATCAGGCTCTGATAATTTTGGGGATCCTGCAGACTCTTGGGACGCCCTCCTGTCTTTTTTATGGATAGCCAATGAGCAAGCTAGAACAGGAAGCAATTTAAACTTGATTAATCAGGGGAATTTGTAGGCCTGCTGGGCCACAAATTTGCAGAGTGTGTGTGGAGCGTCATAGGCTGGTGATTAATCCAAACTAATCTAGATTGCTGGAAGCACTGAAGCAACATGCTATCACTCCTGTCATAACTGACATGATTTCCAAAAAGGGGATTTTTGCTCAGCATGAAGAGTCAAATTCAGAAGTGAATTCAGATGATTGGCTATAAGTTTGGGCTGCCTGGCCATGCATCTCCAGCCAGACAGTGACCTGTAAGTTACTCCAGAAGTTGCACAGTTCATGGATCAATGCTGACCCAGACTAAAGTTTCTGAAGGTCTTGTGATCCAGGATGACAGGAACACCAGTAGCAATGATGAAACCATGAAGGTGTTATCAGTGAATTGGCAGATGGAGGTCATTTCAACAGAGAAAATGACAGGCCAGAAAGTTCAGAATGGACTGGGACTCTTGAGTTGAAAGAAACTGAGCACCTCAGCTATCAGGTGATGGTTTAATCCAAACTTAGCATTTTTAATGATATTTGAACTCTGTATAAAGTTGTGAGGGATCCAGGTCATGCCAGTCAAGCTTCCCATTATCATTTCCAGGCTGACTCTTGTAACTAAAACCTTCATGGGATAAAGCTTTGGCAAGCTATACTTCCAAGGAGCCAATTTTCTGTGACAACAACTTATTTTAATCACGCCACCTGGCCATTATTTCAACTCTTTTTTCTTCTCTTGCCTTGAGAGCTTCAATTTCTTGGTTTTCAGCATGTTTCACCTGCTGCAAAATCTCATCAAACCCAACCAGCAAGTTCCACAAATCCCAAGCATAAATCTGATTCCCTTGTGCTGGGGCTTCCTCTTTAGAAAAATAGACTGAGGATAAATCCACAAAAGATGCTTTAACTTCTCCTACATATATTTAGGCAACGTCTTTGTAGCCTCAAGACTCTCCCAGGCCTCCTACAGGGAGCCTTCAGGTATTTCCTTTTTATCAGCAGCAGTTTCAACTTGAAGGACACAAAACTTAGCTCTTTTGAATAAAAATTTATAAGGCATAATGATTGAAAAATAATGAGGAGAAAGTTTTTATTTGAAAATATATTTTATTAGAATGTTGCTGTTTTTGCTTATATACCATTTGAGGCATATTTGGCTGAAAACTCCTCCAGTTCAAGAATCAACCCTTGATTCTTATCACATGATTTATGACATATCAATGTTATCTAATCCAGATCTTTAACTAAATTATGCCCACATTCATCTACATATGAGAATGTACCTACAATTCAAAGGAATCACATGATATCTTTTGTTTCAATATATTGATTTGGCATGGAACTTCCTAAGCTCCTGGCGCCAAATCCAGTGGAATCTACTTGTTCCAAATCCAAGCTACCCTTGTTTCAACTGGGAACCAGCTGATCAAACCTGAATGCTCAGACACTACTGTCTAAATTTAATATTTGTCAGTTAATTGTTTCCTTGTCAATTATATTGATTCATCTCCCCAGTTAATCAATTTGATTCAAAGAACCCAAGTCTTTACTTGACCCAGTCAAATCCATTTCAGCATGATGATAAAATCTTCCTTAATCAAATTTTTAGGTATATTTTAATTAGCCTTCAGGGTTAATTAAACTGTTTGCAAAACATCTAGTTGTTACAAGTGACAAACTCCTGTTAACCATGCTCATAGGAAAACCTCAACAACAGGGATCAAACCCCAATACCCTGCAGGCTGCCAGCCCGCAGGTCTAGATGCCTTCAGATTTCTGGACTCAAACTAGAGCAGGATTTGAATTTGGGGAATCTTCTAAGGCTTGACAAACCAAAATTACCTGCATCAAGATTCCCCACGCCAAAGGTTCCTGTTAACCTAACCAATGAGAGGGTGGGCCAAGCCAAAGATCCCAGAATAATCTGAGCCACCACAGAAGGGGAAACAAAGAAACTTCCTGTAGAACACAGCCACCCAGAGATGACCAACCTCATGACCTGACAAAGAAATTTGAGTATTCTCAGTTTGAACCAGCCAATGGATTCTCTCCCGCAATGGATGCCACCAAGGACTGGAAAAACCTGGTAGACAGTAACACCAGGAAGTTGCCTGTTGCCATAATTGAAATAAAGTGACATGAGCCTTTGGTTCAACCAGCTTATTCCATATTTGATTTCAGTTCTATTTCACCTGCAGTCCAACTCTTGCAGTTCTGTACCTCCTGCTTACCCAACCCAAGAAACTGCGGACTAGCTGCACAAACTCTATTGTCCACCAGGAGCTCCCTTTGGCCCAGTACATTTCACTGAATAACCACCCAACCCGGCATATTTGGAGTTCACCCTAGAGGAAATCCTTATCTACAACCCAGAGGCTATAATTAGAGAGACAGAGACCATTTACAGAGAAGGCACCAATATCACCAGACCTCCTCTGTTATTCTGCAACAAGTATAACTACCTGCCTGCATATTTAGTTACAATGACACCACCTCTCACCTGGCAGCCCAACCACCCGCAAGATTCTGTTGCAGCCAATGAATCCACTTCCACTCAGATATTTGGAGTGATGTATATCACCCTCACCGGCCTAGTTGATTCAATGGTTCCTGTGAGCAGACCTTAGGCCTTCTAGGGCAAATTTTTATCTTATATTGTAAAGTTAGCACCAATCTTGTAGTGAGCCCTTCCTGAAGGGCCTGCAGGCCGTCCACCCGCAAGTTCTCAAGGCTGGATCCCTGACACTAGTCCCCAAGATTGATTTAGCCAACCTTGCCTTAATTTTGCCAGTTATTCCAACCTAACTATCAAGCCATATCTTATTTTTATTAAATATAGATATTGTGAGAGATGGGGGCTAAACTAACTAAGTTTGGCTCCCATCCTGGGGGAAGAATCCACCAGGACACCATCCAGTAGAAAACTGGTATGGCTGCTCAAAGTGGCGTCCACAGAGAGGACACAGCAGAAAAACAGGGAAAGTAGGAATCCAAGCCCATCAAGAGCATTTCACCAAGAAGCCAGGTGGCGCACTTGGGGGCTTGCTCTTGGATGCCCATCTTTTCTTCTTGGACCAGAACCACCAGGTTTACAAAAGGGGGAGGCACAGGGGCCGGGACTGGAGACGTAGTAAGATTTAGCTTGAGGTCAGAAAACTCAAGGTCATCACAGGCAAGGCTTCAAACAACACTTTTGCTAGTAGCAAGAATTTCCTGAGCGCGCCCAGGAATGTTCTCCAACATCCACACAAATTGGGTGTATTGCTCCCTACGTGGTCGAATGAGTAAGAGATACAACTCCAGAGGTCTGGAGAAGTAGTCCATATCATCACCAGAACTGGTGCTAGGGTAAAGGTCACAAACTTCACCAGGGAGACCAGCATGGTTCAAAGTTAAGAGAAAAGAAAGAACTATGATAATTAGATTTCTAACACTAAGTAACCAACAGTTAGACTGTAATAAATGATTAAATTTAAAGCACAAAAACCAGGGACAATAGCTAAGTATTTTTTTAAAACTCAGAAGCAGATAAGAACGTCAAGCAGGCGTAGGCAAAGCAAAAGCAAAAGCAAAGGCCAAAGCAAACAAAAAGCAATTATAAACTTAAAGTAGGTAAATAAAGAGTTTTGAATACTAATTTTGAAGTTTGAACCAGTGTTTTGAGGACAGGGAGGTAAGCATATAGATCAACACTAAAGTTGACGCCACTGACTTCAAAGACAACACCATAAACCAAGGAAGGTAGAGGAGGTGATTAAAAGTAAAACTAGTACTAACAGAGCCAGGGATAGTTGAGAGCTTCTGGAGGAGCCTCAAATAATAAACTTTAAGTTAGGGAAGTTGCAAAACTTTTAATTGATAGAATGATCAAGCAGGGGACCAAAAGTCCCCTGTTTTGCTTTAAGGGAAACCATTTGAATCTGTAAGGTCAGGTGACCTCAACCAGTCCTTTTATTAGATGGAATAGAATTTTTCCAGTAGTTTTAGGGAGTTTGGGTGGTTTCTTTACAATTTTTGTCCCAACCTCTGATTGGCTAGTGCCTAGAGGACACTTCTGGATGCCAAATAATTTCAGTTGGAATGTATTTTGTTGATTTAACCAAAGCGCAACCTGGTTGTTTAGACTTAATCAATTTTAAATGCGGGAGAGCCCAAGCCAAAAAATATTCCAAATTGATCAGAGATTCCTCCCAAGTAGGAACAGAGTTTAAAACATCAGTGTTTGCCACCTGGGAAGGGTATGGCAGCACAAATCTCTCATCAATTGTATGAGCTAAATCCTCAAGAGAATTAAGGGGCTTGGCTGGCTTTGGAGCAGATTTTTTTGTGCAGCGCGGTAAGATTGTCCTATCCAAGGCTAAAAGGGGGAGTGACTTTACAGATATCAGTTTCCATCTGGATTTGTTTCCTAAAGAATTCTGGTCCAACTTATATACATTAAATAACCAACAGAAAGAGAATAACATTATATATCTCCTGGAGTGTTTATTTAGCTAAATACTAAAAGTGTAAGGTCTGAAGGCTTGGGGAAAATTATTATAAACTAAAGCCTTTAACCCAAGAATGTTTATATTTGTCAAATATAAGAAAGTAGGCAAAGTTTGCAATGGTACTTGAACTAAGGCTCCTAAGAGCTTATACAAAGTAAAATAAGGACTAAGAAAATTTATTAACCCTAAGAAAATAAAATAGAACCCAGTCTTAATGACTGACAATTTGGTTAAAAAGTCACTTTCTGAGTTTGGGAAATGGTCTGCACTAGCAGGGGGATTAGGCTATCAACAATCAAATTGTGGGTGCTACTATAAAAGCTGCCTAACTGGTGAAGGATAAAGTCAATAGGAATCATGGACTAAGATTAAACTAAGATTAAAAATTGAAAGAGGAACACAAGCCACAAACCCTAACAAGTACCTTTTTGGGGTTCAAGTTGAAAAATCTCAACTTATTGTTGAGACTGGAAAAACCAAGCCTTTTATTGTGCTCTGTTTATGAAATGCAGAATTGAGGTGGAAAGTTCAACCATTTTTGATTAGGAGAACATTTCTGAAAAATAGAGATTGGGAGCTTCAATTATTGTGAATTCAACTTAGAAAATTTAAACTAACGTAAAGAAGACCAGCAGGAGAAAAAGGAGGTTATGGCAATGCTTTGGATAGTAAAAGTAAGCAAAAAGGTGGGGAAAACTAAGTCTGAAGCTTGAGGAGACGTAATCTAGCGTATAGTAAAAAGTAAGTAGTTTGGAGCCAGCTTAACTTCTGCATGTATGTCCAGGGTTTGAATCCAGTAGCAGAAGGCAAGGAAGGTTTGAAACTAATATTAACCAACATTTAGGTTGTAACTAGGCTTTAAAAAAGTCCAATTTTGAACCAAAAAGTGGGAAATGAAGGGAAGAAAGAGAGGAACATGAATAAACTAATATAGAATAATCATGAGAAACTTAATAGCCAATGAAGACAAATAAGTATAAAAACAGAGTAGCATCTATAAGAAAAAGGGTGGATCCTGACAAAAAGTGGCTGGTGTGCGGTCACAAAACTGTAGCAGGCCAGGAAAGTTGATAATACCAGGATCTCCAAGCTTTTGGCTGTGGTGATAATAATCTTCCTGCAGCACTATTATGCATAGCAATTAGCCTTGGACGGCTTCTGGTAGCTTTGGTGGCGTGTTTGAGATGCTGTGGCTGAGATGCAGTTGCTTGAAAGCATCATGGCCTGGGTTGCTTTATTTTAAGATGCAAGATCATGGCAGAGCTACCATAGTTGGTCAAAAGAGCAAGTCTTGGATATTGTAAAACCAGCTCTTGCCATTGGGGTTAAAGGTACCCAGCTGGTTAGAGGAGATAAAAACACATGCAGAAATTTTTTTGGGTTTCCTTACATCTTTCATCTAAGCAGTTTCTTGTGTGGAACAGTGCTCTTTAGAAGGGGAAAGCAAGTGTTGAGATTGGGGAAATGTTTAGCCTGCTGTGGCAAGTAGGTAAATTTCCCTATTTTCTACTGTCTATTGTGTGCACTGGAGTATTTGAGTGGTATGAACCCTAGCAGAAATTTAAACTCTGAGATTGAGATGTGTAGCTTCTGGTATGCATACTAAAACCACTAATAATATATCTTATTTATAAGAGCCCTTTAATGTATTTCTGTATAAATAAGTTATAGAATACCTATAGTAGAAGCAGTTTTTTAAACAGCAATGGGATTTGATGGTAGGGCCACCTTAGTGGTATTGTTCTAGGTTGCTCTTATTATGAGTATATTGGATCAATGCAATTAGGTTGTCTGCTTGTATTACAAAGAAGGATCTTATCCAGCAAGGTTTTCAAGTTGCACTTTATAATTTGACATAATAAAGGTCTTGGGCAAAAGTCTTAAATTCATAAGACTTGAGGCTCTGGCTTTAAGCCTGTTTGATCTGATTATGAGTAATAGATATCTTCCTAGAAAATGGAAGATGTGCGCCAAAGGTTCAATGTCAAAATTAATGAGCTAAAGTGAACTTATTTTATTAGGGGAAAGGGCATTCAATTTTATACCCCAAGGCTCAATCCTAATGGACCAAGTAGAGATACTCCACATGGCAAGAGGCTGTTAAGGATCCAGAAGGTTCAGATATCACTGCCAATCTGTATTTGGGTAAAGAGACCTCTTCAAGGCAAAAGTGAAAGCATAGGCTTTTGCATCAGTTGTTCTGAAAATTACCATTCACTAAGCCAATTGAAATCCCTAGTGAATCAGAATTTTCAACAAAGGTATAGGCCTATTTTAGTACATGATGATGGTGCTGGATTGGGATGGCATATAGGCTGTACACTGAGGGGGTTTGCATGAAGATAAGGCTAGGGACTAAAGTTTGATTGTTTTGGCTTGCCATGGCAGAGCTGAGGGGACAAATCTTTGAGATGCTGGAGTAAAAGTTGTAACTGGATGCTGGCTGTTCTATTTTTATACTTCTGTGAACTGAACACCCTGACACAGAAGTGCCACCTTGAAAAAAAATGGAGATGGTTTTTTTGAGATGGTGTGTCCTGCCCTGTTAGTGCCCCCTGCAGCTGTAAGAAATGTTGGCAGGTGGGATGCTGACTTGGTTGCAGCATCAGATCAGTATACTGTGTGTTATAGGAGAATCTTTCAACAGGGTGGGTAAACTGGCCCAGGGGCCAATATTTCCTTCTGGGAGGCATATAAATTTCAGTTCAGGATGGATAAATGATTCATTTGTTGAAAATTTACTAAGGAAAGAGAAAGGCATGGAGGTGATAACCAAATGGTGGGAGATACCAAGTTGCTTATTGATGACAGATTGGGACTAAATGCCAGGATTGCTTGGCTGGGATTTTATATTTTGTTGGCTCAAATGAAATGTCACCTGCTAATTGGGAGACAAGGTGGAAACGAGAATGTTAGTGTGAAATTGGGGGCTGGTATTCAGGTAGCTGATATAAGAGTTAAGCAATGGAGGGGGTTCAAGTGTGTAGTGATTGAAGTTGAGTTGCTGCTGTGAGGTTAGAAAGGAGAGTTTGGTGGGGTTGGGTTTAGTATGGAGGTGGTGGGATGAAGATATTAATTGGTAAAGTTTAAAGTTCATGAGATGGTATGGTATGTGGGTGGTATTTTTTGTGAGGAGTGTTGGAAAGCGAGCATTCGGAATTCATTCCAAGTGGGATATCTTAATATAATGGTACTTGGTGTGGTTTCGAAAATGGCTTGGTTTAACGGGGGTGAAAAGAAATTAGCATTTTTCCGGAATAGGAAATAGACAGCTACACCCAGCGTAGCCAAGTGGGTGGGTTCGGGCGGCGTAAACGGGATATCCGAAAGCGAGGGCTATGGAGTTGATGTGACGTCGATGGGGTAATTCATTTGTCAAGGGCATTTAATGTTTTATTAACTTTGTTTTAAAGGCATTCATAGTTACGAGTAGTTTATTCCCCACACTGCTTTAATGCTGACAGCTCATTTGGTTTAGAAGCCCAACAGACATGTATAAAGAGACAAGCTGGTTTCTTTAGCCGCCATGAAGCCTGCTTCTTTACTTCTTCTTTCTGCCGTCACCAGCCAGAACATCCCTGGCTCCGAAAACAGGCTGTTTGGTAAAAAGGATATCTTGAACCCAATAACCGCTGCCAAAAAGGTTGTCTCTGCTTTGACACCCTCTTTCCTTCCCTTGGGAAAAGACAGCCTAGCCTTTGTGCCTGCAATACCAAAGGATCCTCCTGGAAATATTCCTGCATCTTCCATTGAAGATGTCAAGAAGAACTTCATCAATGCCTACATGCCCTTCTGTCCCACCGAGAAGATTGCTGGGCGTGACTGCATCTGCAAACAGACGTATCCTTACGTCGAGTACATTGAAGACAAGGGCACTCAGACAATGGTGGTGGTTGCCATCAACGCAAAGTATAATCAGATTGTTGTTTCTTACAGAATCACCGCCAACCTTCAAAACTGGATCGATAACCTCAACCTGCAATTCAACGATGTTGCCGAGATGCCCCAAGGCGTGCGTGTGCATCGTGGCATTTACTCCGACTTCATGGGCACTTACAACAAGGTTAAAGATTCCGTCACCGGCCTCCTCGATGACCCCCAGTACCAAGACTATACGCTATTCATTACTGGCTACAGCCTGGGTGCCGGCATTGCCCAGATATCAGTCCCCAGCTGGTATAATCTCCTGCAGAGCCGCGAAAATCCCCACCGCATTGAAGTGATCTCATACTCCAACCCCAGAGTTGGGAACCGCGAGTTTGCTGACTACCTCGAATCCTTCAACATCCCTATCACCCGCTACACCAACCAGAACGACCTCGTATCCCACCTCCCTGGGCGCAAGCAGGGCTACGTCCACGCCGGCGTTGAAGTGTATGGGTCCAAAGTCAACGGTGAGTACGTTCTCCGCGAGTGCTCCCAGGACTACGACGAGGACCCGACCTGTGTCCTGAGCACCTTCAACCGAAAGTCCCCATTGCCCCATGCCCGCCCACTAGGGAAGTTTGTCCCCCTCCCTCCCTACTGCTAAACCAGCCCTCATAAAAATCCTGCCTTTTACCCACAACACTCCATTAGCTTAGTCCCATCAAACCATATCCATACATGATTCTTTCTATATATGGCATCAATCCCATTAATCTTGAATAAACTTTATTTAAACCTTAACATACCACTCAATCATTAGCCAAGCTGAACTTTACGTAGATTATTTTCAATCCTCCCATCACCAGACACGATATCTAAAAACCCACCCAGTCTCCCTGAACTATCTCACCACTTTAAAAACAATGGTGACTTAACGATTTCCATACAACCCGTTTTTAAAAGGCCTATTGTATACTTTTAATAAAAAACTATTCTATTACTCCTTAACTCTACTGAGCTAGCTAAGCGTCCCTTTGATTAGGGCTGTGTCGGGTTTTGAATGGGTGGCTTCTTTTCTTAAAATGAGCACCCGTCCAAAATCTGGAAACAATTCAGAGAGAATCTTCCTTGAGAAGATTCTCTTGGAATCACGTTCCTTCTACACCCTTCTGTAAGTGTTCTATTTTAGATTTTTTTAAAATGAAATTTATATTCATTTTTACTTTTCTATTTTTAAAAATCAAAATAATTGAATTCAAAATTAAAGAAGTATTTAGAAAATAAATTTTATTATATTTTTTGTTAAAATTATCTGGAATCTGGAAAGCAAAAAGCCTTCCACTACCTTTTTTTAGTGATTTTGGGTTCCCCAGCGTAGGGGAATCCAAAAGGTTACAGGGAAGGGTGGACGGGACAATTACAGCAAACACAGCAATTCTCCTTTTTTGGGCCACCACAACCCTACCTTTGATCTCTTTCAATAAACCAGTCTTCCATAAAAACAATCACTAGATTCATAAGCCATTCCACCATTCAACAAAAACCAGGGATATCTTGAGAGGTCAAATGAAATCCCAGCTTAAGCCATCAATCAACCAATTAAAATATGTTTCAAACATTTTATTACTCCCTCTCAAGAAACCATTCCCTCAACCATTATCCATAACACCTACTAAACTATACCCTAAACATCAACCCAAACAATCTTCTAAAAAAGACCCTCACAATTGAAGAAATCTTCCCAATATATAACCCAACCTACACAACAAAGTTCACCTCCACCTGAATCCATAATAAGTTTACATCTAAACCCAGAAATATCTAATCTTTATCTAAGAATCCCTCTTTTCTCACTCTATATATGTCACAAAGCAATCAGACCCCACAATCCTAAACTTGCCTTGATGCTACAGCCTCATCATACTGGTCACATTAATTAAACCCCAACATGATCCAGAGTCTTATTGTTGTGAATGCTGCCATTCACCATGTTTTGATTTTGCCTTTGTTGGGTTATTTTGAGGACAAATCCCTCTCTTTCACTTTCACCCTTTGAAATGAGGCTGGCTCTAAATTGGGAAATATAATTATTTGGTTTCCTGATTTTGCGCAACACACTTGCCCCACTCATGCTTGTGGCAAGTGATCCTACTGTCCATGTACTGTTTTGTGGTAAAGCTACACAGTATATAATCCCAATATTTATACCAAATAAAATCTAAGTTCTATTCACATTTTTGTCTTTGTGTCTCCACGTACTTTGGCGCCTCTCTAGCCACAACTAGTAGATATCATTCATTCAGGGCCACAAGGTAATTACATAGCCTTCCCTGCCATTCTAACCAAGACTTAGTACAAATCCAATCCTAAGGTTAGGATTTACTGTTGTGACTCTGTGCCACGCCTCAGATCACAACACTTATCAACCCATTGTATTTAAACCCAAGCCCTACCATCCCAACCCAACTATAGAACCCTTTAAATCCCAACCAGGGATGTTTGATCCAGATTCTCATATAGCTCCACAATGAATTATAGTGATCCAGTCATTCTTCCCCTGAACCATCCAATAAGATAGTGCTGACCAGGGGATAAAATTTATTATAAGCATCTTCTATACCTACTACATCATTCCCCTTCATATTATACCTGTCTTTGAAACAACACCCTTGTATAAATACAAATTGAGAAGATGACACCCCCCTTTAATAAGATTATTATGCTATAAACATTCCACCAGCAACTGTTAAATATTTAGCCATTAAAGAGGCATTGTATCAGAGGTATCCTCATTTAGAAAATAGAGATACATACCTGGAAAGAAGTAGCTATGATATGCTTTCACAAGAAGGCTGACTAGTTGTAGACTGTAGGAAGGAGATATTATCCCTTAGGACAGCTTAGATGACTCTAAAAAATATATTGGTGGGTGCCTTGGATGAGGAATATAAGCTAATATATGTCCATTGACGTTCCAGGCTAACCCAGGCCCTAATCCACATTTAAAACCCTGTCTCAGCACCACACCTGCTCTTTGAAGATCTTTATCTAATCAAAGGCCATCAGAAGCCAATGGAATCCAGTGCTCAAGCTATATAATGTTCTAACTACCCAGCAGTAGCTGGCCGTACATCTTTCTCTGATAAATAATGATCAAACTGCCTTAAGCATCCATGGAAAACCTCATATCCCTACATGTTTCCCTATCCATGGAACTCACATATGGGGTCAAATTTATACTATACTAGCTTATCTATCCCCTCATATGAACTCTGCCATCTTTACACTTAAAAATGTGTCTTTTGCTTTGGGTGGAAGATTAAGTGGGGGTATATATAGTGGCCTGTAGATGGGTTGAGAAGGGCTGTAAGCTAATGAGGAATCAGCCAAATCTGGGCAAAAGCTCCAAGCTCTTGGTAGAAAGTATTCCATGTGATCCCAGGGAATGATCTGAACCTCCAAAATACCAGTTTCAGCCTGGATGCCAAAGGCCCAGACCCAAGGCATATATCCAACTGCTTTTGATAGCAACTCAGTAAATTACCTTCAGGAGTCATGCCTTGGTGTTGTAACTGTGCTGTTTTAGCAGAGTCACAAGAGAAGATATAGGATCCTAGATAATATACTTTATTGAGATGTAGAAGTTATATAGTTGTTGTGAATCAGCTAGAGGGAACATGATTATGAAGATCACTTGGTTGGATGATTTAGGGGGTGGCTTGATCCTTTTAGTGAGTCAAGCACTAAATTGAACTGTCCACCGTAAAGGGATCATCATTTGGCCATGTTGCTGGATTTGGATATTTGAATCAACTTCTGCATTTGACTTCAGGTCACTGGGAAGTTGGATTGCGGGTCACAAACTGGTTTAGTTGTAACCTTAAAGGGGTTGAACATGTTGTTTTGAAATAATTAAAAAAATTGCTGGGAAATTCTTTTGAAACAACCCAGTTTACAGAAAAAGAACCAAAAGAGATTTATAAAGACATTGAAAAAGAGATGAGTGAATACTCAAAGCAATAAAGTTTCTCTCTTAAAAACAAAAAAGAAATCTATGAAGATATGAAAATAAAAATAAGATTACAATATCAATTTTAATTTTTATGAGCTAATACCAAAAAATATAATTAAGATCACAAACAAACTGACATTTAATATTTTTAATTTAAAAACATCTTTATAAAAGGAAGAAAAATGTGAAAGCAAAATTTTACCAGTGCCAGAATCTATAAATAATGACTTAACATCTATTGATCAGCACAAAGACTTTTATGCTCACCAAAATACAGAATATAAAAAATGTATTAATAAATTAGATGATGAATCTTGTGTTACAGTTATATATTATAAGGAGAATGTAAAATTTGGTGGTAGGCTAATAGAAACTAATAGCTGCTTTTTCTCTGAAAAACCAATAACAGTGCCCATGTTGACAGTGTTTATGTTGACACTTTGTTAGCATGGTCACTGTCAACTCAAAATATTTAAACTACTATGTTTTTTGCTAGTTGGGCTAGCTTAATTCCCGTTTTTTAAAGCCCTCAGGGGTGCAAACCCATAAAACACAACAAAATTGTGGCCATTTTGACACAACTTAATATTAAGCTTAATAAAATTCTCAAATTAAACCAATTTTTCCTTTACTTTTACTAACAAAAACTTATTTATTTATCAAGTCAATTTACACAGTTTAAAAGTGTCAATGTTAACCCTTTTTAAGCCTAACTTATTTTTAATACTAAAACTGAACCATCTAGAATAAACATAAAAATACCAAACTTAAAAATATTTTTTATTAAATTAATATATAGAAATAGGCATAGTGCATATAGCAGAGTGTTGTAATATTCATCTTATAAAGTTATCTGTGGCACTTTTTTTGTCTTTAATATCATAAATGGATTAGTGGCTAACAGCAACCCCACAATTTAAGCTGGATTTACTATATAGTTTACTATAGAATTCATTACCAATTATAATTTCAACACTCAGAAATGTTGACTATTTGCTTGTGATCATTCACCAGGGTGGATTTAAGCAAATTAGAGTGGCCCAATTAAGCCTAAATTACTATGTCACCACCTATTGAGGATGTCATAAGGGGTGAAGTTGATACTTTATCTTTTTCATTACTGAAGACAGCTTTATTAACAACTTCACATAAGTGCAATGGTAAAATATCATATTCTCACCCCAAAATATTATTTAGAATAAAGAAATTATTAACTTTGATTACTTTTTAACTTAATTTATATGATTTATTTTATTATGTGAACAAAAACACTCTGAAAGAAGCTAATATTTGCCAATTTGCTTAAATTTAATTAAGTTTACTATGAAAAAACATAGTAAATTTTTGAAGAAACATTGTCAGTGCCAATGTTGTCTCTGATAATGTCTACATTTTCCTAGTTGACAGTGTGAATTCAGCATATTTTTACTGATTGTCATTCATAATGTTGATGCTTTTCACTTTGCATATATAAAAATTTATGTTTTACATAATAAAAACATCTGAAATTTTAACATGTTTTTTTGACATTTCTCTATTATTTTTTCATTTCTAAAATCAAATCTATATCTGGATTTTACTAATTTTGCATATTTCTTTTAACTTATAGTATGTTATTTAAAACTTTAATAAAATAAAAAATTATACAATATTTTTAAAATTTTAAATTTCAATAAAAACCATATAAGGTTTAATTTTTATATATTATGTTTTTATAGTTGTTTTGTTTTGTTTTTAAAAAAGCACTTATTTTTTAGAGCCTTTTACTTATTATTAATTGGTAAAAAACACTTTCAAGCTGCCTAAAGGCACCAAGCGTCCCACCAAGGCTCCCAAGAGCCCCAAGCAAAAGCCTTTATCATTGAAGAAGACCACCCCTAAGCCCTCCCCCAAGCAGAGCCCACCTCACTCCACTGGGGGAGAGAAAACTGATGGTTTCCTTACAGACCACAATTTGTATAACTCAGCTTCAGATGAGGAGCCTACCAAGAAGCGCTGCCAGGCCCAAAATACCACACCCAAGAGTAAGTATCACACACATGAGGAGCACCACAACAAGCCCAATTCTCCTCCCCAACCACCAAGCTCTCCCTGTTTCAGTTTATCTGGGGATGACTCCAAGCCATGCCCTGACTACTTCCCTGGATTCTTCCATGCTCCTGCTGGTCCTTGGGACCCTCTTGTGACCCATAATATCTGAAATGTTGATGGCAGATTCAAGGTTCCTTCCACCTTGCACAAATACTTCTCAATCATGAGTGTGAAGGGTGAGCCGGCCATGGTGGCCATTGGGTACATCTTTTCTTGTAACAATGCCAATTGAGGCTTCAAGAGGCGGCATTATACCTGCAAGGACCACTCCTGCCCAGTGCGGCTCAACACTGAGTGCTGGAACTTGGTCCAAACCATTAAGGGTAGCACACTTGTGTGATGCCAAATACCACCATAGCCTTCCTCCTCAAGTGGTAGCTTGTGCAGGTCATACCCACTTCAAAAGACCTTTCCCCTACTCAGCTGGCTGTGCTTGCTTGCAAGTACCTCCCCTACCAACTTAAAGAGGGTGCCAAACCACAGCCAGCTGGTTAGATTTTTTAGTGATAGGCGTCAGGCCTCCAATCCCCTGGCCAAGAGTGCCACTACAATTTAAGACCTGGTTCTCATAAAAGCCCTCAAAAAACTGAAGATGGTGATATGCTCCTGCTCCATGGCAATGGGCAGGAAGTGAAAGATAGAATCATTTTATATGCCACAAACCAAAACCAGGAGCAGCTCAACCCTGCTATCATTTGGCTGTGCAACAGCACTTTTGCAACCTTCCCCACCCTATTCAAGAAGCTTTGGGTCCTGCATTGGAAGTTTTGATGCCCAGGTTATCCCCCTTGTCCTCTTCCTCCTTCCTGGTGCTAAGACTGAAGTCTACACCAGAGTTTTCAAGATTTTCTATGATGCTTTAAGCTCCATTTTGGTCAACAAGCTCCCCCTCCCACCCACACCACCAGAGCAAACCCTTCCTCTGCTGAGAAGGACAATTTGGCCCAGGCTCCTGAGCATCTAGCTCATGCACGCTCACTTGGGCCCAAGGTTCTAATCTTGGACTTTGAGCTTTCTCAGTTCAGAGCCTTTGAGGCCACCTTAAATGGAGAAGTTCAGGGCTCTTCTTCCATTTCAGGAAGGCCATCATCAAACACCTCAAGATCAAAAAGGAGCTCTTTGACAATTTCTTTAATGATGTTAAAGGGAAGTGCTGCTTTTCCATGACCTAGCTTGATGCCTTGGCTTTTGTGCGGCCTGAGAATACTAGGCTTGACTTTGAGGCCATCCTGGAGAATGCTTAAAATAAAAAGCACCCCACTGTCTTTAAGGGCTACCTTGAGTACTTTGAGAAGCAGTGGGTTGGCAAGAAAGTGACTTCCAGGAGAAGAAAAAGTGGGGCTACTGCCCCTTGGAACTGCCAGAGTGTCTGCCTTAAAGGGGAGATGAAGACAACATCAAGCCTGGAGGTGTTGCATAAACACCTGAAGGCAAAGTTTGGGGCAACCCCCAAGTTGAACAAGTTCTTTATGAAGCTGCAGGAGGAGCAGGCCCAGAGTGCCTCTAAGTTCTGTGATCTGGCCAACTGGGTGGCCCCCAATAAGAGGAAGAGTAAGGAGCAGGACTATCAGGAGGACGTCCAAAGGTGTCAGGGACCCACTTTGCAGGGAATAAACTTCCCAGCTGATGGGCCAAGGCCCCTACATTCAATCCTGCTATGACCAAACCAATAGGAACCGTGACCATTGCAAGATGCCCAAGCTGTCCTAGATAGGTGAACCTTCCAAACATAGAACTGAATTGCCCTAGTAGATAGTAGCCCACCAAATATGTCAAGGTAAAAGGAGGCGTTAGGTCTAACCAGAGTAGGTTCAGAGGGTGGGGGAGCAGAGGAACAGCCATAGTGAAATTTACGTCCCCAGTGTCCAGAAGGATATTTGAACCATCCATTGGCAAGAGATTCTTTCTGGTGGGAGTCATCTGGGGAGGAATTATACCAGTTGGTTGTTGGAGTTGGGTTTTCCAAGGTGAACACCTTGGACAAGAAGTAGGCTAGAAACCAAGATAGGAAGAGAATTCCTCTCATGGCTACAGAAAAGGAGTGTTTATCAAAAGTGGATGAGTAGCTAGAAGAGTAAAAGTCTTTATTGTTGGAACAATTTGAAAGAATAAGAAGAGAGCACTTAAATAGTCTTGAATTCAAGGCTGAGGAGTTTGAGTGGAGTTTGAGGGGATTTTCATGAGTTTATCATATAAACTTACCAATTTCATGTATTGGATACACTGGTTCTTAATAATAAACAATAAAAGTTGGTTACAAAAAAAGAGCCACAAAGATCTGGTGATGGACAAGCTAATTAAGCGGGAAGCACTGGGAGGATCCAATATGTTGAAGTACGGTGCTATGCCTAAAGGCAGAGAAAGCGGGTTTAGAGCGGTTTGAAAGGCTAAAATCAGCCAATCAAACGCTGGATGGTGAGTGATGTGCACCCGCTTAATATTAAACTTTTTGACTTTTAAAGGCTTTTTGAAAGCAAAAAACAATTGAATTAAATGTTCATAAATAGGTAAATCAATGTTTGATGAAGATCTGATACTAATGTTGCATTCTTCAGCAGAGTTCAGGGTTCAAATCCGATTTCCAAAGCTTCTGAGACCAACCCTATCATTGTGAAGTGTATCAAGTGAAGTTTGTAAATTTAAATCCTTTGAGTAAGTGTTCTGGTGCTGGTTGGTGAACTTGTTGTTATCATGTGTGTGAATAAGATTCAAGTAGGCAGGGAAAGAATCCCTGACAAAAGGGTGGTGAAAAAAATACAAGGTGGAAGAGATAAAAAATACCTTGAAGATGTTGCAACTGCTCTTGTTGTGCCCTGCCCCAAAGAGCAAGCTTTGAAACAACTTTAATTTCAAAATTTGAATTTAATATTTGAACTAGATTTTATTTAGTTAGTTTAAATCAATATGTACCTTGTTTTTTGCTTGCTTTTGGATTGCTTTTGCTTTTGCTCCTTTGTGTGTGTGGCTCAATTCAATCCACCTTTATATAATTCCTATTCTAAGATAGGTTTATTTTTACTTTTTAACTCCTTGGTTTACACAACTGCTGTCTTTCCCCACTGCTTCATGCAGATCTTTGGCTTCTGTTGCCAGCTGCTTCCCCATCACTATGTGTTCCTCCCCTCTAGATTATCAATAAAATCTGTCCAGAAAACTCCCTGTTTTGCCCTGAAGATCTCTCCAAGACTTGGTTTTTCTTGCCTATAAATAAAGACACCAGAGAAGTAAGCTTTTAAGCTGAAATTCTCAGTGGTTTTCCCCAATAACTGTTCACAGGTTTTTACTTCAATTTTATATTTTCATTCTCAAATTCAAACGTCAAAATTTTCTTAGCTTATCATCTTTAAAATCAAAAGAAGCTTATGTTTAGATTAGATACCTTGTTAGTTCTTAATTTGCCTCCCGGGCATAAACAGCTAGCATAATTAGAATGGAGATATTTAGACAATAAGCATTTAGCTTATTGTCACTATTTTTTACTTTAGGGATAATTTGACTAGTTTTAGGTTGAGATATTCCCACAGGAATATCCTGACATAGATATACCTTTGGTTATAAACAAATCCTTATTTAACACTTTATTTTATATTGTTTGTTTAGGATTAGTTAACTCTATGACACTTTTTGTGTCTAATCATAAGTTTTTGGCAGGTCTTTTAAAGGTACTTCTACAGACTGTGCCTACTTTTTTATATCTTTTAAACTTAAATCCAAACTCATTACACAGTATAGTTTATAATCTTGCCCCTTATTGGGCAAGACCTTACAGCTCTTACTGGTGGCTTCAATTAGCCTAGTAAGCTTTGCTTTGATTTGCCTGGATCCTTTTTACTTTTGAAACTTTATATTTATTTATTTATTTATTTGAATAGAACTAATCCTTTTAGGTATAAATGGTAAGTTTCAGATACATTTTCAAAGTGGTTTTGTAAGAAATATCTAATATTTTGCTAATTTATCTTTAAGGTAGGAGATATTTTCAGTTATGCTTATATAAATTAAAATTAATAAAATAAGAGCTTATTATATTTTGTAAAACTATGATATTGTTTTTATCCTTTTTTTCATTGGAATTATATTTTTTATGGAAAAAATATTTTTATAATAAAGAGTGTAATTTACATAGTAAATTAAAAATGCTTGTTTATATCTCCTTATTATTTTTAACTATGGTATTTTTATTGTGCTTTAACGCTCTGGGGTCATTTCAGTATAATATATCAGTTTTAAGTATTTTTATATTAGAAACGTTCAGGGTAAAGTGTACTGTTAATTAACATAAAGTTGACATCAAGAAGACAACATTATTGAAAAATGAATTATCACATTACTATAGTGTCAATCTAGTCACTGTCAACACAGGTGTTGTTGCCAAGAACCAATTTCTTTGTTAGGATTTGCATCAGCATCTAAATAAAACAATAAATTTAAATATGAATACCATTATTTCTTATCTCAAATATTGATGCATGATTATTTATTTCTAGATGAATGTATAATAAGGCTTCTTAAATTGGATAAGTTTAAAAAATAAATAATACAAACATGTTGATTGATAGTGAAAGCTATTTTAGATCCTATGAATTCATATATTATCTATTTAAAGAGGCACCAAAATTCATTAAAGGGTCTATTAAATACAATAGATTTATAGAATGCCACAGAAAAAGTATTGTTGATGGTCACTTTGGTGTGATATCAAAAACATCTAGAGATAAGGAAAATAGCTTTATATTAGTAATATAAATGAACTTAAATTTTTTTGAGCAAGAAAAAAAGAAAAAAGTTATATAAATCAGTGCTATCTGTCAGGAATATTCCTGACAAAGTGTCTCAAAGAATCAAGATTTGCAGCGCAATGGCGCCAAACAATCAAAAGGATTATTTGCACCAGTTTCCCTTGATTAGGAAACCGCCGCAAAAAGTGCACAGGAAGAAAAGAATTTAAAATTTGAACTCTAAAATTTCTGCCTTTTATAGGCTGGCCGCAGACTGCGCAGCCAACTGCCAGGCTCCTGCTGGCTGCACGCCTGCCGCCAGCCAACCCACCAGCAGTTGGTGGAACACCCCTCACGGCTGGGCTGTCCACCCCTGTTTAATGAGAAAATTCCAAATTGGGAAATCAAAAAAGGAAAGTTCCCCAATTCCCAATTTGGGGGAAACTGCTGCCCAAATAAGAATCTTCTAAATCAGGAAGGGGTTGACAAGCTACTCTGCACCAGGCTTTATGCATTAGCTGCACATAAATAATTTGGATGCCAGTTAGCATCCAAATATTCTTCATGCTACTGCCAGCCAGGAATTGGCACTGCATTTCCACTAAATCCACCTGGATGCCACCTCATAAAGAGAATGGCAGATAATACCAAGTGTTTGGGGTTCCCAATCCAATGCTTTTTATTATTCATGCCTCACCCAGGCCAAAATTATATAATAAAGAACATTAACCTGATGATAAATTGTGCCATCATTGAGTGAAATCACCCTCAATCATATCACATGAAACATTACAAGTCTTAACTGAAAGAAAAGTCCAAGACACTAAGCATTGTCTGTCCTTCCCCAGGACTAAGGAGATGAATCACCTTATCTTCTCAGCTGCACTCACAGCTTGCCTCGGGATTGGGAGCCACCAACAACAATTTCAACCACACAGGCTATTCCACAACCCATCCAACAAGTATTATTATGAGGAGCCTGCACAGTTAAACTCCTCCAAGATGTACTCTTGGCCAGCCCTGGTTTTGCCCAATTCATCAATGTACATAGCAGTCTACACCTTGGCATACTATGTTCTTACTTACTTTGCCGGTAATTTTGGACGCTTTGATGTACACACAAAGGTGTTCTGTTGGGTATTGCCGGTATACCCAATTGTCACCTCGCTCACTGGGTTCCAAGTGTCAAACTTGGCACTGTACCTTTCTAAAGCACTTCCCCTGTTATTGAGTATTTACATATTGGGTTCAAATATTTCTCAAAGCCATTCTTTTATATTCATGAAAGAAATGTTAGGCCTATTAAAAGAGAGTTTGAAGTTAAACATCTGTGCACTGATGTTTAATATTTGATGGAATATGGGAAGTTTTATACTTCACCTTTACCATATGAGAGTTTATCAGAACATTCTGAGATAATTTATCATTTGAAATCACCTACTGATACCAGGGAAACAAAAGTATCAGAAGATGCTAGGGATGTATTGGGACAAATCCATGAAGTAGAGCAGCTTACTGGGAGGTGTATTTCAAATAGAGTTATCAGTCTTTCAAAAACAACAACTTTTTTCTGAAACATACTAAGACTATTTATGATGAGCAAAAGATAGGGTAATAACATTTATAGCTTTTGGCCTGAAATTGCTCTCCCATGCAACTTTTCATAAAGTTTTGGGTTGTGTTTGTAATAGCACTTAAGATATTCTCAGTAAAATTATAAGTCACAGTTTTCAGTACTAAAGTTATTGAACTATTTTAAAAAATTTATCTGAGCCCAAGATCAATTAAATATTTGGGATGGGTTGTATTTAAAGCCTTCTGAATAGTTTGAGTATTAACAATGAGATCAAGTTATAAAATGGTCAATCTGGCGCTTAGAAATACAAGAAAAATAATCATCCACCCATTTAGCTTTGATTAGCTTGAGACACCTTTAGGCTGGTTTCTCCCTTTGAGCTCTTCAACTTGGCTTAAAAGCCCTATCCCTTGCATAAAGTTGCTTTGGTTTTTATTATATACTAGGTGGTTGCCCCGTCCAAGGACAGAATTAAAGTTGGATTTAATAAATCAATTAAATTTATTTTGTTGTCTTTTTAGGCTTGTATTACTTATTGCATGTTTAATTAAAATTTTATGTAATTGCTTTATTAAAAAGTAATTTCAATTATATTTATTTAAATTTAAAATTAAAATTGTATACTCCAAGTATAAATAAAAACTAAACCTAAATAAGTATAGTATCACTATTAAGTTTAGTAAGGCTAAACTGATTATTTTAAAATTTAGTAATTGATTTTTAATGTCTTAAAAAATGTAGAGCTAATCTGCAGCTTTTAAATAAGCTATTGGACATCAAAATCGGCTTAGTATTCACTGAGATACATTGATTTTAGTTTTTGTAGTGTGTATTAAAAGTAAATTTAGATAATAGCAAATCGAGTCCGAGCCTTTGATTATGACGCGAACCCAGTTCTAGCGCTTAACTATATATCTCAGCATCTAGAGCAGCTAGAGCTATCATGTTTGGTACCATTTTGATCAGAATCATCTGAAAAATTGATCTACCTCCTCTACATTTCATGAAAATCATCATATGGAAACATAATTTTATCATAGTTAGTTTACTCCACTGATGTTCTTTTGGGATGAAGCTGTGT
Organism: Entomophthora muscae; assembly: GCA_014839935.2. Lineage (NCBI taxonomy): Eukaryota > Fungi > Entomophthoromycota > Entomophthoromycetes > Entomophthorales > Entomophthoraceae > Entomophthora > Entomophthora muscae. The sequence continues at coordinate 203,012 of QTSX02004999.1, read as the reverse complement.
CAAGCAAGGTCTACTCTGAACAATATGTAGCCACTTGGATCAGGTGATGCATCCAATTGGGATGTTCTATTATTTCACTTGAATGATAATAATTTTGAAATGTCCAAGCCAACCATCTACTTGTTTAAACTAATATTTATATTTATAATTTAAACCATATCACTTTAAATTGACCAAACTGTTGCGGTGAACACATTTGAACAACCGTTATTTGGAATATGTAAATCCCCAATCTACCCTTTAAATAGATGAACCATGCAAATAAAGCTTTATCTCTTGGTTGATTAATTATTACCAATTTTACATATTTGTTGTTCACTACAACAAAATTTTGGAGGTCACGCCATTCACCAAACTTGTATTGCTGTTTTTGTGTTGTTGCCTGTGTGCCTGTTGTTTGTTGCAATGTCTGCTTCCGCGCCCCCTGTTTCTGCTGTTGAATCTCCCGCTTGGGCTCCTGCTGCCTCTGCCCTTGCTGTTCCCCCCTGCCCCTTCTGTTGGCAATCCCTTGTCTAAGTTCTTGGTTGCTCAGCAACTTCCTTGCTTCAAGGAGAATGGGTATACTGCTTGGCTGTATACTTTTGAGGATTATGCTGAGCAATTCAAGCTCTCCAACAAGGACTGCCTCCATGAGGTCAGCTGTTTTCTCCTGGGGAAAGCCCGTGTCTGGCATCAGGATGTTCAGGTTGCCACCTGGGCCAATTGGAAGGCCCAAGCTGAGCTCCGTTTTGCCAAACATGAACCTGATGTCATCCACCAGTTGGGCCTGTTAAAAATGGTGCACTTTAAATCCTTGAGCAAATTTTTGAAAACATTCCAAAAACCGCTAACAAGGCTTTGAAGCAACACCTCAAAACCAACAGTTCCTCTGACTGCAAGACCACTGTTGAGAATTTCCACAGCCTTGTCTCCATCCGCGTATTTGTGAACGCCCTTACCCACTCCTACTCTGCCATGGTTCAAGCTGCCAAACCCAATTTGTTGGAGGAAGCAATTGCCTTGGTCCATGACAAGTATGACATCTGGGTAGAATAAGCCACAGATGAACACGCCAAAGAAAATTCTGAATGTAACCCTTTTGCACCGGTTTGCAAACAGAATAAGTCTGAGGAAATTGCCCAGGAGGTCAAGGCCCACCTTCAGGATTTGAACCGCTGTTTTGACGCCATGTTCATGGCACAAGAACAAGGACGCCAACCCAGCACCTTTCAAAGAGATTGTAACCGCCTGTATAACCCCCATTGTTACAACTGCTCTGAGGTGGGGCACATCTCCAAGGACTGCACTGCGCCCTGCTCCATCTGTAAGGAGCTATCCCACTCTAACTTCATTTGTGAGTTCAACCCCATTAACCACAACTGCAAACCTCAAGGGTTGATGATGGCTGAAAAAACCTATGAAGGAAAACACGCCCTCTCCTCCTCTGCCACCCCTCAGCCTTTGAATAAAAAATCTACCCTTGAGTACATTGTTGACCCTGATGGGCACAGTTTCCCATTTACTCTGATTCGTAAGCGTCAAGTTTGCTCCCAAGGCTCCTGCCCAGGTTGCAAACTTACACCCCCACTCATGAAGCCTACAGACCATGAGGATGTGCTGTCCCCATCTGCGTTCCCCCCTTGCCCATGGTGAAACTGGCAAAGATTTAGAACATTCCAGCAACCCAGATCCACTCCGCGAACCCCCATCCTCCCCCTTGCCACCCCACGTGTATGTGCACGACAGCCAGTGGAACCCCTGCCATCCTAATAGATTTGTTAGCTTGGAAATTGAGGATGATTTCAAAAATGAAGATCATTACCCGTGCTTACCTGACCTCAACAAATATCTTCTGTTTGAGGACAACCCACGTTACAATATTGTAACCATGGAGTCTGTCCCTGAGTCCCCACACAACAAGGGTGGGTATTCCAATTTTCCTTCTGAGACGCCCTCCCTGGAGGCGTCCCCTGCAGGCGCAGCAGCCTGGGAACACAGGGCCACCAGCCAGGAAAGCAAGGACAAAAGGCCAGCAGTTTTTGGGAGCCACCATTGCAGCCACCCTGGTCCATTGGGCCCTGCAATGGTGTCTCAGGTTAATTCCCCTGGGCTGGGACCAATCAGGTCCCTTTGTACAGTTGGGAAAGATATGCACGGCTTATCAGCAGACCCTGCTGATTTGGGTGAGCCAATCAGATCTGGTCGTGGTGACAAATTTAATGTGTTTTCAGCATTGTACAATGCTGATATTGGGTACCAGCCAATCATCTTGCGGGCACGCCTGGATGCCAAGGGACCAGCAGCATTGTCCAACCCTTGAAATTTGAATCAGCCAATTAGATTGAACACCCCTCAGGATGCCATGGCACAGAGTGCGTTGTACAACCCACGTGATTTGGCCCAGCCAACCAAATCCTCCAGCGCTATATGCAATTATATGCATATGGCTTCAAGTGATATCTCCAAATTAGACAAGCCAATCACACCTGACAACACGATGGAAGTTGACTCAGCCAATATATTGATAAATGGTTGCAATTTAACTGGGCCAATCACACCCAACAATGCAATGGAAGTTGACTCACCAAATGTGTTGATAAATAAATGTAATTTGAATGAGCCAATCAAACCCCTTAACGCCATGGAAACTGACACACCCAATGTATTGTCCAATAATTACAATTCAGATGTGCCAATCAGACCTGGCGCGGCTGGCACAAAAGTTGCTCATCCTGACCAAGCTGGTTGTCCTACCCCAGGCCACCCAATCAGATCCAGCAATGCCATGAAAACCAGTGCACCCAATTTATTGCACCATTATTGCAATTCTGCTGGGCCAATCAGATTTGGCGCGGCTAACACAAATTACATTCATACTGACCAAGCAGGTTGTCCTGTTCCAAACCATCCAATCGAACCCCGCAATACCAAGACATCCAATGCACCTAATTTATTGCGCTATAATTGTAATACAGGCGAGCTAATCAGATCTGGCGCAGCTGGTAAAAATTATACCCATACTATTCCAAGTCAATCAATCAGGTATAAAAGGGATCTCAACTGGCCAAACCAGTTTTCATCCAACTCTTCTCAGCCAATGGATACCTGCCACACACCACCAGAATGGTTTGACCTATTCTGGGTGGCAATCAACCAGCCTAGAATGGATGGTAAGTCCCAGGTAACCTCGGATGCAAAGCGACCCTCTCCCAAGTCTGGCAGGAAGCATTGCAACCCCACCCAATCAGATTGTCCAAAGGAGAGACCTGGCCTCTCAGCTGTGAAGATCCTGCGCCAGCTGATGATGACCATCTCCCTCAAAGACCTGTGTACAGAAAGCCCCAAGTTTTGCCAGAAGATGCACCAGGCCATATCCGCGCTATGCCCTGGGAAATATGAAGCCCTCTTCCTGACGGGCACAGGCGCCCTGAGAACCACAGGTACTGTAAACGGCGTACACACATCTATAATATTGGATGGTGGCGCTTATAGCAATATCATCTCCAAGATGTTCCTGGAGTCCCTGCCTCAGCCAGAGGTAACCTCATCTGACGTCAGCTTCATCCTTGCCAATGGGAGCTGCACTACTGCTCTCAGCAAGGCCATCAAGTTGCACTTGTGGTTGGGAGGTGTCTTTAGTACCATTGAGGCCGCCATCTTTGACCATAACCAGTATACCCTGCTCCTTGGCCGCAAAACTATGAGCACCTGAGTGTAACCACCCGGTTTGCGGACAACAGATGGACACTTGAGCACAATAATGAATTAATTGATCCCAAGGTAACATTTGACAGACCTACTGGCCCTTCCTTCCTTTGCAAACCTTTAGCTGCCCAAATCAAGGACAATACCTGGTTGAACAACGTCCAGCAAGCTCAGCTCCAGGAGGTGATCTCCGCGTACAGCTCACATATTGTCTTGGACTACAACAACCTGCCTGAAGCACCTGGATTCCGCCATGAGATTGATACCAGTGAGCCAAGCCTGTAGCTTCCCGGTTCTACCAACACTTTCCTCAGTCCAAGGAGGAGTTTGTACGCACTGAAATCCCCAAGCTGTTGAAACAAGGTATTATACGCCCCAGCAAGTCTCCATGGGCCTCCCCCACTGTGGTTGTACCCAAGAAAAGCAATAAACTTTTCATGTGTGTCAATTACATTCCTCTGAATAAGGTGACTATATCTGACCATTAACCCCTGTCCCGCATCTCAGATATATTGGCCTCATTTGGTGGTTCACAGTGGTTCTCCAATATTGACCTTTTCAGCGGCTTCCATCAGATCCTTGTTGAAGAGGCTGACCAGCCAAAGACTGTCTTTGTCACAAAATGGGGACATTATGAATATATCTGCATGTCTTTTGGACTGACGGGCGCCCCTTGTACCTTCCAGCGCATTATGAATGGGGTATTTGAAGGTCTTATTGATGACTTTGTTACTGTCTATTTAGATGATATAACTATCTACTCCAAGACATTCAACAAGCACCTGCAACACCTGAAGCTATGCCTGGACCGTATCAACAGCGCCAACCTGAGTATGAATGCTGAGAAGTCCATCCTGGCTGTTCAGCAACTCAAACTCCTGGGACACATGGTTGATGCCTTTGGAAAACACCCTGATCCTGAAAAGTGCAACACAATCACAAACTGGCCCACACCCACCAACGCCAACCAGGTGTCATCCTTCCTTGGGTTGGTAGGGTACTACCATCAGTTCATTGAAGATAATAGTGAGTTTGCTGCCCCTCTCTTCAATCTGACACACAAGAAAAAGCCATTCAAGTGGGGACCCCCTGAAGATGAGGCTTTCAGGGCTCTTAAGGCTGCCATTACTTCTGATACAGTCCTTGCTTACCCTGATTTCAACTGCGAGTTCCACATCTTTTCAGACGCCTGCACCAATGCAGTGGGCGCAGTACTATGCCAGGAAATAAACAATGTTTTTAGACCCATTAAGTTTGTCTTTAAAGTTTATACCTGCTGAGTACAACTATGCTATATACGACAAGGAAGTCCTGGCTGTAATCAAGGCTCTTGAGAAGTTTCGCTATTATGTGCTTGGCCACCCCCTCGTCATTCATACTGATAACTGGGCTGTCAAATTCATCACCAATGCATCTCTCCCTTGCAGTCGTTGCATGTGCTGGCTCTTGGAACTTATGGAGTATGACTTTGAGATTGTGCATATTCCCGGGAGGATGAACTCTGTTGCTGATGGCCTGTCCCGCCAGTTCTGTTTGTTGGTCAAAAAATTGACTTATGAACCCCCTCTGGCTCAGTTCAAGGACATGGCCTGGCTACGCACATCACTTTTCACAGAAGCTGATCTACGCAAGTTCTTTGTCTACTCAACCAAGTACACTGTGATAGGCAACACATTGTTTAAAAAGATGGATAATGGGCTCCAGGTGATCCCACCCAAGGAGGACAGAGAGAGTATCTTGATGGAAGCACACAATGGCGCTGGACACTTTGGCGGGGATGCTACTCTAGCGCGCCTCAAAAAGACCTACTGGTGGCCAGGGATGTATACAGATACCTATAACCACACCCGCAGCTGCATGAACTGCCAAAGGTTCAGTAAGAAGATTGTGCATACCAAGCCTGTGGAACCTATTGTAGTTGACAAGATATTTGAACTTTGGGGTATCAACTTTGTTGGGCCCTTACCTCCTTCAAAATTGGGAAAACTTACATCCTGGTTGCTACTGAGTACCTCTCCTGTTGGCCTGTTGCTCAGGCTTGCAGCAATAACTCCGCTATGACTGCAGCTTCCTACATCTACAACAGCATTGTGACCCAGTTTGGCCCTCCAGCTACATTGTTATCTGATCAAGGATCCCACTTCAGAAATCACATGGTAGCCGACTTGACAAACAAGGTGAACACTGTCCACAAGTTCTCCACTGTGTACAATCCTCGTTGTAATGGCCTCACAGAGAGATTCAACCACACATTGGTTGAATGCCTTGAGAAGACCACCAAGTTCCAGCCATCTACTTGGGAAGTCATGTTACCCTCAGTCCTCTGGAACTACCGCACTAAGGTCCACAACACTATCAAGATGACACCATTTGAAGCCATGTTTGGGACTAAACCCAACCAAGCCCGCGTCCTCAAGAAGGTGAACCAGCATTGGGACTCAAAAGACTGTGAACAAACCCGCCACCAAGCCAAGAAGAACCTATCTACCACTGCCACTAAGATTACAGCAGCCCAGCAGGGGATCAACCACTGCGTACCCAAATTCAAGATTGGCCAGCAAGTCTTAAAATTCAATAGCGCTTTGAACACCACCCGCTCTAAGAAGTTCAAAGTTAAATGGAAGGGCCCATACACCATCTATGTCATCAGAAAACATCACAGCTACTTCCTTGAGAACACCACAGGATTACAATACCCCCTCCCTATCAGCGGCAGCCGCTTGAAGGCGTACCAAGCTTAGAATGAAGGAGGAAGTGTTGCGGTGAACGCATTTGAACAACTGTTATTCAAAATCTGTAAATCCCCAATCCACCCTTTAAATAGATGAACCGTGCAAATAAAGCTTGATCTCTTGGTTGATTAATTATTACCAATTTTACATATTTGTTGTTCACTACAACAAAGCTCTCTTTTCATTGTCAATTCAATCCTCAACACAGAGCATAACCATCCAATCACATAAAACAATCTAAAACAATTGCTACTTCTTTTCCAGTTTTCACCCATTCTAGAGTCAGGTAATCTATACAGATAAGCCACTTTGATATGGTTGAATAGGGTTAGCCAGTAATTTAAAATTCAAGTAATCAAATATAAATTTATTAAATTTTGAGTGGCTTATATTTCAGTTCAACATGATTTAGACCACACTCCACTGAATTCAATCTGTGTACTCTCAAAGATGCATGTAAGGGATTGAATGTAAGGATGAGCCAAATTGAGCTTGTGACTTAACAATCAACTTTTAAAATCAAATTTAAGTAAAAATCAATTCAGTCAAATCCCTTACGGCTTGAGCCCACTTGAGGCAACATTACAGACAGACAGACTCACATTTATATATATTAATTTATCACCCAATCCACCTTACCAGTAGAACATCTACCGGATCAAAATGCTGCATATCTGATTTGAACTTATTTGCTGGTTTTTATAGGCTATTGGGATAGAAAGGCCTATTTAGAGGGGTATAGAAATTTTAAGCTAAATATTTCAACATATTATACACTATGTTTTATAAAGGATGGATCTAGAGCTGATTATAGGGGTTGAAGATGATCTTTTTGGGCTAATTGCAAGAGTGTGTTTGCTTTTGGAGCAGGCTGCTTACTATCTTGGGCTAATTCTAATGCTTCTAATGCTACTTTAAAGGCACTTCTACAGAGAGAATTATTCATAAGAGAGGGCAAACAGTAAGTTATGACAAGTAGGGTAGAATAGCAAGATAAATGTATTTTAGCAACTTGCCATTTGATACAGAGAGAAAGTTAACCGTTGTTGATATAGCCTACATTAGTGGAAAGGAATGGAGTTGGGATATTTTACCTGATGGGTATGATACAATTGAAGTCTTTCTGGAATATATATACCTTGGTTGGTTGGCTTGGATTTTCAGGGAGACTGTTCCCCTAAACCCAAGATTTGATGTTACATATGGGACCAGCAGATAAGGCTTCATATCTGTTGGCTTTATTGCCATTTCAATTCTCAAAGACTGGTGGGTTAAAAGGAAGTTTGTCCATCTGCAAAAAAAATTTAATCTTCTTGAATAATTGTTGCATATATATTCTTATGTATTTTATATTAAAAGGGAAAATAGAAGATTTTGGTATCTATAAAATAATAAGAAAGCCTTTTTATAATAGCAATATATCACATATTGTCTTTGTATGTCATGTGGTTTTGGCAGGAAGGGTCTTCTTGGAGAATAGGGGTTGATCCATGGAGAACTTTTGGAACAAGTCTCAGAGCCACCTTTTACTCAGGGGACCAAGTTGATCATTATAAAAAAACTCTAAGAGGGAGTAAAAAATTACAACCCTATGATTTTCATGGCACACAAATATCTAATTTTTGGTCAGGTTCTTTCTAGAAGCTTACAATTTAACAGGAAGTATGTAGGTTTAGATCAGCAGTGTTAAGCTTGAAGTCTTAAAAGGTAGGTAGGGATTGTTATGAGATGGAACTACACCATGATGCAAATTTTATTGTATCAATATACCCTAGTTATTTATTAAATTATTAAATCAAAATAGTATTTTAAAATGTATAAAGAGCCAATTTTGCCCAACCAAAAACAACTTGATCAATTTATCAATCTCTCACAAAAAATAGACTTTGAAAAAGGCTATAGTCTTATAATAAGTTTATATATATACTTGGTCTTAAGATTGAAGCCAGGGCTGTGTCGGATTTTGGATGTACGGCTCCTTTTCTAAAAAGGAGCACCCATCCAAAATCCGGAAACAATTCCAAGAGAATCTTTGCAAATAAGATTCTCTCAGAGGTGTTTCCTTCCACATGCAGTGGATGCAAGGAAGTGCAGAAACCGGGTTTTTTAAAACCAGGGTTAAATCAAGTCCATTTTGGGCTTTAATAAATCAATGCATATCTTTTATTATATTTTTAAATTGTGATTACTTATCATATGCTTAATTAAATTTCTATTTAAAATGGTTTCTTAAAATCAATTACAATTATACTTATTTGAAATTAAAATTGCAGATTCCAAACATAAATAAAAAATAAATCTAAATAAGTAAAGTATTACAAATAAGTTTAGCAGTACTAGAAAAAAATTGATAAATCTTATTTTTATAAACTCTTTCAAAAGATAGAGCTGATCTGTAGCTTTAAAATAAGCTATTGGACATTAAGATTGGTTTATTATTTACTGAGATACTTTGATTTTAGTTTTTAATGTTTATTAAAAGTTAGTATATTTTAAAAAATTGCTTACCTTTGATTTTTGCCAAGCCCAAATGGCTGGCACACACTCCTGACATTGTGGTGAAAGCAGTCGGTTAACTTGCCATTAACAAGACACCAAGATCTTTCCTGCAAGTCCCAGCCTATGCTCAAACAATGACAACCCCAATCAATTTCCCCAATTTAGCCTTTCAGAACTTATCACTCCTGCAGAGAAGTCAGGTCCCCTTATGCCGTTCTGCACCCCACTTTATGAACTGTTCTTGATCCACTCTCCACCATGCAGCAAATGCATTAATAGACTGAGTAATTTAGTTTCACCCCCACTTCTTGGATAGCATATACCCCCTTCCCTTTCCTTCCCAATAAAGTAGCTCCAAATAATAATTTTCTTGTTTTCATAATAGGCCAAAACCATTGCTAGCTTCACTTAGTTAGTATTCAAAAACACTATCGTCTAAATAGCGTTACAACATCTGGTGAAAAATCCACCACCTGCCATCTGAGTGGCACTAGATTCAGGAAGAAGACTATTTTTTCACCAGAATATGTTTTGGTTGTTTCAGATTCCTCTACATTGGGGGAATCTGAAAAAAGAAAACGGGGAAAGGTGAACGGGATGATTACGGCAAATGCCGTAATCATCCCGTTTATCATCCGATGCAGCCCTAATTGGAGCCGATACCGGAATCTGACGGGTTGACAAGGTATAGTTAACCGGCTCGGGATTCAAACTGATCCGAGTTGATTTAGATTTATCGGATTGCGAGTACCCATAAAACTATAGTTTGTGGTAATAAAAAGGGAGATTTCAGTCAAGGTTTTTTTTCTCAAAGCAAGATCTAAAATCAAACCCAAATTCCAGGTGGGATCAAGTCGAGAATTTCCGATTGGTTTTATCTTAGCTTTATAGCGATGATATCAAGAGTATGTTAGGGTTATTTTTAGGGGGGTCCGTTAGAAAACCCTTTAATTTGCAAATAACAGTAAAATTTTAATTTAAGAACGTAAACAGATGGTGGTATTAATTTTGATATGATATTCATCGTCTTAGCAGTAAGGGGGGAGAGGGACAAATTTTCCTAGAGGATAGGCGTGAGGGAAGGGGGATTTTGAGTTGAAGGTGCCAAGGACACATGTCGGGTCTTCGTCGTACTCTTGGGAGCAGTGGCGAAGGACATGCTGGCCATTGATTTTGGAGCCATATACTTCCACACCGGCATGTACAAACCCAGGTTTACGTCCAGGTAGATGTGATACGAGATCATTCTGGTTGGTGTAGCGGGTGATGGGGATGTTGAAGGACTCAAGGTAGTTGGCAAAGGCTCGGTTACCCACTCTGGGGTTGGAGTATGAAATCACTTCAATACGGCGAGGCTCTCTTCGGCTTTTGAGAAGATTGTACCAGCTGGGAACAGACACTTGGGCTATTCCAGCACCAAGACTGTATCCGGTAATGAAGAGGGTATATCCTTTTAAGCGTGGATCGTTCAGAAGGGCAATGACAGATCGCTGCACATTGTTGTAGGTGCCCATGAAGTCAGAGTAAATGCCACGGTGGACACGGACTCCAGCAGGCATCTCGGCAACATCGTTGAATTGTAAGTTGATGTTATCCACCCAGTTTTGGATGTTGTCAGTGATTCTGTAAGAAACTACAATCTGGTTGTACTTGGCATTGACGGCAACTACTACCATTGTCTGAGTGCCCTTGTCTTCGATGTATTCCACGTGAGGATAAGTTTCTTTGCAGATGCAGTCACGCCCTGCAATCTTCTCGGCAGGACAGAAGGGCATGTAGGCATTGATGAAGTTTTTATAGACATCTTCAATTGAAGATGAAGGGATTCTTCCCGGGGGGTTTAAAGGTACAGCAGGTATATTTGCCAGTGATTCTATGCCCAGGGGAAGGGCAGTGGGCATAAAAGTATCGGCAAACTTTTTGGCAGCGTTTACTGGATTTAAAATGTCTTTTCTCCCAAATGTGTTTGAATCGATTCCTGACGCTGCTCCCAAAGTAGGTAGCAGGCCCGATCCAGGAGGTGAGACTGGAGATACTCCTAGGCTAGGTGCACCGCCTCTGCCATGGTGTCTACCGCGTCCTCCTAAGCCTGGGAACAGCTGGCTAGCGACGGCAGATAAAAGAAATAAAGAAATAAATTGCATGACATGAACAGCGATCTTCTCTTGCTTTTATCGTTGCTTCCTTGAAGCTAGGATTTGCATTAAAACCCCTGACTGTTAAGCATACCGATCTTCCAAGTTGCCGATTCCGATACAATCCGAAATCCAAAAACCCCTTCGTCTTTTGCTCCGGCTTTCGCCGCATAAAATATAAACTAAACTAAAACCCCTTTTTTACATCGAAGGGGGTTAAATAAAGCCTCCAAGCTCTGCGATCGTATGTGGCGCAGCGTGAGAGACCCCATAGGATAAACTCTACTTTAACTTTCTAATACTCTTGACCCCAATTGACTTATCTAAAAGCTTCTGGCTTGGTTCACCACTTAATAATTTCATATTAGAACAAGATACTCATTCTGATCCTGACCCCTATGCGGATTGACTGCACGCCAAAAACGAAAGGATATTGAATAAAAGTGACATAGCTTTAGATTTTACTAAATGCAACGGGAAATGGGGAATGCATATATATGAATCACCGTTACGCTTGATTAAATATTGCTACCGAAGCACCATGTACATGATATAACTCATCATGAAATCATTCTCACTAGAGCCAACCGCATCCGATCTTTACATAAACGTTAAACGTAAAGGATAGTCTGCTCCCCGTCAACCCACCGGAAGCAATATCGGTGTGGTGGCGGGTTTGAAATCCCTCACCCTCTGGGGTAGGGCTGCGTCGTCCCACCCCTGGAAAAAGATATTCTTTTTTCCGGCATTCTGGAAGATCGGATTTAAATCAGCTTCAAATAGAAGTTATATTACTTTCCACATTTTCAGAAACTTCGGACAGAATCCGGGTTTTGTCCGGGGGTGGGACGACGCAGCCTTACTCTGAGGGGTATTTGATCTATCCAGATTTTATCTCAACGGCTACAAACCTATGTACCCAGTTAAAATTTATGCTCTCAATTACAATAAACGATCTATTTCCACCATCCTTATATTCCAAACTTTACCCAGCTGCTGCTTCTACAGTAGTGTTGCAACTGAACCAATGAGAGTTCAGTACTTGGAATTGGGGAAGACAACAGTCCAATAGGAAAGGACAGAATAATAAGAATAAGGTATCATTTATTGTAGGATATTGTGATTGATATACTATATGGGGAAAGCCACAAGGCCACAAGGGGGTGGCATAGTGGGGAGTTCCATGTAGGGTTTGGAGCCAAGGAATAACTCATGCAGGGGTCAGCAGGTCAAATTGGCAACGCTCCTAATTAGGATGAAGTGCCCGCCATTTGACATTGCTATCAGATTCATTCATAACGTTAGATACATCAAGGGGCAACTCATTGAGCGCCCCCTGTGTATTGTAAGATACGTTAGCAGGCGAGGTTCAAATATCGGTTGCAACACCCCCTTGCCCCCTGCTTGTCGTCAGACACCAGGACTGAGTCTGCGGAAGGTCCGCACGAACAACCTTTGTGTGGGGATGGCACGGCAGGGGCGCAAGCAATTGTGGTGAAGTTTCTTGGTGTTTCCCTGGGCATCCTCAAGTTGGTAGGTGTGGTTGTCATAGACAGCAGCTACCTTGAAGGGCCCTAGGTGGTTGGGTTCTAATTTGGCAGAATTGGGATTAAGGGTGTAGACGGGGTCACCTATGGCGTATCTAGCTTTGAGGTGTCTTGTCCCTCCTGCAATCCGCTTGTGTTTGATTTCTCGGGCTTTGGCACGCCATTGTCTAGGGAGGGAGTTGGCACAAAGGGGGGCTTGTCAGGGACCTTGGACCTTAGTTTACCCTGTTCAACCCCAGTCAGACAGTCAGGTGTTCCAAAGGCCAGGGTGTTAGGGCTGAACCCAGTGCCCCTGTTGATTCTTGCTCACAGGATCAGTAGGGAAGTGGGAAGATGTTCAGTCCACACAGTGTTAGGATGCTCTTGCGAGAGTTTGGCAATCAGTTGAACCAGGGAGCTGTTTAACCGTTTCACGCACCCGTTGGCTTGCGGGTGGTAGGAGGTCGTGACTATATGTTGGAGTGCGTTCTTGACGCAGTATGCCTTCACGATGTGTCCAACAAGTTCAAGCCAGCCATCCGTGATAAGATGCTTGGGTTGCCTGAAGCAAGCCACAATTTCCTTGCCAATAAAGCGGGTAACAATGGTGGCGGTGTGGTTGGTTGTTGCCCAAGCCACTGGCCAACACGTGAAGTAGTCAATAGCGGTGATAATATTCTTCTTACCCAGTCTGTCTTTGGGGAGCAGCCCCACAATTTTGAGAGCCCATTGCTCAAAGGGTTCCATAGCCTTGATTGGTAGGAAAGACTTGGGAGGTGCAGGTTTAGACACATTCTTCTCACACAACACACAAGACTTGAGGAGGTCCAAGATGTCTTGACGCATGCGCGGTCACCAAACCTTTTGTTTCATAATCTTGAAGAGGTTACGCCCTCTGATGTGACCCAAGGTTCAGTGGTAGTGCAAGATGGTGTCTCCTTGTTGTGTGGTGGGAATATAAGGCGTCTTCTCACCTGTCTCTGCCTGGCGGCAGACGTTCCCAGCATAAATGGTGAACTTACTTTTGTTGTTCTTCAGCTTGGAGATGGTGACCAAGTTAAGGCCCTTGTAGCGGGTTGCCTCAGGGAGCAGATAGAGCATGGGCCAGTCTGGGTCCAGACTGTCGTCCCCAGTGATGGATGCTATGTAGAGTCGTGAAAGGGCATTGGCTGTGACGAGTTCCTTTCCAGGCTTATATTTGATGCGTAATTGATAAGGGGATAGACATTCAACCCACCCTGCTTGGTGGCGTGTCAAATGGGACTGCGTGTAAAAGTACTGGAGTGACTTATGGTCTGTCAGAACGCAGGGCGGGAAGGTCACACCTTCCAAGTAACAGCGCCACTTCTCAACGCAGTGTACAATGGATGCCAGATCTTTATCATGGATGGGATAATGTTGTTCCAAGTCAGTGAGCTTCCTGGACTCATATGCTACAGGGAGGAAGACGCCATTGTCAGTTTCTACCCTTAGCACACCCCCTATGGCCCGTTCAGAGGCATCAGTCTTGAGTTTGTACTGTCAATTTTGGTTGGGAAACTGCAGTACTGGTGCTGTTGAAAGCCTTTGCTTCCATGTCTCGAAGGCTTGATCTCTGGTGGGGGTCCAATGGAAGCGCTGTTTGGTATTGAGGAGTTCACTAAGAGGTGCAATTAGTTCTCTGCAATTGGGGATGAACTTGCGTACATAGGCAACCATGCCCAAGAAGGTTCACACTTGGCCCACATCAGTGGGGGCAGCATGCTAGTGATTGCCTTGATTTTGGCAGGGTTGGGCTTTATCCCTTGGGCAGAGATGGTGTGCCCAAGGAATAGTAACTCTGACTTGAGAAACTCACACTTGGAGGGTTTAGCTTTTAGCTGGTTTTCCCAAAAGGTGTTGAGGACAGCATGGAGGTGTTGGAGGTGTGTGGTTTGATCTTGACTGAAGACAATAATGATGTCAAGGTACACAACCACACACTTTCCAATCAGTTCCTCAAAGGCTTTGTTCATCAACATGGCAAAGGTGAAGGGAGCGTTAGTCATTCCAAAGTTCATGACACGACACTCAAACAACCTGTAGCGTGTGCAGAAGGGAGTTTTTGCTTCATCCCCTGGTACAATGCGGACCTGGTTGTACCCCGCAGTGAGATTGATCTTGCTAAAGACATTTGCACCTGCGCGTGTATCAAACAGGTTGTCAATCAGCGGCAGGGGGTATTTATTTTTAGCTGTCACCTCATTTAGGGCGCGGTAGTCTGTGACCAGGCAAAGAGACCCATTCTTCTTAGCTACAAAGAAGACCACCACTCCGTATGGAGAGAGCGAGGGGCAAATGAATCCCTTATCAAGCGCGACCACAAGGTGCTGGTGGAGGGTTTCATCTTCCTTTGGCGTGAGACGGTATAATGGTTGTGCTTTAGGTAACAATCCTTGAAGTTGTACAGCGTGCTGGATCTCCCGGGGTGGAGGTAGTTGTTTGAGTGTTTCACTGAATATATCCTTGTACTCCTCAAGGAGTGCAGCTAGCGCTGGTGGTGGTGATGTTGACAAGGGAGGGACCTCAGATGGTTCTGCACGGATAACTTTGACTGAACATTGGTTAAAGTCTAGTCTCCCCCCTTGAAATTGTATGAGCCTGTTTCCGTCATTCTGAAAAACACAGTGTCATGTAGTAACTTGTTCATTTCTATGGGGTAAATCTGAAAACCCACCCCATTTCTATTGAGGGTGATGACAGAGGTATCCCAGTCAATGTAAGGGCGGTTATGCCGGAGCCAGTTGAGGCCAGCAATTACGTTGTGGCTGAGGCCTGCCATAATTGGCCCAGAGAGCTTAACCTGGACGTTCCTCATTCTTACAGAGAAGGGTACCGTCTTGTGGGTGATGGAAATTCTGCAAGAATCAGCTACACATACTGCTTTGAATCTGCTGGGTACTTGGTCTAATTGCTGGGAGTCAGTGAACGCCTGATCTACCATGGTGTGATAAGCCCCAGTATCTACCAGTAGCTTGTGGGTGTTCCCACGGAAACAGAAGGGATAGGACAAGAGTGTTACTTTATTTGCAGAATGAGTGGCTTGCAACACAGGGTCGTCACTATGGACCTGAAAGACGTCTAAGGTTTTGACCTCGTGAAGATTGTAGTCACGGGAGTTCTTTTCAAGCAAGGGCTGAGAGGGCGGGTCAGTCGGGGTTGTAAGACCTCTTGTTGTTATAACCCCCAGGCTTTTCCCTGGTCCTCAATTAGCACTAGCTGGATCTCCCCCTTGTGGGGGCGTTTAGTTGCACTTTCTTGTTGACAAGGTTGGTGACGGCCCACTTGACCTTGGCCATTGTTAGGTGCAGGACATGGTTGGGGTGGAGCATTGTTGGTGCGGCAGAAGCCCATTGAAGCCTGGTTATTGGCCTCTATGATGGCTTTATAGCAGTTGTCAATAGAGGTGCAGCAGCCACCGGGAACCCACTTGCAAATATGAGGCTTTATTCCATTGATAATGAGAGTGAGCAACATGGCGTTCTCATCTGTCACTGCTTTGGGGGCGGCAGCAAGGGCTTGTTGCCAAGCAGCGAGATACTCAGGGACAGAACCAGTCTGCTTGATGGCTAAGAGGGGAGTCCCCAAGATAATGAGAGAGAAGGTTTTGCTATATTGGGACTTGGTGGCGTCCCAAAATGTTGCCCAGGTGACGTCAAACTCCTGGCTGGCCCAGTTGGTGAACCACACGGCGGCGGGCCCCTTAAGGCGGCCAGATGTGGTGGCAACCCACATGGACTCAGGAACCTGAAAGATACAAAGGCATGTTTTGGTGGACTGGAGCCAACTGACAATGTCAGCTCCTTCAACACCGCCAGGGAAGGTCTCTAGTTGGAGGTTGAGCATACGTTGCAACAGGTCCAACTGTGGCAAGGTGATGCTAGTGTAACGCTGTCCGAGGCAAAGCCAATTTTATACACTGGTAAGAACTAGCCAATCTTGATAGATGACACAACCTTCAGGAATGTCCCCCTTGGGGATTGGAAGGAACATCTCTTGTTGTGGAGGAGCCATGCGGCCTGTACTCCGTCCTTTCTTGGGGGGAATTTTGTTTTTAAGATAGCTCGTAAACCCACCTGTGCTACCACTGTTGCAAATGAACCAATGAGAGTTCAGTACTTGAAATTGGGGAAGACAACAGTCCAATAGAAAAGGACAGAATAATAAAAATAAGGTATTGTTTATTGTAGGATAGTGTGATTAATATACTAAATGGGGAAGCCACAAGGCCACAAGGGGGTGGCATAGTGGGGAGTTCCATGTAGGGTTTGGAGCCAAGGAATAACTTGTGCGGGGATCATCAGGTTGAATTGGCAATGCTCCTAATTAGGATGAAGTGCCCGCCATTTGACATTGCCATCAGATTCATTCATAACGTTAGATACGTCAAGGAGCGACTCATTGAGCGCCCCCTGTGTATTGTAAGATACGTTAGCAGGCGAGGTTCAAATCTCGATTGCAACAGTAGCAGCTTTAGCCATCCCATTTGCTGATAATCTCCACCACCTGTTTGGACAATTCCCTGGCCTTACACTATCTGTACCTACATTTTCCAAACTGTACCATGAACCAACATACAACCCTTCCAACCAAATTCAAAGATAGAAACAAGTCTAAGCAACTCTAATGATGAGTTCAAATTCCCTAGATTCTTAAATAAACTTGGATCAAACTCAACTTTCAGCAGATAACTCCCATTTACCCCAACTGATTATTTTAAAAGGGACCATTTGGACCAATGCCAAAACATCTTTGATTGATCCCTCTTAGAAAAATATTTCCTCAAGAAATGACTCTGTGGTGCTCAGAGATTTTAAGGTAAAAGGCGGGTTGGTGAAGCAGCAAGCAATAAAACACAACATGACTTTTATCTAATTATCCATTAGATTTCTCTGTTTAAGCTTTGCAAGTATCCATAATTGTCTAAGCCAGCTATTATTTTACTTGATATCATTGTTGGAGTTAGCTGGGGGCTTTTTATAACAGGTAAGCAGGGGGAAGGGTGTGCCATACTAACTGACAGGGCCTGGACCGGGTGCAGCTGGAGCTGTTCTAGAGTAAAAAACATTCAAGAATATCTAGCAGAAAACATGCAGATTGCTGGGAGAGGGAATATCTAAGCACAATTTTTGGGTCAGGTAATGGGGTGCAATTACAGGGCTGTCTCTAGGGAATCAGAGGCTAGAAAGGTCTAGAATGTGGTCTGGAATAGGGATGGAGTTAGGGTCAGTTTTGCACAGAAAAAGGTTGAAACACTTGCTTTAATGGTCAAAGATCAATGCATCTGCGGCTAGCAGCAGTTATATCATTAGGCCATCTTTAATTAGCCTTTTTTCTTTACCAATGTGTTTTCTTATACAGGTTCCTTTTTCATGCCAATAAGTAACCTTCTGTTTCTATACTGTTAAATAGCAGAGGGTCATTAATTTTTTACAAAATTCCAAAATTTGAGAGCTTCTCTCTTTATATTTTCCCAATTAAGAAGTATTCCAGACATGACAGCTTGTTCCAAGACCCAAATAATTCTGGAGGGCGACCTGCACCTCAGGGCTTTTTCTGTACTGACTATCCAACTCCAGAACATGTGAATGAAAATTTGGTAGAGAAGCAACATATGGTTTGAGAACAATTTTAGATCTGGGGTGCTTTATCTAACTTCATATGACTTTATGCCCAACCTTTATGTTGATGGTTGGCTTGCTTGAAAAAAGAGTGCTTGTCAAATCATTTGATATCTTATTCAAATTGGATATGCAAATTTTAGCCAAATTAGGGGAAATTTTGACTATCCAATAACAATATATTGATTTCACACTGCAATAACATAAGAAGCCACTTCCTATTCATGAACTTAAATAGTGGATGCCAATTATTCCAAGCTATTCTTAATTGCCATAACATCATCCCAAAAAACATATTAGCAGGATAAGCTGACAATAATTAAATAAAGGCCCAATAAATTCATCTCTGTAGAATTTAGAGCACCTAGATAAAGGTTTTGGATAATTCTAACTGACAAAAAGTTTCACTCCTGTGTGTTGACTTTTTTATCAGAGTGAAATGATTGATACTCTGGGAGAGGGAACCCATTTTCACCTGCTGGCCTGCCAAGCTACGCTTAAGGACCCTAATATCAGAAGCCTCTGATACATTATAGCTAGGCATGTGTGACAAAAATTGATGGATAATAAGAAGCTATCTCCAAGTGGTGGGAAATCACCAGCAACAGCGCCCATGTCAATACTTTTAATGTCAACACTATAGTAAAGTGACAACCTGGTTTTACTTAATGTCGTTTCCTGGATGTTGACACTTTTTTAATTATTAAAACACTTTACTCTGAACGTTTTTAATATTGAAAATTATTTTAAATTACTTTATTATACTAAAATGACCCCAGAGAATTCAAATATGCAATAAAAAATAATCATAAGTAATAAGAATAAGGAGATATAAGAAACTATTTTTCAGTTCACTATGTAAATTACACTCTTTATTATAAAAAATATTTTTTATATCCATAAAAATTAAAATTCCAATGAACCAAAAATAAAGATATTTTATATATCATAATAAATAAAAAAGATAAGAAAATCTATTTTTAATTTATCATGCTTTATATAAGCATAAATGGAAAATTCTCATAACTTAAAGATAAAAAACAAAATATAAAATATTTCTTATTAAACCACATTGAAACTGTATCTGAAACTTACCATTTATACCTAAAAAGATTAGTACAATAAAAATAGATTAAAAAATTAAAAGTATAAAAGTAAAAATTATACAGGCAAAGCAAAGCAAGGTTTATTGTGCTAATTTAAGCCACCAGCAAGAGCAGTGGCAATGTCCTCAAGGTATTTCTTAATCTATGCCACCTTATACTTTTTCTTCACCACCTTCTGAACGTCCTCCTGGTAGTCCTTCTCCCTGGACTTTTGCTTCTTGGGGGTCACCCAGTTGGCCAGGTTGCAAAACTTGGGGACAGCTCTTGCTTGCTCCTCCTGCAGCTTAGAGAAGAACTTATTGTATTTGGGGTTTGTAAGAGAGGGGGGCTAGACTAACAAAGTCTGGCTCCCATCCTGGTGGGACCAACCACCAGGATGCCATCCAGTGCAAGACTGGGATAGCCGCTCAAAGGGGCCTCCCAAAGGAAACCGGATGTGAAAGGGGAGGGAAGTATGCATCCAAAGCCATGACCATGGCTCCAGTAAGTAACCATAGAGAGCAATCCCGAGTGAAAGGGGCCTCTGTATTTGACTCAGGGATTTTGCGCAAGGGGGAAGGATTGACCAAGTCAGAAGAAGGAGTTTCAGTAGTCACAGATTCCAAAGGTGGCAACAACTCTTCAAGATGAGAAGACAACCAAGAGAACAACCCATAGGATCCCAGTTTGAATGGAATCTGGGTGAGATGCTCAATTACATTTGTAAAATGACTAGGAATAAACTCAGAAGATTGAGAAATCAAGGAAAGTTTGCTCCAAAAGACTGGGTTTGAGGACCAGAACAAGAGGGAAATGAGAACCAGTATCCACACAGCCATCTTGTACCAAGGTGACAACATGATTCCAGCGGGTACCCTTCTTTTGCTAAGACTACTGGGCGGACGGACTTGGAACAATTCCCAACAAAAAACGACGGGCGGGTGGGCCAGGGAAGGCGGTTGGCGGGGAAAATTAAGTGCTTGGGTAAATAACAGGGAATGGTCCAAGTTATTGTTCTTGGAACAATTCCCAACAAAAAAACAACGGGCAGATGGGCCAGAGAAAGCAGGAGGCGGGGACAACAGCGGGAGTTGGGATAAATACCTTTATTGTTAAACAAACTTTAAAATACAAAAGATTTGCAAAGTCAGGAGTTTATTCAACAATTGGAATTGGTAATCAAGGGACCTGACGGCCCATGCTTCCGTTTTATGCAAAGGGGGGGGGGGTGATAGGACAGGAGGGGTTATGAAAGGGGCTATTGGAGTGCAATCTAAAGGGGAGCCTATTAAAGAGTACTAGCCAATCTTATCTTGGTTTGAGACTAGAAAATAGGGGCCGCGGGGCCAGATGTAAGACTCAGCCCCTTTATTGGCTAGGAGCCTTCCGAGGACTCAGGGTGCATATTTCCCCTAATGCCTTCCTCTGACGTCTCCACTGGAGAGCTCCAGAACCCAATTGTTTCGGGCCGGGGGACTCCCAGGCTGGAGGAATTAGCTACCTGGGACACCTCTGGTCGCGGGTTTTGGTACCCAATTTCCCCGAGCCGCAGATTTGACCTTTCCAACTTCATGTGGCCCGCATTTTTTGTTGGTTTGCTAATTGTTTCAGGACCAGGCGACACCAGGACAGCAAGCAATCCAACCAAATTAATGTCTCTTCCGCAGTTGGAGGGGACTCCAAAGGGGAAATGAGAACTTTGGCTGGGAAGGCCAACACAAAGCATTTGTCTACCACGTGAGCCAAGTCCTCCAGGTTTTGGAGGGGTTTTGCCTGCAAGCAGGCCACCTTTTTTGATGGTCTGGGAAATAATCCCGATCTAGGGCCAAAGGTGGGCCACGGAACTTTACAGGGTTGGCCCCAAACTTCACCTTCAGGTGCTTGTGCCACACTTCTAGGCTGGAAGTTGTCTTCATCTCCCCTTTAAGGCAGGCGCTCTGGCAGTTCCAAAGGGCAGTGGCCCCGCTCTTTCCTCTCTGGGCAGTCACCTTATTTCCCACCCATTGGGGCTCAAAGTAATACAAGTAACCTTTGAAGATGGTGGAGTGCTTCTTGATGTAAGCGTCCTCCAGGAGGGCCTCATAACCAATCCCAGTATGCTCTGGGCGCACAAAAGCCAAGGCAGAAAGCTAGGTCATGGCAAAGTAGCACTTCCCTTCAACATCATTAAAGAACTTGTCAAAGAGCCCCTTCTTGATCTTGAGGTATTTTTGATGGCCTGCCTGAAATGAAAGAAGAAGCCCTGAACTTCTCCATTAAAAGTGGCCCTAAAGACTCTTAACTGAGAAAGCTCAAAGTCCAAGATTATAACCTTGGACCCAAGTGAGTGTGCATGAGCTATATGCTCAGGAGCCTGGGCTGACTTGTCCTTCTCAGCAGAGGAAGGGTTTGCTCTGGTGGTGTGGGTGGGAGGGGGAGCTTGTTGGCAGGAAGGGAGCTTAAAGCATCACAGACAATCTTGAACACTCTGGTGTAGACTTCAGTCTTGGCACCAGGAAGGAGAAAGAACACAAGAGGGATAACCTGGTCATTGAACTTCCCATGCAGGACCCAAAGCTGCTTGAATAGGTAGGGACAAGTAACAAATGTGCCGTTGCACAGCCAGGTGGTAGCAGTGTTCAACTGCTCCAGGTTATTGGTTGTGGCATAGGCTACACTTCTATCCTCCACTTCCTGCCCATTGTCATGGAGCAGGAACATCTCACCATCTTCAGTTTTTTTTGCGGGCATCTGTGAAGATCAGGTCTTCAATTTTAGTGGCACTCTTGGCCAGGGGATTGGAGGCTTGACGCCTATCACTTACAAACTTGACCAACTGGGTATGGGTTGGCACCCTCTTGAGGTTGGTGGGGGTGAGGTACATGCACACAAGCATGGCCAGCTGGGTTGGGTAAAGGTCTTTTGAAGTGGGCATGACCTGGACAAGATACCACTTGAGGAGGCGGGCTATGGTGGTATTTGGCATCACATAAGTGTGTTCACCCTTTATGGTTTGGACC
This sequence comes from Entomophthora muscae, assembly GCA_014839935.2. Taxonomy (NCBI): domain Eukaryota; kingdom Fungi; phylum Entomophthoromycota; class Entomophthoromycetes; order Entomophthorales; family Entomophthoraceae; genus Entomophthora; species Entomophthora muscae. The sequence continues at coordinate 180,713 of QTSX02004999.1, read as the reverse complement.
AAGTCCCAGCACTCAGTATTGAGCCAATCTGGGCAGGAGCGGTCCTCACAGGTGTAATGCCAGCTCTTGAAGCCCTGGTTGGCATTTTTAGAAGAAAAGATGTACCCATTGGCCACCATGGCTGGCCCACCCTTTACACTCATAATGGTAAAATATTTAGGCAAGGAAGAGGGAACCTTAAATTTGTCATCAAAAATGCAGATGTTGTGGGCCAACAGAGGGTCCCAGGGGCCAGCAGAAGCATGGCAGAAGCCAGGGAAGTAATCAGGGTGGGGCTTTGAATCATCCCCAGATGAGCTTGAAGGGAGGAATTTGGTGGGGGGAAGCAGAAGGGGGCTTATTGTGGTGCTCCTCATGTGCAGGAGACTTATCCTTGGGTGGGTTTTTTGCCTTGCCACTGCTTCTTGGTTGGCTTCTCATCTGAAGCAAAGTTGTAAAAACTGTGGTCTGTAAGGGAGCCATCAGATTCCTCTCCCCCAGTGGAGTGAGAAGGACTCTTCTCAGGAGAGGGCTCAGGGGAGGGCTTTGGGGATGGTTTTGGAGTGACCTTCTTTGATGAGACAGGCTTCTTTTTGGTGGGTTTGGTTGGCTTTGAAGGACACTTGGTTCCTTTGGGCTGCTTAGAGGTGTTTTTGTCCTAAAATAATAAGCAAAATGGTTTAAAATAAATCAATGTATGTAAAAGACAAAAAAAACAACTTAAAAAGCATAATATTTAAAAAGTAAATATTAGATGGTTTTTATTGGCATTTAAAAGTTAAAAATACTTGTATAGTTTTTATTTTATTATAGTCTTAAATAAATAAATTAAAAGTTAAGATATTTATGTGAAAGTATTATATTTATATATAGATTTTATTTTGAAAATTTCAAAATATGGAAGAGAAAAGTTAAAAATACAGCATATCAAAAAATGAGAAGTTTTTATTATGTATAACATAAAGTTTTATATGTGAGAACTGAAAAGCGTCAACATTATGAGTGACAATTAGTAAAAAAAGCTGAATTCTCACTGTCAATTACAAAAATTGTAGACATTATTTTTGATGACATTGTCACTGTCAACATTTTTTAAAATTTTGCTATGTTTTTTCATAGGAGCTTAATTATTTTTACACAGGCTAGCAAATATTAACTGTTTTCTGTGTATTTTTGTTCACATATAAAAATTAAAAAAACATTTGAAAATAAGTTGAAAAATTATTAAGGTTCTTTATTTCTTTATTAAAAATTATATTTGGGTAGTGATAATAAGATATTTTACCATTGTTTATATGTGAAGTTGTTAATAAAGTAGCCTTCAGTATTGAAAAGGGTAAAGTGTCAACAATGTCACTTATGACATTCTTTATATGAGGTGTTATATTAATTTAAGCTTAATTGTGCCACTATAATTTGCTTAACTCCACCCTGGCAGATGATCACAAGCAAATAAGCAACATATACAAGTGTTGACATTATTTTGATAAAAAAATCTATAGTAACTTACATAGTAACTCACACTTAAATTATTGGATCCCTGTTAGCCACCAATCCACTTAATATATTAAAGCCATAATAAGTGCCACATATATATTTTTAAGATGAACATTTCAACAATCAAATGTATGTGCACTGTCTTTTTCAATATATTAACTCAATAAAAAATTAAATGAGCACTCAATTTCTTTGTTGTAGATGTTTCAGTTTTGTTATTAAAATTAGGTTATGCTTAAAAAGTGTCAACATTGACACTTTTTATGGCGTGTGTCAAGCCTCCAGAATAATTTAATAAACTTGACCATTATTCCCCTTTGTTGATTGGTTAGACGGTCAATTGCCATTTAGCTGGCTTGATTGTAAAAGCATCAGCTTATCCTATTCCTTGGATTTGCCCAATTGATACACTGATGATTAACCCAAAGATTGATCCTGATCCAAAAATGGTCCACCAATTGGACTCAACCTGAACAAACAAACTTGATCCCTAGGCCACAATAACAGAACAATTAATAGCCAATAAGATAAAATACTCAAGAATATTAATGCAAGTTGGTTTACGCCAAACATTTGCACCTCCAGATACCTTGAATTCTATGACTGATATAGAAGGTTGTTCAGAAGAATAATGTATAGTGCAAAAACCCAATAGACAGGGTAACTAAACTTGCACATGCATAAACTGGAAACAAGATGCCACCAACACGCTGGTGAAGTAAGCTGAGGCCGGTAATCCATTGAAGTCCCATGCCAGACCAACATGGCTGCCTAGCTCTGGGGGCTGAAACTAGCAATCTGGGGAACAGATAGACTGACTAGTAAGAGTTAGATGCATCAGATAACTATCTGGCAAGAGGGCATATCCACCCTATATAAAGTGCTCTCCTAACTAGAAATCAAGCAGAAAAAATATCACCCTTGGCTTAGAGATTGAAGATCTCTAAGTATAGTATCACTACTAGCCAACACCTAGTAGTCAGTTGTATCCAGATAGAGCGCGCCACTGTCTATCTGCAGAACCTTGTTTCTTCTCCTACAGCCTTAAGACTCTGCCAAGCCGTAGCCTTATCCCAAAGACCCAATTGATAGCTATAGACTGTCGCCATACATTCCTCTATCAACATCCCTACTACAATGAACAATAAAGATCTTTCCTCAAGACCCCAAAATCTTGACAGTGTGTGAACAAATAAAAAATAAACTAATTTTTATTAGTAAAAGTAAAGGAAAAATCTGGTTAAATCAAGTTTTTTATTAAGCTTAATATTAAATTGTGTCAAGATGGCCATAATTTTGTCGTGTTTTCTGGGTTTGCACCCCTGAACACTTTAAAGAAAATTAAGTTAGCAAAACTAGTAAAAACATAGGAGATTTAGAGTTTCAAGTTAACAGTGACCATTTCAACAAAGTGTTGACATGGGCGCTGTTGCCAAATCACCACCCAAATCCACATGGAGTTAATGATTAACAACCAACACAGCTTCAGATACCGTTTTGTGAAATCTCCAAATGAGATACTAGAGTAAGTTAAATAATTAACCCTAACCAAAAGATCCCAAGATAAATGGCCTGCAAAAAATTAGAGTGTCTTCAGAATAAAATTCAGGACATTGAGATAGCACCAGAGTTTCAGTTTTGATGGTAGTGTAAGGTCTTGCCCATAATGGTGCAAGGTTATAGACTAAAGTTTGCAAGGCATTGGGATTCAAATTAAAAATATATAAGAACATAGAAACTGTCTGTAAGATAATCTTACAGAACCCTGCTAAAAACCTTTATTGTGTCACAAATGGAGTAATAGAGTGCAAAAACCCTAAACAAAGAAGATAAAATAAAGTGTTTAATAGTGAACAATTTGTAAACTAAGGGAATATCAATATTAGGATATTCACCATTGGCAAATTGATATGTATAACTATTGAAAGATTCTTTAAGGGAAAAATGGATACAACAAGCCTAAGGCTTGTTGTTTTACAAGTTCCATTGGATTTAAGAAAAGGGAAAGCTAAACTAAAAAAATGAATTAAAAAAACAAAATTCTTAAAATTACAAATCTGAAGTTAAAAATTGTAGAAGTTGAAGGGAAGAAATCACTTAGAATTTTGGCTTAAAACCTACTCTTCAAAAGCTCTTTATTTATAGAAGAAAAAGCCTTTTCTTTTTGAGTGTGATAACCAGGAGGAAGTAGCCAAGAATAGGAGCAACTGGAGAGGTTAGACCAGGTATAGAAAAAGGGGAAACAAAATACCAGTTCAAAGTTTGATAGGCAGAATGAGGCTGGGGAGAGCAGTAACAACGTGAACAGAAGTTTCAAAAGGTGAGAAAAAAGTAAAATTTCTCTAACTTAAAGTTGAGAATATAAGCTAATTGAATATCTTAGAAAACAGTAGACAACAACAACGTCAATTCAAACACAAATCAACAAAAAAACAAGGTAATTAACTTAAAATACTTATATATTAACTCTCAATTCAAAATTTCAATATTTAGAAAATACTGAATTATAAAGAGATTGAAAACACAAAAATAAAAAAATTAAAGAGCCTGCCCTTTGGGGCAGGGCATGACATTACCCCTCCAGATCCAAGCTCAGGATGTGCTTGGATATAAGAGTTGATGGCATCAGGACAGTTTCCAAGATTGGACAGTGGCTCCCAAGAACTCTTCTCAACAGAATATACCTTCCAAAGAACCAAGTATTGGAGTTTACCATAGTGGTAACAATGGTTGATAATGGAGTCAACCTCATATTCAGGGGTCTTGTAAAAGAGGGGGGCTCAACTAACAAAGTCTGGCTCCCATCCTGGTGAGACCAACCACCAGGATGCCATCCAGTGCAAGACTGGGATAGCCGCTCAAAGGGGCCTCCCAAAGGAGACCGGATGTGAAAGGGGAGGGAAGTATGCATCCAAAACCATGAACATGGCTCCAGTAAGTAACCATAGAGAGCAATCCAGAGTGAAAGGGGCCTCTGTCTTTGACTCAGGGATTTGGCGCAAGGGGGAAGGATTGACCAAGTCAGAAGAAGGAGTTTCAGTAGTCACAGATTCCAAAGGTGGCAAAAACTCTTCAAGATGAGAAGACAACCAAGAGAACAACCCATAGGATCCCAGTTTGAAGGGAATCTGGGTGAGATGCTCAATTACATTTGTAAAATGACTAGGAATAAACTCAGAAGATTGAGAAATCAAGGAAAGTTTGCTCCAAAAGACTGGGTTTGAGGACCAGAACAAGAGGGAAATGAGAACCAGTATCCACACAGCCATCTTGTACCAAGGTGATAACATGATTTCAGCGGGTACCCTTCCTTTGCTAAGACTACTGGGCAGACGGACTTGGAACAATTCCCAACAAAAAACGACGGGCGGACGGGCCAGAGAAAGCGGGAGGCAGGGACAACAGCAGGAGTTGGGATAAATACCTTTATTGTTAAACAAACTTTAAAATACAAAAGATTTGCAAAGTCAGGAGTTTATTCAACAATTGGAATTGGTAAGCAAGGGACCTGACGGCCATGCTTCCATTTTATACAAAGGGGGGTGATAGAACAGGAGGGGTTATGAAAGAGGCTATTTGAGTGCAATCTAAAGGGGAGCCTATTAAAGAGTACTAGTCAATCTTATCTTGGTTTGAGACCCAGAAAATAGGGGCCGCGGGGCCAGATGTAAGAATCAGCCCCTTTATTGGCTAGGAGCCTTCTGAGGACTCAGGGTGCACATTTCCCCTAATGCCTTCCTCTGATGTCTCCACCGGAGAGCTCCAGAACCCAATTGTTTTGGGCCAGGGGACTCCCAGGCCAGAGGAATTAGCTACCTGGGACACCTCTGGTCGCGGGTTTTGGTACCCAATTTCCCCAGGCCGCAGATTTGACCTTTCTAACTTCATGTGGCCCACATTTTTCCGTTGGTTTGCTAATTGTTTGAGGACCGGGCAACACCAGGACAACAAGTAATCCAACCAAATTAATGTCTCTTGCGCAGTTGGAGGGGACTCCAAAGGGGAAAAGAGAACTTTGGCCGGGAAGGCCAACACAAAGCGTTTGTCTACTGTGTGAGCCAAGTCCTCCAGGTCTTGGAGGGGGTTTGCCTGCACGCGGGCCACCTTTTTTGATGGTCTGGGAAATACATCCTAATCTAGGGCCAAATGTGGGCCACAGAACTTTACAGGTCCTTTGGACCAGTGAGGAGGAGGTGCTTCATTGTTCTGATGAGAAGGAGGAGGACAAGTCTGGAGTTTGAGGAGGGACACATGGAATACGTCATGAATGCAATACCCTGGGGAAGTTGGATACAATATGCAACCTTCTCAAATTTTCTGTTACAAGAAAAGGCCCTATGAACCAAGGGCCAAGTTTACAGGAAGGCTATCTAATAGGAAGATTCTTTGTATTTAGATATACAAGGTTGTTGACCTGGATGCCTTTTTCCTCCTGACAATGACGGTTGGCCTGGACTTTGTAAACCTCAATAGCCTTAGAGAGATTCTCTTTTAAGGAATTCTGGATTAGTTTTAGCTGGACAAGAAACTCCTTGGCTAACAGGGAACAGACAGAGGAGGTGACAGAAGGGACAAAGGCAGGAGTGTAGCCTTAATTTGCCATGAACGGAGTCATCTTGGTAGAGTAATGAGGAGTAACATTGTAGGAATACTGGGCCAAAGGTAGGTGAGACGCCCAATTGTCTTGTTGTTTGTTGGAAAAACAGCAAAGGAAACATTCTAGCGTCTGATTTGTACGTTCGGTTTGACCATCAGACTGGGGATGATAAGAGGTGCTAAGAGAAAGGTGAACACCTAGCTGAGTCATAAACTCCTTCCAGAACAAGGAAAGGAATTGTGGTCCACAGTCAGAGACAATATCTCTTGGAGTACCATGTTGGATGAAGACGTTCTTAACAAAGAGGGAAGCAGTCTGCTTTGCAGTAATGTTAGAATTTCAGGGAGAAAAAATAGCCTGCTTTGAGAATCTGTCTACAATGACTAGTATGGAGTCAAAACCTTTGGACTGAGGAAGCTGGACAATAATATCCAAAGAGACAGACTGCCAAGAACCTTCAGGGACTGGAAGGGGACATAGAAGACCCACAGGTTTCTGGGTGAAGTGTTTGCTTCTCTGAAAAACTAGGTAACTACTGACATATGACTTGACAAAGGTGGACATCTTTGGCCACCAGAAGTGATTGCGGAGTTTAGAAAGTGTTTTCTTGTATCCAGATTAGCCTGCAGCAAAGGAGCCATGGAACGTGATAGTTAGAAGCTGTTGAAGGTCTGGAGAAGGAACTACCAAAAGGTTGTTGAAGTATAACGCACATTCTAGCAGGGAGAAGGAAGGATTTATGACTGTCTTATTGTTTGTAAGAGTGTCAATGATCTGAGACAAGGCTTTATTGGAAAGCTGGGATTTGTGGATTTTCTTCAGTATATTGGGGGTTGTAGTACTGATAACATTAAGTTCCAGAAAGTTCTCAGGTGGGAGGACCATCTTGGTGTTAAGGGGTTTGTAGTCTTTGTCAACATTGGATACTGAAGGATGACAACTAAGCGCGTCAGGTAGGGTATTAAGTACACCTTTCTTGTACACAAGCTTAAAGCAGAAATTTGACAGCTCCAGTACCCATCTAGCGTGTCTTTGGGAAATCTGGCGTGACTCGGTGAAGTAAAGCAAGTTCTTATGGTCCGTGTAAATGAGGAAAGGCTCATTGAGTCCCTCAAGATAACAACGCCAATGCTTGAGTGTTTTGATGATGGCAAGAAGTTCCTTGTCGTGTACAGGGTAGTTTTTTCAGCTGAAAAGTGTTTTTTGATAGAAGTATGCAACCAGATGTTGCATCCCATCCCCCCAAGATGAAGGATAACACTGCTAACAGCATAGTTGCTGGCATCAGTCTCAACCAAGAAGAGTTTGGAAGGATCAGGCATCAGGAGGACAGGTGTGGAGACAAAGACGGCCTTTGTAGCCTCAAACACAAGCTGGGTCTCAGGTGTCCAGACAAAAGGAACGGAAGGAGAAGTGAGTGGCAAAACTAGAGAAGAAAATTTTTCCACAAACTTACAGCAATATTTTGCTAATCCAAGGAAACCACAAAGTTGTGAGCAAGTCTTGGGAGCAGGCCAGCTTTGGATAGCATCCACCTTGCTAGGGGAGACAGCAATTTCATTTTGAGTGATGATATAGCCAAGGAAATCAACCTTGGTGCAGAAACAGGTTGTAGTCTCAAAGTCTCTGGAGTACTTGGCGGACGTGGGCGACATGGTTGTCAATGGAAGAGAAGTATATGAGGATATCATCAAGATAGACAACAACAAACTCATTAAGGACAGGTAGAAGTGCCTCATTCATTAAGGCCTGGAAGGTTGAAGGAGCGTTACATAATCCAAAGGGCATTACATTGTACTTGTATAACCCAAATGGGGTACAGAACGCAGTCTTCCATTTGTGGCCAGGAGAGACTCTGATCTGGTTTAAAGCGCTTTGAAGATCAATCTTGGTGTATACAGAACTACCAGCAAGGCAATCAGACAAAGCCTCAGCAGAAGGAATAGGGCATATATCCTTGATTGTGATCTCATTGAGAGCTCTATAGTCTACACAAGGGCGTTTAGAGCCATCAGATTTACTGAAAAAGAAGATGGGAGAAGAACATGGAGACGTAGATTGTGAGATTAAACCCTTGTAGAGTTTCTCATTGATGTAGTTCTTTAGTAGAGTGTTGTCTGAATCAGAGAGAGGATAAGCCTTCCCCAGGGGGGAGTGGTGCCTGGCTTAAGATTTATCTGAATATTGTAGGGCCTATGAGGAGGTAGCAGGTTAAATTCCTCCTCACTAAAACAATCCTTGAAGTCAGAGTAACAATAAGGTAATCCATCTTTGTCCTTGGCAGAAAGAGTATCCAGGATTATACTAGAGATAGCAGTCAGGTTTGGTTTGGAGGGAGTTGAGCCAAGAGTACCAGGTACAAGGGGTAACAATTTGACAACATCATTGCATATAAATGATATCTTGTTGTTTGGGTGATCAAAGTTGAGCAAAGACTCTCTCAACCACAGGAATCCAAGGATGAACGGGAAGGATAAGTTGGGAGAGGAGTTACACATGATGCGGAATGGAGAGCCCTCCAAGTCAATGGTGACGGGTTGGAGGATAGGTGTGGCGCCAATGAGAGTGCTGTTTCCTGCCTTAACGTCAAGAGATCCAAAAGCGGGGAGTCCAAGTAGTTTAGCAAGTTTCTCCTCAATGAAGTTGACATTGGCGCCAGTGTCAAGAAGAGCAAGCACCTTGATCTTTCCCATAGGTCCATGAATGGTCACTAGGACGGTAGGTGACTTGGAAGTGTCATTAAGGGAAAGCAAAGTGAGGGTGGAGGTTTTGTTGACAAAGGGGGGCGTTTAGAGAGAAGGCAGACTGGTAGAAGATGATCCTTTGATCCACAGTAAGAGCAGAGGTTGTTGTTACTTCTTCTAAGGACTTCCTTGGCAGTAAGGCAAAAACCTCCCCCAGACTTTGGCTTGGTGCCAGGTGGAGGAGTTGAAGAGAGTGGGGCCTTGTCTGGAATAAACAACTGGGCTACAGGTGATAGGTTAGAAGGAGGGTGTGTTTTTGAAGAAAGGATTTTCAATTCCACTTAACCACTTCTCTGATGAGAGGTTCTAGTTTGTCAGGGAGATTGTGGTGGACCAAAATTCCTGGAGCAATCTGTTGAGGTCTATCTTTTAGAAGCTGCAAGCCTCAGTGTCAGAGTCTTGTAGTCTTGACTGGAGGGAGCAAAACTTCCGGTTGTATTTGCTAAATGGAAGAGAACCTTGTGTGAGATCTGCAAACCAAGAAGAAGAGGGAGTGGACAACTCCTTGTCTTCTCCAGAGAAAGATAGGAGTGAACTGAAAAAGAGTTCACAGTTCTGGAGGATACCCGGGGTGCATATTGAGTGAGAGCTAAACCAATCTCTGTAGTGACCAGTGAGCTTCTCTGCAAGATAGAGGACCTTCTGGGAGTCGGTGGAGAACTCAGACCTGTAAGCAGTAAAGTGGGCCTGTGCATAAGCTAAAGTGTTAAAAATACTAGGGGGTGGTGAACTATGGGCTAAGGTATTGAGAACTACTGTTTGGTTGGTGTAGGTAGTGGGGGTATGATCCTCCTTATTATGAAAAACCTTATCATATAACCAAACAAGTAAAAAGACTACTAGAGATAACAAAGTTACAATAATAATAGAGAGAAACAAAGCTAAAAAGATGATAGAAGAGATGGAAAAAGTATTGCCTGGGTCAATCCCATGGGAAGCCAAAATAATGTAAGGTCTTGCCCATAATGGTGCAAGGTTATAGACTAAAGTGTGCAAGGCATTGGGATTCAAATTTAAAAGATATAAGAACGTAGGAACTGTCTGTAAGATAATCTTACAGAACCCTGCTAAAAACCTTTATTATGTCACAAATGAAGTAATAGAGTGCAAAAACCCTAAACAAAGAAGGTAAAATAAAGTATTTAATAGTGAACCATTTGTAATTAAGGGAATATCAATATTAGGTTATTCACTATTGGCAAATTGATACGTATAACTATTGAAAGATTCTTTAAGGGAAAAATGGATACAACAAGCCTAAGGCTTGTTGTTTTACAAGTTCCATTGGATTTAAGAAAAGTGAAAGCTAAACTAAAAAAATGAATTAAAAAACAAAATTCTTAAAATTACAAATCTGAAGTTAAAAATTGTAGAAGTTGAAGGGAAGAAATCACTTAGTATTTTGGATTAAAGCCTACTCTTCAAAAGCTCTTTATTTATAGAAGAAAAAACCTTTTCTGTTTGAGTGTGATAACCAGGAGGAAGCAGCCAAGAAGAGGGGCAACTGAAGAAGTTGGAGAACCAGGTACAGAAAAGGGGGAAACAAAAGACCAGTTCAAAGTTTGATAGGCAGAATGAGGCTGGGGAGAGCGGCAACACTGTGAACAGGAGTCTCAAAAGGTGAGCAAAAAGTAAAATTTCTCTAACTTAAAGTAGAGAATATAAGCTAATTGAATATCTGAGAAAACAGTAGACAACAACAATGTCAATTTTAACGTGAATCAACAAAAAAACAAGGTAACTAACTTAAAATACTTATTTATTAACTCTCAATTCAAAACTTCAATATTTAGAAAATACTGAATTACAAATTGATTGAAAACACATAAATAATAAAATTAAAGAGCCTGACCTTTGGGGCAGGGCATGACAGGTAGGAGGAACAACTCCAAGATTGGCAGGCATTGAATTAACATTTGGCAGAGGCAACAACAAAGTAACGACAGCAGGCCCCCATCTTCCCATAATAATCTGGCTAAGGATTAAATTTTAGTAAATGTAGCGCAAAAGGTTAGCTACAGAATGCATTTGAATAAAAAATTAGACCAAGGGATATTTTGATTTTATTGAGTGAAATTTGGGAGGACTCAACTCTTAAGAGTTGAAACAGTGAAAATTATTCAATATATATCAAAATTTGACTAAGTAATACTGCCAGGATCCTGGGCTCCTATTCCTTCCACATTGTCAAGTGAGTAACTGGTCCAGTTTGCAAAGAACCCTTGAGTGACCAACTGCTGATAACCCTGCTGATAAATAAGATCATATCAGGTGACCCTCAAATTATATCAATTTATCAATGTCAGCTTACAAGGAGAATTCAGACTCAACTGGTGAACTGGAGAAGCTGTAACCCATTTTTATCAACTGATTGATTTAAATCTGTTAAATTGGTAAATTTTGTTAAAGGGTTTCTGTATTTTTGAGCCTTCTTACTTGGACAAATAATTCCTGGCATTATGAAACTTACTGTGACAGCATGATTGATCTCCAAAACCCTTGCTACAATTTGCCTTGACCTATGGGTGATAGAACAGCCAAGCACACACAAGTCTAAACATCAAACTGGTTCCTGATTGGCTATAAAAATCCCTGAAACCTTGAGTGCTGGCTGGGTTGGTTTTAGAATAGGGTTGATATCAAGGCACCCAATTACTTGCAATATTCACTGAGAATAAGTATACCCAATAGCAATTTTTAAGGGAATATCAGTAGTGCCATGCAAATGTTGAGGCGTGAAAGATGCCTTCTCTTCATGAAATTAATGCAATAAAATAAAATAAGCAATTAGCACTACCATCACTGATGTTTCAACATATTGCACATACCTTTTACCTAGATAGTAATCTACACTGGTTACTATACAGTTGAATCCCACTCAGATAGCTACATGTATATCTGAATCTGAGGGCTGATGCTGGCAGCCTGGAAATGAAAAAGAAAGCCTGTGCAAGAGTTAGCGACACCCAATGAATATCCTAGCAGGTGGACACCTGTCTTATAAAAGACCTTACATGGGACTGATGGAAGGCCAACAACTCATAATAGGCTACTTTAGTGGATGGGAAACTGCTTCACGCAGTAATTGAGTGTGTCAAGGTGTGAGTCCTTGGAATACATTCTGTCAAGTTGACACATACTCAATAACTTCCTTTGGGGGGTAAAACAAAAACTCAAAAAATAGGCTACCTTAGATGCTTTTGTATTAGATCATCAATCCAAGAATTGTGGACCTTTGTCAGTACTCTGGAATACCTGTAAGCTGCTGCTAGTATACGTCTCTGCTCTTAGTTTAAATAGTAACCTAGACAATCCAAATCTGTTGCCTCTCTTGATTGCCACCTCATCACTGCTAAATTAATGACCCTTAAAGAACATCAAATTAACCACTTTCTATCATATAGGCCCATCAAATACCCAAATGGCAAAGACTGGGATAACCTCAAATAAAGTGAATAGCATTTGGACTGCCAGTTCTGATGGAAGAATAGAAAGTTCTGACACTGACCATAACAGGACTGATTTTGATAGATCTAGCTACCTTGGGTGCTGAGACGTGGAGTGGAATTCTGGGGTTGGGGCTGCAATATAAGGAGGTCCATACCCCCCAGAACCCAATTTAATCCCCCTCAGCCCACACCAAAAACCCAGAAACCACTGCATCTCTGGAGGTATCAAGCTGATTTAAGATCTATAGCTTACTTGAAAGCTACATATCATCTCTGTACATAGATAGGATCTAGGTTATACATACCAAGCTGGCTAGTTTTCATCCTGTGGGTCTTAGTAGCAAGTTCCACGTTTATAGATCCTTAATCTTATATCCATGTTTGGGATATGTAATTCATGTAAACAGATCTAATTCAACTTTTAAAATTCCAAATAAATAATTTCTTGAGAAATTAAACATTTTAAAAGTGTCAGGAATTTGGGATGTTGGATAGTTGGCAGATTTGATCAATAATTGTAGGGGCCCAGCTACACGCCCTATGGATGGGTCCAGCATATAAATGTGGGCAACTGGCCTGCAATATCAAGAATTGATGGTCAAGCTATATCCAGGCATCAACTGAAGCAAAACTCCATATTGATTGATGGAGCCTGCTAATATTGAACAGCTAACTATCCCACCTCACTAAGGTACCCAAGTATGCATCTCATAGTAATTTATGTTATAATCTTGAACTATATCTTAGAGCAGACAGGCTGACATAAAGACTCTAAACTGAATAGCACCTAGAAGAATCCATAGAGGATTGAGCTTCTAGGGAACCTGCTCCAAGATACAAGGCCTGAAGGCTTATTACATTAGAGCAGCTATTATTTAGATTGTAATAACCATCTTCATTGACTAGCAGCCATACAATGACTGGCTAGCCCTGGGTCATGGCCCAGGTAGACAGTTGGCTTGACTCATTGAGGGAAGCAAGTGTGAAAGCCACTGCCCTTACTTAAGGCTAATCTCCTGGGCAAATACCCTTGATTACCCATGCTTCTCTACAAGGCTTCCTTATAAAAATCACCCCAGGATGTTCCCCCTGCCAAACCTCTTGAATGCTACTTCAATCTCTATATTATTTTTGTCAGCTGACTTTAGAAGAAATGCAGGGAACTGGGCCAGCCTTAATGTCAGTCAATGTGAATAAAAACTGGTTTTATTTATTCTGTTCATCTTTGGACTTGGCAAAGAAGTGCAGTATTTTCCCCCTAGACTCTTTTACAACTAAACCTTATATTGGTTTTTAGAAAAGATGAGGCTGCTGTCATCAGTACAATTATCTCTGCAATAATATGGATGTAAACTTGAACCTATATCCAGAAGTGAGAAGAACACCCCATTAGCCTCTGGGCTATGGTCCTGGTTAGACTTCTTGTATCTGATGAACCCACACTTTATCTGAGCTACTGTATGCACCAAAATTACAGGCTCTCCTGTACTTTTCTGGTGTTAGAATGCTTAGAATTTCCCCATGGCAGATGATAAAATACCTTGGTCTGTGGCTTTCTGAAATTAAGTAAACCTGGACTAATAAATTAAAGTTTATTTAGTAATGTATTGGGATTAACTTTATTTCTTTTGTTGAAAATGACATACCTGATATATTATATTTGTTGTAAATTAGCTTTAAAAGCTATGGAGCTAAAAACTAATCTGTAAGCAAAAATAACTCAGATAGAATGAAATTGAACTCAACTGTAAACAAAATTGACTCCAATGTAAACGGAATTAAAACCAATGTCTTTATTAAAATAACTGAAGATTTTGCTTCTATTCTTTTTTATTTGTATCTGAGATGTTGTGCTTCTAGATGAGTTGATTTTGTTTCATCTGAGTTATTTTTGCTTATAGATGAGTTTTTTTGCTTGGCACTATAGCTTTAAAAATTACTGTACATATCCAGTGTGATCCTGATAATACACTCCCTTTGAAAATTTTATGGTCTGATTATGCCTTTGTTATTTAATATTAGGATCTGCTAAGCAGCCTATAGAAGCTCTGAATCAACTCATATTTCTCTGCTACTGTACTTTCAGAGGTGCAGATTTGAAACCTCCAAACTTTCATAGTTGATACTACTTGACTTTCCCTTTGCCATAAAGGTAGTTCATTCACACAATGATCAGCTACACTATAATTACCACACATACTATATCCTTGAATACTAGTTTGATCAAACCATAATAACTTCAGCTCAAAATCCAGATGTATTATTCAGTAATATATGCTTATCTCATATTCTTTTCATTTCTCTAATTTAGGTCAACTGTTGCCACAATTAAATCATATTATTAATCATTTATTAAAGCAACAGATCCATTATTCATAAGTGTTGATGCCAGTAGAGATTTAAGAATGCATGTAGAATAATGTTGCAAAAGGGGGACAACAAGTACAGGTCTATGCTTTCCAGATCCCCTGATTTAGTTCCAACAAGATCCAAAAGAATGGCTCCAATGGGGTTAAAAAAGGAAAGGTAATGATCAGCGGTGCACATCAAAACTAAACTGCGTATATTGGATCTGGACTCAGTATTTCTATAGGTAGGATCTAGGATTTGTAAATCCTTTACCTCTAATTTTTGTTGCGAGAGTCAGCAATGGTAGGCCGGTGTAAGTATATATTCAGTGTGCCCTGTTTCCATTGCATTGTACTACTGCTAGGATCCCAATTGAATAAATAGATAGCAGGCTGATTGTCTGCACAATTTTTTGGTAGCAATATATATTTCGCTAACTCTAATTTAACAGATCCATAGTTTGAGGAATTAGTGCTAATATTCTAACCAGTGGAGGAGTAAAAGATTCCTATTGCTTTGGTGTTCCAACAGCAAAACACGTAAGATAGAATTAAAAGTAGTTATTGGATCGTTCTGGATTCTATTTGAAGGATTTCATTGTTTATTGATGAAGTAGTAATTTGAAATAAAGGTTGGGATGGTTTATTATTTAAAAATTAATGGAGGGAGTATTTTTCAGCAGTAGGGTGGGAGGGGGACAAACTTTCCAAGAGGGGAGGCGTGGGGGAAGGGGGATTTGGTATTGAAGGTGCCAAGGACACACGTCGGGTCTTCGTCGAACTCTTGGGAGCATTGGCGAAGGACATGCTGGCCATTGACTTTGGACCCATACACTTCAACACCGGCATGGACATAGCCCTGTTTGCGTCCCGGAAGATGAGATACGAGGTCATTCTGGTTGGTGTAGCGGGTAATGGGGATGTTAAGTGATTCGAGGTAGTCAGCAAAGGCGCGGTTACCCACTCTGGGGTTGGAGTATGAAATCACTTCAATACGGCGAGGCTCTCTTCGGCTCCTAAGAAGATTGTACCAGCTGGGAACAGACACTTGGGCTATTCCGGCACCAAGGCTGAACCCTGTAATAAAGAGGGCATGGTCTTTATACTGAGGGTTGTCTAGAAGAGCATTGACAGAATCTTGAACCCGGTTGTAGGTTCCCATAAACACGGAGTAAATGCCACGATGCACGCGGACTCCTCTGGGCATCTCGGCAACATCATTGAATTGTAAGTTGATGTTGTCGATCCAGTTTTGGATGTTGTCAGTGATTCTGTAGGAGACCACTATTTGGTTGTACTTGGCATTGATGGCGACAACCACTAGGGTTCGAGTGCCCTTGTCTTCAATGTATTCCACATGGGGGTAGGTTTGTTTGCAGATGCAGTCACGCCCAGCGATCTTCTCGGCAGGGCAGAAAGGCATGTAGGCATTGATGAAGTTCTTCTTGACATCTTCAACGGAAGATGCAGGAATCCTTCCAGGAGGGTTCTTTGGCACTGCAGGGACATTTGCGAAAGTTTCCAAGCCCAGAGGAAGGGTGGTTGGCGTGAAGGTGGCGGCAAACTTCTTGGCGGCATTTACTGGGTTTAGGATATCGTTGCTGCCAAATGGATTGGTGCCAATGCCAGGCAATACTCCAGGGAGTCGTGGGATCGACCCTAGCCCTGGAGTGGCTCCTAAGCCAGGGATGGATCCCAAACCAGGAACAGTTTTAAAGCCTGAGGAAAATTGACTAACAACGGCAGTTAAAACGATTAAATAAATGGACAGCATGGAGCTTTCTTGACCCAGGCATGTCATTATATACATGCTGTTTTGATACTGACAACCCCTAATATGAAGCATACGAGACATGTTTGAATACTCCTTAACGTATAAGCAATGCATGATGGAGTGATGTCTGGTGAGCCGAGATTTAAATAAAGAAATTTATGTAGAACGTTAAATGACATCTTTACTTCAATTTGCCATAAATCAAAATGATAATTTATATTCCAAGCTTGAATTCCAAAATAGTGTCGCCTAGCAAACATCTTCGTCCCTGAACTTCCAGCACTTTAATTTCGGCATTTTTCCTTTTCAAATCTCGACCATCTCCCGATTGGCCTACTCAGGTTTCACTCCCATTCCACTGGATACTCAGCATATATGATGTATATCCTTTTATGAAAACATCCTCTTTTGTCACAAAAACAATTCTAGTAAATAATTATTTTAAATATTAATTCAAATACTTCAAATGTATAATTTAAAGGCAATTAAACGAAATTGTTAAACGATCCGACGAAATACCACAGTTCAACATGTTAACTTATGTTACTCGGCAGCAACTAGTTCTCCATTAGTAACTTCTAGAATCCTAGCAGTGTTATCTGATCCTCTCCAAATAAATATCTCCAGATTCATTGTATTATATGTTATGATAAGTTTATATTGTACCACGAATAATTGATTTGCTCGCATATTTATGTATAAAAAATGATACATCTATCAACTACACTTAATCCTCCACAGTGTGGCCACCACCAATAAGAATGATACATCAACAACTCTTATCCACTTAGATTATAAACTATCCATGGGTCCGAAAACAATTAACTTAAAAATGGACTAAGATTTTGACATATGGACCAAAAAGCACCAAAACCAGGGTTGGGACGGTCACGGCAATTGTGTGATCACAGAGTCATAAACGGGTTTTGAGAAGATTTTAAATCAGGTAAAAAAACCTGGATGTATTTGTTTGCAACTTTTGGAGTAGGTCACAAATTTGTTCCTCACTCATTGTGTAGGTCACAAAATATAAAAACAAGGCGGTTTCCAAGGAAAAAATAGATGCTTTCACTTTTAACAAGGCATAGGTTGTAAAATTATAACAGGTTCAGTCGTTGGATTTTATTTTTCAACTATAATTTTTTACAGCTTTATTCATCATTATCTCACAACGATAGTTTTTATTGAACCACAGTTTGTTTTAGATAATCATAGTAAAATACCAATCAGTTAAATAAAGGTTCATCTATTTCAATTGAAAGGAATCATTATCATACTTATTATTGGACACAACACAAGGCAGGATAGGATTGTGCTTAGTCATACAACAGTTTATTCAGATTTGTTTTATGGATTTAAGAGCAGGTCAAAAAATGGTTTTTGAACAACTGCTAAAGTTATAAAACAAATTCTGAAGGGTGAAGCTTGATCATATAACAAATTGTGACAATTTTGCACCTGGCTCTACTCTAACCAAAATGAAAGTAAAGTTTGATCTGTGGGTTAAACAAAGGATGTAAACACCTCTAAAATTGGACAACATGTTGGTCGTTAAATCAGAAAAAAAGTTAAAAAAATAAATAGCTTGAGAAATAGCTCTATAGAGGAGCAACTACAAAATTTCTTAATTCCCCTGTTTGAAAAGGGCAGAAACAGTACATCAAAAAAATGTTACAGTATTTTACACTTTTGAGGATAAAAAATCAACTGGGATGAAGAAAACTGAGAAATAATATATTAGATTGGTTAAAAATATATAAGTCTCTCTTATATTTATTTCCAAGAATAGTTGATTTTGTTTATTCTCACAGATGTAAAAAATATTTTGCCAAATACTGTTGTTGCAACTGAACCAATGTGGATTCAGTATTTGGAATTGTGGAAGACAACAGTCTAATAGAAAGGACATAATAATAAGAATAAGGTACTGTTTATTGTAGAATATTGTGGTTAATATCCCATGTGGGAAAAGCCACAAAGCCACAAGGGGGTGGCATAGTGGGAAGTTCCATGTAAGGTTCAAAGCTGAGGAATAACTTGTGCTGAATCAGAAAGTCAAATTGGTAACACTCCTAATTAGGATGAAGTACCCACCATTTTATATTATCATCAGATTAATCCATGTCATTAGATACGTCAAGGGGCAACTCGTTGAGCGCCCCCTGTGTATTGTAAGATATGTTAGCAGGCAAGTCTGGAAACTCAGTTGCAACACTATCAGATCCTTAGCAAGTACCCCCAGAGATAAAAAACTTAGTAGTGGTTACAAATACAAACCAAATTTAAGCTAACTATAATTGCTTAAAGGAAAAGTAGCTTTAAAAGATAAGGTTATAAGAAAAAATAACTCATCTGTAATCAAAATCAACTCTGATGTAATTAGAAACAACTAATATGAAGAAAACTTAAAAACTAATTTATATTGGTTAAAAATAGATTTAGGTTACCTCAATTTTGTTCTGAGATGCATTTATTTCATTTACAGATGATATTTTGCTTACATATGAGTTTTTATATCTAGTGTCATAGATCTTTAAACTACTGTATATTTCTGGGAATAGAAGCATACATGCACAAGTTCCTTCTTAATTATTGAGAGCTTGTTGCACCATTCACTGAGTTAATCAACTCTAAACAGTGATTCTGATATCAGCAGTTCAAGATCAATATTTCAAAACCCCCAAGCAGAGCCTAACAACTACATCTGTCCTCTGCTTTCCTAACCAAAACTGCTATCACAAGCTCAAGACCAACACTTCTTATAGTTTATATAGGGGGTGTAATACACTTGAAGATCAAAGATTAGGTATTCCTCCAAGTGGCTTACATGTTGTAAAAGACTGCAGACACCAAGAAACACTATTAAATCCATGACAAATAGTTAGCGGCAATCTTTTACTGTGTCAAGAAACTGTACTTTTACCCAGAAGGTGATACTTTTCCTCCCTGTGTTTTCATAGACCATAATTCCCTTCAGTAGTTCAGCACAAATTCACACCTGACTCAGCACCAGGCATGTTAGACTGAACGTCTATTCCCTATCAACTTTTTTTTAAAACTATAAGCCCAGAAAAGAGTTGATCAAAGCTGAAACTCTTTTCTGCTACATTTGGAGTCAATGACAGGGGATAATGAGTTGGACTATGACTGCTACTGCTGTATCTGCACCCTGAGAGTACACAGTATGAGGGTCTTAATTTGACCAGAATCTCCAAGCTCAAAGACAACAAGAAACAGTTCATACCCAATACAGAAAAAATCTTCCAAAGAGTAGATACAGGGGAGAAATTGCCCTACATCACCATCACACAATGAGGAGATTCTATCCTGCACTATCACTGTACACTAGGACAAATTTGTGGGCATAAACTGTACAAAATTATTATTTCAATCAAGATTAATACCCTGCCTACCAAAATATCTCACAGCACACCAGGCTGCCTGTTGAAGTGACCGATGTCATATCTAATGACATAGAGTCCTTTATCTCTAATGTTAATATACATTCAATATAACCTAATTAGGAGCAACACCTGTTCCAGACAGCAACCCCTTGATAAGTTGTTTACCATTAACATCATATCTGGACCTTCCCCAATACCACCTCCTGGTGAATTTTGGCTACCCTCTTCAGAAAATTGATGTTGCTTCCCAATAAAGCTACCATCCTATTCCTAATCTCTGCTCTTTCATTCAGGACTGTTGTCTTCCTCAATCTAGATACAGAACTGGAGTTACTATGGCTGAAATCAAAGGAAAAGACTCCAGGCTTCTCCTGCCTTCTTAACCTCCCGTTATTGGCTAACATATTGTGATCTTTGAAGTTTCAAAGGCAGCTCCAGAGTGCTTGTTGATGGTGTAGTGTAGCATCCTTGGAGGCAGGTAAAGCCCTATGAGAAGTGTTGATCTAAGACTTCTCAAAGTTGATCAGAGATGGGTGATATGGTACTCTACCAAATAGAATCTCAAAGGCACTGTTCTTCTCTTCTGGGAGGGTTCCTAATTTTTTGCATCTGATCAGCTTACTTGGATTTTCAAGGCTGGAAAGTATCTCATCAAGTTTATCATTGAGAACGGTTAGATAATATACCTATGCACCCTGCTTCTTGCTAGGGAAGAGTTAGAGTCCCAAGAGAAGAACTGGGGTGACAACCTGGTCATGGATAGTCTAACTCTGGATGAAGAGCTTTGGGTAGGAGAAGGAGGTGCCATATGCTTGTCAAGTTGAACGCTTGAGGAGGCTGGGCAGACCCTGGCTGGTGGCAAAGAAGATACTTTACTCATCTGCATTTACTTCTTAATTATGAAGAAATAAACCCTCATTGCAAAGGGATAGCTTTTTATCCTGGGTTAGGATCAGCTGGTTGGTTGAAGTGGTTCTAACTCCCTCAGTTCTCAAAGCATATTGCTGCTTAGTGAAATACCTCTGGAGCTTTGATAAATCTCTAACAGAGACAAGTTTTTGATCATTGAGATGGAGGAGATATCCATTCATAAATTCAGTGGAGGGTTTATCCTTGGTGGTGGGAAGAGCCTTGCATCTGTACCAGTGTATTAGCCAGTAAAGGGGGTCAAAAGTCTTAGCACAAGTATTCTCCACAGTCAGGGTTTGAATCTAGTAAACCCATAGGTGGTGAGCCTCTCTGGGCAGCCAAATGTTACCATAACTAAAGTGATACTGGAGGATATTCTTCCTGCCATTGTTGCAACTGAAAGTTTAACCCATGTAGAACAATCCTGACCCCCTTCTTGAATATGGTTGCATAATCATCTGGAAATCAGGTGGGTACAGAAAAATTGAAATTTCTGTTAAAGATGTTATGGAAAGTGTTAATATCTCACACCTTGACCTCCTTGCCAGCAGAAGCACTAGGCTTTCCCTTCTCTTTCTCCTCATCAGGATCTGGTGTAGGATCAGAGTGTCTGTTAAAATCAAACAATTTTGGGGATCATAAAAAATTATACAAAGGGAGAGTGAAAAGGGGTAGGGCTGGTTTCCTCATGCTTAGATGTAGGTGTGGGGGTCTTTGAAGGAAATTTTACTCTATAAAGCTGCTTTTTAGGAATATTCTTGGCCTTTTTGATCTTTAGAGACTTGGTATTGTCCTTGGGAGCCTTGGTGTTGGCTTGCTTTTCAGGCTCAGGAGGCATCTAAAGGTATATTAGTATCAGAAAAGTTCAAATTTGGGGGCAGTTTTTTCAAAGTAAAAAATAAGAATTCTTCTAATATAAAGCTATTAAATGTTTCAGATGGGCTTGTAGAGCAAGACTGAGTGTATTCAGGTCCAAAAATTAAATCTTTTACTATACAAGCCTCTCTTGTTTATTATATCACAAGTATGAAAACATTTGGGGCTGAGAAAAAACTTGAAACAGAGATGCCATAATTGTGATGCTGTAGGCCACTTTCAGGAAAATCCTTTCCTGACTATATCAATTTTTTGAACACCATTTTTCAAGACAACAAATCAAATACAACCAATAACAAATTAGTAAGTACCAGTGGGAACTCTGGCTTGGAGCCAGACAGGGATCAAACCTGGAACCCTAATGAAGAGACTAGCAATAATTCAAAAGTGAACTTAAAACATACATTAATTTTTTATATTGATTCAATTCATTCACTTGCTGCTCTTGCTTTTTCTTCAGGTTCTGAACATTTTAATACAATATCAGTTCAAATCACTTACTGCTTGATTTTTGATTGGTTGCCTGAGCAGCTGTTGATGCCCTTGAAACTGCTGTTTCTATACCAGAGTACAGTGCTTAATATGTTCCGCATTTTTAATAACCAGAACCACTGCTTAAGTCTTTCACATCTTGTGGCTTATTTTGTGAACCATTTCTTTGTTAATCTTGCCTATATTATTAATTTTAATCTCCAACAATCAGTGGTAACAAACATCTCTTTAGCCATAATTCTAATGAAACTTGGTTTTATTTCCTCTACTTCTCATTTATCTCCTTAAGTGTTTGTAAACAATCACTTGGGTGATTAAGGAAGCTCAATTCACTTTTCTTAATTTCTCTAACAATAAAGATCATCCTTCTATTTCAGCTTGCTTACACCTATCTTTGTCATGAATAACGGAATTTGCCATGTTTTGATTTTGCCTTTGGTGGGCCATTTCAAAGACAAATCTCTCGCTTTTGCTTTTGACTCTCAAAATGAATTGGTTTCTGGATCAGGAAATATGATTGTTTGGTTTCCTGACTCTGCGCTACTCACTAGCTCCACTCATGCTTGTGGCGAGTGATCCTACTGTCCTGGTAGTGTTTTGTGGTATTCCTAACCACTATATAATCCATTTCCTATTCTACCAATAAAATTAAGTTCTATTCAAATTTTTGTCTTTGTGTCTTCTGTACTTCCGCGCCTCTCTCTAGCCACACCTAGTAGAGATTATTCATCCAGGGCTGCAAGGTAAACACATTTGCCTTCCCTGTCATCTAACCAAGACTTAGTACAAATACAATCCTAAGGTTAGGATTCCCTGTTGTGTATCTGTGCCGCGCCTCAGAACACAATAAAAATGGTGCTCACTACAGGGGCTGTAAGCCCCTTGGTTATCCCTTTTGCATCTATGTTTTCAGGTCCCTTGCCCCCGCCTATTTGGGAGTCAACCTTGCCTGAAATTACCAGCCCTCCTATTGAGGAAGACATCGCCGACCCACCTATTGTCCCTACTGTACTGAACCTTGGGAATGGTTCCCGCCTAGCTGCTTACCCCATGGGTACCCCTGACTTAGATCAAGTCATGGTGGTAGCCCTTGGGATAGCTTGGGATGGGGCCATTCCTTGCCTTCAGCTACAGTTTAGCTGTGCCAAATACTATGAGTTAATTGTGGCCCCTCAGTTTCCACAACATCTCCTCTCAGCAGCTGGCTCCGCTGAACACCTGCTGTCATCCTTTGTACAGCCCGCCTTGGCCCACCACCAGATGGTGTTGGGACTCCACATTCAAGAGATCTCGTCTCTACAAGCAGCTGTTACCCATCATTGGGACCAGTTTGCCGCCTACCAACAATGGATTCATTCCCTGTTCTCCCTGGTATCTGACAATCAGCGTGATTTGGTCACCTCTCAAACATGTTTAGTCAATTCTATTGAGTGAATGTGCCAGTCCATCCCTGAGTACGTTAGGGAGCGGCTACATGAGTTTCACCAGTTAGAACAACCCTGGCGCACTCAAGTAGACTCCACCCTAAACGCTTGTCTCTCCAACTTTGAACGCCTAGTGCAACAGCTCAATGCATTCAGTGTCTATTCCTTTGAGCAATTGCAACAGGTAGCTGACCTTGCTGCCCAAGGTCTAAATGAACTCAGTGTGGAGTTTGATCAAGAGAGAGCTACCACTGCTGCTGCTATAGCCAAACTCCAGAGTCAGGTGAATGAGCTGTCTACTCCCAAACCTGATGTTCTGCCTTCTCCTCCTGCTGATGATCTGGTGGACAGAGAGCAGAGGATCTGGGAGGCCATCCAAAAATTACGCGCTTCCACTCGTAGCCAAGGACGTCCTACTGAAATGCCTCAACCTGACCCCCAGGTTCTTGCGCTGACTGCTCAGGTTGCTGAACTACAGCAAGAAGTCGCTGCTTTACGTGAGGTAGTGACAGCCACTGCTAGCCCACTCGGGGTTAACAAAGAAGATGGCTGTTGTCCTGGTTTGGCGGGGGCTCCCCAAATCCACTGTGCTAGGGAGTTGATTGCCCTAGCTAATGAGGTGGGCCATTTGAAACGAGACCAGACTGAGTTGGACAGGGACGTACAGGAGATGAGTGAGCTGATTGATTTGGTAAATGACAGATTTGCCCCTTGCCTATCAGTGGGGCCATCCCTTACTTTGCAGCTGGCTGAGCTCTTCACTGTTGTCACTACTCAAGGACAACGCCTAGATGTTACTGAACAACAGACCACTCTAGTCAACACTATGGGTGCCAGAACTACCAAGACTCTGACGACCCTTGAAGAAAGTGTTAAACAACTATGGGCTAGACAACCCCCCTCTGAATCTGAAGCTGAGTTCTCCCCGTGCATAAATGTACTCAATAGCAGCAATGGTGGTCCAGCTCCTGAGGCACACTTCAAGCCTACTTTTAAGTAAGTCTTTGATCCCAAAACCTCAACTATTGCAGCTTTCTTAACTATTTATGAAACTGCCATGAGGCGAGCATCAGATGAGGTTAAGAAGGAACACATTCTAACCTGTCTACACCCAACCTGTCAAGAAGTAGTCATGCCAGAGCTACCCATCATTGAGACCTGGGAAGACATGAAACAGCTCCTGATTGACAAATTTGGTGGTGATCTTAGCCTGGAGGTGAAAAAGGATGCCTTCATGCACATATCTTTCAAACCCAAAGAGACATTAGCTGAGTTTGCAGACAGATTTTACATGGAGGGACAACAATTAATAACAAGCAGACAATTGACGGCGCATGAAGCGTATATGGCCTGCGCCCAGGCCCTCAAGGTGAATCAACTCCTGTGTCTTCATTTCAAGGCCCACAAGGCTATGCTGTCCTCCATGAAAAGTATAAAGACACTGCTACAAGATATGCATCTTACCCATTCTGGGGCAGTTGTTTGGGAGAGTTGTGCCGCTTCCAACTCTGGCTCTTCTTCTTGCGGCCCTTGTATCCTCACTATGAACTCACAAAATCCTCCTTGACGTCAGGGTTGCCACAACTGCGGTCAGATAGGTCACCACTCTTGCGTTTGCACCAATCCGCGGGTTGAGGGAGCTGATCCCAAGGATCAGTTGGGAAAAGAACAGTCAACCTAGAGGTGGAGACGCTCTTGGTTGACAATTCTTCCCAGTCTCCTTCTATACCTCTGCCTGCTACTGACTCTGAGCCTGTTGATGATGAAGCTCCTCCTATCCTCCTTCTGTTCCATGACATTTCTGATGATTCTGATGTGGATGAATCTGATGTTGAAGACCCTGATGCATACAGGTATTCTGTTCTTGCCGTCCCAGAGACTATTGCAGTTCCCTACAAGCTACAATCTGGGAAGACTACAACTACCACCAAGCCCTTGTCTGAGGCCAAAGCAGTTGTCTCCTGCCCCTATCTTACTCAGGCAAAACGGTCCCCTGTATTAGTGGAATCATCAGAGGAAGCCGCTGAAGTTGCAGACGCTGTTTTCAAGAATGTATCTGTCTCACTCCCTCTCCAAACCGTATATAAGGAGTTCCCAGGACTAAGATGCATGATTGAGAAATGGGACAAGGAATTAGCTGAGGCGCAGGATATCTTGGCTGTTCTGCCACCCTTTGGACGCACCACCACCCGGGTAGAGATATCTATTCAGAAAGTAAAAATCAAAGCCGTCCTGGACACCAGATCTCCTGTCAATGTTGTTTCTTCTAAACTGGTGAAGAAACTTAAGCTGGCACCCGACCTCAACTACCATCAATCCTATGGCACCGCTGGTCTCTCCATGACTTGCGCCATTGGCGCGTACTCTGCCTTGCCAATGCAATTTGGTAAACTCCTGTTGGCTGCGCCAGCTGTTGTTCTAGAAAATGAGAGCTACAACCTTTTGGTTGGTACCCAGTTCCTTCGGGAATATAATGGGATCATCAACCTAAAGGATGGTTATCTTTCTATCCTAGGGTACAAAGTCCCTCTGATCTTTGAGGAGCCAATCAAAGTTCCTGGTAAACGTTTGAAGACATGTACACTGGAGTACCCCACTGGGGTTTTCACCCTAAAATACCAAACCCATTCCACCAACATGAAATGTCCTCCCATGGCTTGTCCTGCAACTGAGGGAATTCCTCTCATGGCCACGTCTGCTGTCATCATCCCTCCAGGTTCTCAGGCCATTAATAGACTCCCAGATATCATATGAACTACCTGAACGGACTTTCTTAGAGCTGTACTCCCCTCCTTTGCTGGGGCGTAACAAGCCTTACCTTTGTCCTGGAATTCTGGACGTCTCCCACAAGGATCCCGTTCAATTACTAGTTGCCAACCTTACTGCGCTTCCTATGACCGTATCCAGAGGACAGGTTGTTGGTTACAGAAAGTTGTTAAATGCCCCTGACGTCTTGTCCCTTCACCCTTTTGGAACGTTTCAAGACTTTAACCTACCCAAAGACGAGCCTCAAGTCCTATCTCTGTTCACTGCCCAAGACTTCCCTCAGTTGTCCCTGGTTCAACAGAAAGAGGTGCTTGATTTGCTAGACCAATTCTCAGACATCTTTGCTAAAGATAGCACTGATTATGGGCTGGCCAAAGGTGTGATTCATCAGATTGACACAGGAGATGCTCCCCCCTTTTGTGCCAAGCCATATTGCCGCAGCCAAGTGGAAGATGCGCAGGTTTCTAAGGAGCTCAAACAACTGCTGGACGCTGGACTGCTAGCTCCCTCTCAAAGTCCCTGGGCTTCTCCTCTGCTCATCTTAAAGAAAAAGGATGGGGGCCACCGGATTGTGATGGACTATTGAAGGTTGAATTCTCTAACCAAGAAAGATTCCTATCCCTTACTGCGCATTGATGACGCTCTTTGACGCCTTGGGGGTTCTAAGTTTTTCTCTGCCATGGATTTGGCGTCTGGTTACTGGAAAGTTGACCTCTCTCCTGAAGACCGTCAGAAGGCTGCGCTCATCACATCAGAAGGATTGTTTGAACCTACCCGCATGCTGCAAGGGCTCTGTAATGCCCTAGCCACTTTCCAGAGGGCCATGGATTCCATCCTGCGTGACTTGAAGTTGTTGTGTGTCTTAGTCTATCTAGATGATATAACAGTCTTCAGCGCAACTTTCACTGATCACCTAGCCCATCTTAAAGAGGTGTTCATAAAGATCCGAGAAGCTGGCCTCAAGCTAAAGCCCTCTAAGTGTGCTTTCTTCAAAGAACGCCTTGAATTCCTGGGCCATGAAGTAACCCAAACAGGGATTTGCCCAATGACCAAGAAGGTTGAAGCCATTGACAAAATGCTTCCGCCAACCAACCTACAAGAAGTACAAGTCTTTCTGGGCATGATGGGCTACTATAGGCAATTCATTCCTGATTTTGCTGATACTAGCAAACCCCTGGTCCAACTGTTGTGTAATGTTCCTTTCAAATGGACTGCCAGCCAACAGCAGGCCTTTAAGACTCTAAAGCAGAAACTCAAAAAAGCGCCCATTTTAGTGTACCCCAATTACAATAAGGAATTCATCTTGTACACTGATGCTAGTGACCTTGCCATTGGGGCTATCTTGGCTCAGCTTGACAATGAAGGTGTGGACCACCCTGTAGCCTATACTTCCCGTGTGCTAAATAAGCATGAAAAGAATTATAGTGTTACAGAGAAGGAGTGCCTTGCTGTGCTGCATGCAGTCAAACAATTCTGCCACTACGTGTATGGTACCCATTTCACTGTCGTCACTGACCACGCTTTGCTCAAATGGTTACAACAACTTAAGGAGCCTGAAGGACGCTTGGCCAGATGGGCCCTCTGCCTGCAAGGTTATGACTTCACTGTGCTCCATTGCCCCAGGATTCAACATCAGAACGCTGATGTGTTGTCCCAAATGCCCATCCTTGCCCTGCATCCTGCTGAGGCAGACCGCCTGTACAAGCTAATTGGCTACCCTTCTTCCTGGGAAAGTGAGACAGAAGAGATTTGACTTGCCCTGGCCAAATTGTCTGAAGACACCCTCATACACAATAACCAACTCTTCAAGAAGGTGCAGGGTCAATACCTGCCATACGTGCGCCCCAGTCTTTGCCTCTCCTTGGTGTTGCAAGCTCATTAAGAAACTGGCCATGGAGGCATTGCCAAGACCTTTGACTGGCTTCAAAATAATTACTTCTGGGAGAATCTTTGCCTGTTGATCCCAGATGTCATAGCTAGTTGCCATGACTGCCAACTCCAGAGGCCCTGAGCTGCCTCTCACAAATTCAAATTGGTTCCCCCTCAACACGCTTTTCATATGGTTAGCATTGATGCTGTAGGCCCTCTCCCCCGTTCACGCTCTAGATGCCGCTTTATCCTGATTGCTGTCGACCACTTCAGCAAGTGGGTAGAAGCTCGCCCTACTAAAGACATCACTGCTAAGACTACTGCTGCCTTCCTATTGCAGGATGTTTTCTACCGCCATGGCTGCCCTCAAGTGCTGTTATTAGACAATGGAACCAACTTCAATGCCAAACTTGTAACCTCTGTTGTTGAAGCTTTAGGAACTCACCAGTCTTTCTCTGCCCCCTATAATCCTTCCACTAATGGGGCAGTTGAGTGTGCCAACTTAACACTAGTTTCTATCATGAGAAAACTCACCTACTCTGACGCTGCCAATTGGGATCTATACTTACCAGCTGCTCTCTTTGCCTATTGTCTGAGCAGGCATTGGATCACAGGGTACTCCCCCTTTGCCATGTTGTATGGGCGTGAAGCCACCACTCTGTTGCTCTTGGGGGTTCCCCTACTCTCCTCTGATAAGGCCATGAACCCTGACAACCACATCAAAGACTTAGTCAACCGCATCATTGATATACAGGCCACTGCCTACACTTCCGCATATAAGGCTAAGGCGCTTGAGCTCTCTCCTGACAATGCTGGGCACTCTCCCTTGCCTGAGTTTGATGTTGGTGACCATGTTTTGTACTACCAACACCATGTGGGTGGGCGCGCATAAGCTGGACTCCCTGTGGATTGGTCCTTTAGAGGTGACTTTCAAACAAGGATCTGAGTACACTATAAAGCTCCTCTCCAGTGGTTGTCCTTTTTCTCGTGTACACGCCAAGTTCCTCCGCAAGTATCACCCCCCTAAGGCCAATCTAGAGGGGGGAAATGTCGTGAATAATGGCATTCACCATGTTTTGATTTTGCCTTTGGTGGGCCATTTCAAAGACAAATCTCTTGCTTTTGCTTTTGACTCTCCAAATGAATTGGTTTCTGCATCAGGAAATATGATTGTTTGGTTTCCTGACTCTGTGCAACTCACTTGCTCCACTCATGCTTGTGGCAAGTGATCCTACCGTCCTGGTAGTGTTTTGTGGTATTCCTAACCACTATATAATCCATTTCCTATTCTACCAATAAAATTAAGTTCTATTCACATTTTTGTCTTTGTGTCTTCTGTACTTCCGCGCCTCTCTCTAGCCACGCCTAGTAGAGATTATTCATCCAGGGCCGCAAGGTAAACACATTTGCCTTCCCTGTCATCTAACCAATACTTAGTACAAATCAAATCCTAAGGTTAGGATTCCCTGTTGTGTATCTGTGCCGCGCCTCAGAACACAACAATCTTTGAATTCCTTTTTGATACCATGAGGGAAATTATTTCCTGTTCTGATTTCTAGTTCCTTTCCTGTCTGTGGTGCTTGCTCTGAAAGGACCAACCTGTACTACAGACTGGCATAACTCCTCACCCAATGACTATCACCAGGATGAGTATTTGGCTAATGAGTAGTTTAAATATCCCTCAAGACACTGGGAAATAAAGTTTCACTATGGCTGCTCCACAACACCACCTTCATCAGCTAAAACTTCCTTGGTTAGACCCAATGCATCTTTCTACTTGTTGACGTACTTGGTAGGGTATTACCTACTGGAAAGGTTCAGCTCCATGGTGAGAAGGTTTACATACCTAGTATACTTTGGACACCTTGCTATGGTTACAGTTTCTATTGTTTTGGTTATTGCAGGGCTTAACTTAGGGGCCTTGGTTCACAAGATTGGAGACTTTTTCCCTTTTAAGTGGGTCCCTGATAGCCCCTGACATAAATAAGTTGTATATTTTTATCTTGAATCAGAAAATTTGCAATGGGGCCATACAGACTAGATCATTTTCAAAATCTCTAACATCTTAAAAACTAGCTTGTTAAGATGGGGATAAAATTATCAATCTGTTTAGCTGAGATACAGAAATACATAAGTGCAAAGTTTCAGAAGTTCTCTTAAAGTTTTTAAATACACAATTGTGTCCTTGAAACTGTACTTATGAAAATTAGAAACTGATAAATGGAATTTGGGAGTCTATATGGCATCCCATTGCCCCTTATATGTTCCCCTTATTTTCTTGAATTGTGTGTACCAAAGTGTTTGGGTGGTATGAAACCCAGTGAAATTCAGAATGATGCATACCAAGATGGTTTAATTTATGGCTTATATTTTGAAACCACTAATCTATTAATTTATTCTTAGTTTAACTTTAACATACTATCTAAAGTTAAAGGATAAAATGTTTATACCAGATGTGCTTTGATTAAATAGCAGTGATAATAAGCAGCAGTACTACCACTGCTGTGTTGTTTTAGGTTGGTCTTACAATCAGTGTATTGTATAACTGCTATGGGATCATCTACTAACAGGATAAAAAAGGCTTTGATTTGGTGCTGATAAAAGCTGACTTGATTATGCTAAATGGTATAAATCAAGCTGCTGTAAATCTGTGATGGCATAAACATGCCCCATACTAAGCATTATGCTAGGTAAATAAAGATAATGGAAAAAGGTTTTATTAATGTGACTTGGGATGACAGATTTGAGATGCTGTATTTTTAAGAAAGTATGCTATAAATTTATAGGTGAATGCTAATTAATTATATATCTTTAAATCTCTTGGTGTTCAAGTTTGTAAGGTATAAAGATGGTATATTACAATTTAAACTGAGATGGCTTGGCCTGTCAAATCCCTTGGCCATGTTATTCATTTTCTCTACCATTTTATGAAGCTTTTTTGAACCCCCTTTCACCCAACATCCCAGTTTTATTTTCTCAAAAACTGTAGTTTTTAAATCCAACTCCATCTTATAAAGCCTGTGACTTTGGTGGGTCTAGGGTTGACAAGAAAGGAGCCATTGTATTACACTTAGGGTTGGGACGGGCACCAAAATCTACACAATTGGTTTTGTGACTTTGTCAGTTGAGCACAATTCATTTTGTGACCTTTATGTCACATCACAATTCATGTGGATTGGTCTTGTGTTTTTAGGGAGCAGTACACAATTTCAACTGCCACATTTTGTGCCCTGCTCCAAAAGTCACAAAACAAATCTGCATGAATTGTGATGTGACCAGGCACAATCTCATGTGGTTTTGTGTTGTGTCCAATCATAAGTATACAAGCTATTCCTTTCAATTGAAGTAGATATTTATACATATTCTGATTGGTGTTTTAATATAGTTATCTAAAGCAAACTGTGGTACAATCAGATCTATCATTGTGAGGTAATGGAAGGTAAAGCTTTAATAAATTCTATTTAAAAAATAAAGTCCCACAACTGAACTTCCTCTAATTTTACATCCTTTGCCTTGCACAAAATGACACCATCTGTTTCACCCTTGAGAACCATTCTAATTTTACATCCTGTGCCCCTTCACAAAATGAAATCATATGTTTCAACCATGAAAACCACCTTCCTTTTATATTTTGTGATCTACACAATGGAGTGAGGCACAAATTGTGACCTACTCCAAAAGTTGTGACACAAAATCACATGGATTGTTTTGTGAACCAATCCAAAACATCCAAAAAAATGGTTTTGTGACACTGTGTTTGCACAATTGCTGTTTCCGTCCCTTCCCTAATTACGCTTAATATAATATATTGTGTTTCTTTAAAAAAGTATTACGCTTAATATTTTATTTGCTCGTCGAAGGAGATTGCATAAGGTGGTGATTTCATAGGCAACGCGATTCGGGTGTGGGGTGGCACGTGCTTGGGAGCAGTACTAAAGTGGGTCTCAAGCTCGTTTCTCAAATAGACTCCAATGCTCTGAGTGATAAGCAGAATAGTTCACTTTAATAATAACCTCTGTTCCATTTGAGGTATACTTGCGGTTCACTTGATCTTCAATATATCTTAGTTTAAATGTTTTTTAATGAAGTTGGATTTCTCACGCTACGCCACAGTTGATCGAGTAAGGGGCTTTACGGCTCTCAATCTCCACCAGAAAGCGTTTATTTAATAGCTTAAAATATATAATTTGGCATCAAGCCGGATGTAAATCAAGAGTCCTACCCCGCTTCCTCATAAAAACGGTTTAAGATTAGGATTTGATTTAGGGTTTATATTTAATGCGGTAGAAATAGGAAACCCTAGACGTTCAATGGTTTTGGATAGAAGGGGATTCGGGTTGGATCGTAAGTTATAGCTCAAAAGATCGGTATGCTTAACAGTCAGGGGTTTTAATGCAAATCCTAGCTTCAAGGAAGCAACGATAAAAGCAAGAGAAGATCGCTGTTCATGTCATGCAATTTATTTCTTTATTTCTTTTATCTGCCGTCGCTAGCCAGCTGTTCCCAGGCTTAGGAGGACGCGGTAGACACCATGGCAGAGGCGGTGCACCTAGCCTAGGAGTATCTCCAGTCTCACCTCCTGGATCGGGCCTGCTACCTACTTTGGGAGCAGCGTCAGGAATCGATTCAAACACATTTGGGAGAAAAGACATTTTAAATCCAGTAAACGCTGCCAAAAAGTTTGCCGATACTTTTATGCCCACTGCCCTTCCCCTGGGCATAGAATCACTGGCAAATATACCTGCTGTACCTTTAAACCCCCCGGGAAGAATCCCTTCATCTTCAATTGAAGATGTCTATAAAAACTTCATCAATGCCTACATGCCCTTCTGTCCTGCCGAGAAGATTGCAGGGCGTGACTGCATCTGCAAAGAAACTTATCCTCACGTGGAATACATCGAAGACAAGGGCACTCAGACAATGGTAGTAGTTGCCGTCAATGCCAAGTACAACCAGATTGTAGTTTCTTACAGAATCACTGACAACATCCAAAACTGGGTGGATAACATCAACTTACAATTCAACGATGTTGCCGAGATGCCTGCTGGAGTCCGTGTCCACCGTGGCATTTACTCTGACTTCATGGGCACCTACAACAATGTGCAGCGATCTGTCATTGCCCTTCTGAACGATCCACGCTTAAAAGGATATACCCTCTTCATTACCGGATACAGTCTTGGTGCTGGAATAGCCCAAGTGTCTGTTCCCAGCTGGTACAATCTTCTCAAAAGCCGAAGAGAGCCTCGCCGTATTGAAGTGATTTCATACTCCAACCCCAGAGTGGGTAACCGAGCCTTTGCCAACTACCTTGAGTCCTTCAACATCCCCATCACCCGCTACACCAACCAGAATGATCTCGTATCACATCTACCTGGACGTAAACCTGGGTTTGTACATGCCGGTGTGGAAGTATATGGCTCCAAAATCAATGGCCAGCATGTCCTTCGCCACTGCTCCCAAGAGTACGACGAAGACCCGACATGTGTCCTTGGCACCTTCAACTCAAAATCCCCCTTCCCTCACGCCTATCCTCTAGGAAAATTTGTCCCTCTCCCCCCATATTGCTAAAAATAAAACCTTATTACTTAATTTAAAAATTATGTTAGCTTTAATATATCTCAAATAATTTATCTTGTGTTAATCCAGGCCTCCTTGATGGGGAACGCCATAATCTAAACTGTATACGTATTACCTTTCTCGAAGGTGATAAAGTGGATCCTGTACTTTACTCAGCTCCTGATAAAAATGATCAATGAATCTTTTGAGAGTTAATGAAAGTCGCTCACTGAAAATCAATAATAGTGTGAGATTTTTGAGTGGTATTGAAGATTAAATAGTCTTTACATTTATAGTGTGGTACACCAAATTAATATTTTATCTGACTAAAATATAGGCATACTCAATTTTTCCTATTATGAATAATGGGAAAATAAATAAACTTTGCACTAATTTTCCAGATTCTGTTTGTATTTAGATATACAGTAATCCTGTAACACTGGCTCGATACCATTGTTATAATCCAAGTGGTCAAATATGTTTAAAAATATCTCACAAATCACAGGGGGTTCCCATTGAGTCATCCCAGACTAAATCTAATGTCATTTCCCTCTTGATTCCTTTGACTATGCTTAGGGGGCAAGTGCCTAAAGTCAAAGTATGGAGATCAAAATCTCCAAATTGATAGATTTTTTGATCTCCACACTTTTTTTAATGAAAAATTTCCCTAAAATATTTAATATTTTTCTTAAATTTGACTTTTTTAAAATGTTTTACTAGTAGCTAAAATCGAAAACCCAAGTTCAAAGTGCCCAAATTGATGCAATTTAAAACACACCTTAATTTAATTTGGCTTTTAAAATAGAATTTATTTGCCCCTTTGAATAGAGGGAACAAAATTGAAAGTGCAAAAAAATCTTCAATTTAATATTTGATACATCAAAATTAAAAAGAAATTTAAAATTTTAAAAAAAATCTATATGTAAAAAAAGAAATCAAGAGCTTAAAAGAGTTTTTTTTAACTTTAGGTAAATTTTGTCAGGATTCACCTTTCCTTATAGCTGCTATTCTGTTTCTTACTTATTTTGTCTCCACTGGCTTGTAGTTCTTCTCACAATGGCTACTATTAGTTTATTCATGATCTCCTCCTTTTTCCCTTCATTTTCCATATTTTGGGTTTAATTTTGGCTTTGTTAAAGCCTAATTATGTCTAAATTCTGGTTAATATTATTTTCAAACATCTCTTACCTTTTGCCACCCGGTTTCAAACCCTGGACCTACACAATTAGGATTAGAAGTTGGCTCTGAAAGGCTTACTTTTTACTATAAGCTCGCTTTTGTCCCCTCAAGCTTTGGACTAGGTTTTTCCTTACTTTTTTGCTCGCTCTTACGTCTAGAGCTTTGCTGTAACCGCCTTCTTCTCCTTCTGGTCTCCTTTTCACAGTTTAACTTAACTAAGTTAAGTTACTGCATTCCTCTGTCTCCAAGCCTATTTTTGCAGAATTGTTTTCCTAACCAAAAATTGTTTAAACTTTTCACCTCAACTCTTGCATTTCAAACAAAGCACAATAAAAGGCTTGTTCTCTCCAGTCTCAACAATAAGTTGAGATTGTTTGACTTACACCTCAAAAAAGGTACTTGTTAGGTTTTGTGGCTTGTGTTTTCTTTTCTAATCTAATTTGAATTTAGTTTTGACCTTATGATTCCTTTTGATTTTCTATTTCATCAGTTAGGTAGTTTCTATAATAATACACACAATTTGATTATTGATATTTTTAACCCCCCAACTAGTGGTGAGCAATTCCCTGACTTGGAAATTGATTTTTTGACCAAGTCCTCAGTCATTAAGACTGGGTTCTATTTTATTTTCTTAGGATTAATCAATCACCTCAGCCCTTATTTTACCTCCTACAAGCTTCTAGGAGCCCTAGTCCAGTTGTTACTACAAACCTTACCTACTTTTTGTATTTGACCAACATAAATATAAACAGTATTAAAGCTTTGGTTTACAACCATCTTCCCCAAACTATGAGATCTTACAAATTTTTAATTTTTTGTTCAAATATTAATATAAAATACTCTTTTAAGCTCTTTCTTTTTAAACAATAAAATTTTGTCTCATAAAAATTTATTAAAAAATTTACATATAGTTTCTTAATGGGTGTAGGAATTGAAAAGTAGCCAAATCAAAATCCAAAAAGGTACCAAAAAATTAGGACCACTTAATACTTAATTTTTGCAAAAAATTAATATTTTATTCATTATGTTTTATTAAGTTCCTCAAATCAAAAGTGAGGAAATCAAAAATGACTTTTTAGATGTAGTCACACTTTTTATAAGCTTATAAAATTTTAAATAATAGATAAAATCTTATGAAAAATTTTCAAGTAGATTCTTTAAGACCTGATATTTAAATATATAAAAAAGAAATGAAGTTTTTTTTGATCAGTTTTTATTTTATTGCAATATGAATAAATTAGTGTGTTTTGGAGGCAATTTCAAAAAATATTAAATTAATATAATATTGCACTATGTTTCCCTATGTTATTTAGGGGGGAAATTGAAGTGCCCAAATCAAAGAGCACAAAACAAAGTATAGAAATCAAAGTGCCTAAATCAAAGTGCAATAAGCTCTTGGTTTTTTTGAAGGTTTCTCTTTTTAATTTTCTCCTTTCCCACCTCTCTTTTCCACCTCTCATTCCTCCTCTAAATTTTTTAAAAGTTTCCGTGTTGTCAAGAGGGTGGACTATATAAAATCTGATATCAAGTAGAAAATCTTTCTTTTTCTTTCTTCTTTTCTTCTTTTCTCTTCTCTCCTCCTTCTCTCTTCTCCTTTTCTTTTCTTCTCTCTCTCCTTTCTTACCCTTGATTATCTTCTATTATCATCTCTCCATCATTACCCTCAATTAGTTTCTACTATATCCTTTTACTATATGTATTAGAGTAAAATAAGATGTATAAAATGTTTCTTTTTGATGTACAACTTTGAACTATCTATATCATTTTTAGTGGAAGTACAGTGTTTTTAAAATAAAAATATTCAAGTCTTCATTTTATGATATGTAAGTGACAGATTCTTGATATCTTTGAATATTATGACTTATAAATAAGATATAATACTATATCTTTTATTAAGTATAAAACTGTATAAAATAGCTTTACTAAGAAAGTAATGTACTTTATATTATATTAATGATAGACGTCTATAACTTTTATCATTTAAATAAGATCACTAATAAACCAAAAGACCTAAAATCATATGCTTGTATCTTGCAGGAAAACTCCTTTATTTTGCTCATACTGAAGTATTATTATAGCTTTACATAAGCTTAAAATTAAATTAACCTTTTTTATTAAAACTATAGTTTATAAAGCAGTTTTTTGTTTAGCTTCATATTTTATATTCAATCAAATAATTTTACATTTAAATTCTAGTCTAATTTTGCTTTTGAAACTAAAATAAACTTTCTTTTAAAAACAGCTAAGTTAAGATACTTTTTATTATCTAGTATATATTCTTTATTTCAGAAATGAGTTTCTTGGGGTCTCTTTGGTCTAGCATAGATTTTAAAAATATATAATTGTATATTATAAACTATATTTTATTCTGCTTCAAAGTTACCCTTCAGAAATTCAATTTTTGCACTTTGATAATTGATATTTTCAATTTTTGCACCCTACATAGTGTTTTGATTTTGCACTTGTTGGGGGTCTCATTTTCAATTTTTGCACTTTCAACCTTAGGAACTTTGACCTAAGGAACTTACCTGCTTAGGGCTGTGTCAGCCTCTAAAAGGGACAATTACGGCACATGCCGTAATTGTCCCGTCCTCCCTTCACTGTCCTCTTTTTTTGGATTCCCCCAGCTTAGGGGAATCCAAAATCACCTAAAAAAGAAGGTGGTGGAAGGCTTTTTGCTTTCCAGATTTTCAGTTTCTTTAATGAATATTTATAATAAAATTTTATTTTCAAAAATAATTTTAAATTCAAATTGGACTATTTTAATTTTTAAAATAAAGAAAGTCAAAAAAAATATTTTATTTTTAAAAAAAAATCTGAACTTTTTCATCCTTCTGTGAATGAAGAAGAAAACAATTCCAAGAGAATATTCTCAAAGAAAATTCTCTCGAAATAGTTTCTGGATTTTGAATGTGTGCTTCTTTTAAGAAAAGGAGCCACCTGTCTGAAATTTGATGCAGCCCTACAAAGAAAGGGTTAAACTTTCCAAATTGATAGCCAATCAATATTCCATGACCCACCAGATATCCAGCAATTCTAATCCAACTCACACTGACCTCCAATCTTTGATCCAACTTGAGTCTCTGCCACATCAAAAGCAGTATATAAGCCTAAAATACCATCTAATAAAGTTACTCTTCTTCTCTAACCCTATCTTCTAAGCTTCCTCAAAAGTTGCTCCTCATCAATATGATGGTTTTTGTACTACTTTATAAGTGAATAAAGGGCATGGCAGAGAGGTTACAGTTCAATAATAGATTTTACTAAGCG
Organism: Entomophthora muscae; assembly: GCA_014839935.2. NCBI lineage: Eukaryota > Fungi > Entomophthoromycota > Entomophthoromycetes > Entomophthorales > Entomophthoraceae > Entomophthora > Entomophthora muscae. Next base: position 142,580 of record QTSX02004999.1, on the reverse strand, counting down.
TTAGGTTAGTCTCCAGGGATAAATATGGCTTATCTTAAGGCCATGGTATTCCAGAAGAAGATAGTCTTCTCTTGGCAAGGATAGAAAGGTAATTCAGATATTATAAAAACACATAAAGAAAATATTGATTAACTTATGTTTTATTAAAGATAAAATAGATCTATTAGCTATTTTTGGGGAAATATAAGGTAGCCATTAGGATCAATCAAAACTTAGCTATATGAGAAAGAACACTGTTGGTACTGGGGGTAAATTGATGCTTTAACTATAAAGTTAATATCAAAATTATGAGAGTAAAAGGGAAATCAAGAGCATCTTGCCCTTCATTCAGATTTAACTATCCCAGGAAAATTGATAAATTATGGATGTCTTCATCTATATCACTGTGGGTATGATTTGACCTTGTGCTTAATTCAATGCATAGGTTTTTGGTTTACACCTTATTTTTAACAACAGTATTTCTGAAAATATTTTGAAGGTATGTGATCATTTTTCAGAGACCTTCCCCTGAGAATAAGGGAGTCATAAACAAGGTGTTAAGAGGTTCTATTGCAGTGCCCAGTTTATGAGCTCCTCTTTTTTTAAATTTATCAGCATATCATGAATTTGGCTAGGAATAGGTGCTTTTCTTTTCTCAATATATTTATTCTGCTAAATAAATTTTCCAAGCTATGTTGTTGATATATATTGACTTTTTATCTATTAATTGATCAATGCCTTTATTAATATTATTGAATAGTTTATTTGGCTTTTAAGCTAAAGATATTGTGTCTTTCTCTACCAATATGCAAAGATAAAGTATGAGTGGGAAGTATAGTGTGGCTGATCTTCATGTGACTGAACTATTGCTTTGGCAAGGGGAGGATAATGACAACCGAAATAAATGGCTTGAGGGGTTGGATCCGCTCCCTCGACAGTCCGATATATGGTTTTTCTGGGACAGCCATCATGCAGGCCAATTTAATTATTGGTGGGTATATTATAAATGTATGGTACAATAGGTGATTATGATTTTGGTGATGATTACTTGAAGATGATCAGATAACTCCTTTGGGGACTATAGGAGATGTGAAGGGTAAATAGTTCTAGGATGTGGTCTTGGATAGACATATTGAGCTGTGATATTTCGTCAAAGTGGTTAACAATTTCGTTTAATTGCCTTTAAATTATACATTTGAAGTATTTGAATTAATATTTAAAATAATTATTTACTAGAATTGTTTTTGTGACAAAAGAGGATGTTTTCATAAAAGGATATACATCATATATGCTGAGTATCCAGTGGAATGGGAGTGAAACCTGAGTAGGCCAATCGGGAGATGGTCGAGATTTGAAAAGGAAAAATGCCGAAATTAAAGTGCTGGAAGTTCAGGGACGAAGATGTTTGCTAGGCGACACTATTTTGGAATTCAAGCTTGGAATATAAATTATCATTTTGATTTATGGGAAATTGAAGTAAAGATGTCATTTAACGTTCTACATAAATTTCTTTATTTAAATCTCGGCTCACCAGACATCACTCCATCATGCATTGCTTATACGTTAAGGAGTATTCAAACATGTCTCGTATGCTTCATATTAGGGGTTGTCAGTATCAAAACAGCATGTATATAATGACATGCCTGGGTCAAGAAAGCTCCATGCTGTCCATTTATTTAATCGTTTTAACTGCCGTTGTTAGTCAATTTTCCTCAGGCTTTAAAACTGTTCCTGGTTTGGGATCCATCCCTGGCTTAGGAGCCACTCCAGGGCTAGGGTCGATCCCACGACTCCCTGGAGTATTGCCTGGCATTGGCACCAATCCATTTGGCAGCAACGATATCCTAAACCCAGTAAATGCCGCCAAGAAGTTTGCCGCCACCTTCACGCCAACCACCCTTCCTCTGGGCTTGGAAACTTTCGCAAATGTCCCTGCAGTGCCAAAGAACCCTCCTGGAAGGATTCCTGCATCTTCCGTTGAAGATGTCAATAAGAACTTCATCAATGCCTACATGCCTTTCTGCCCTGCCGAGAAGATCGCTGGGCGTGACTGCATCTGCAAACAAACCTACCCCCATGTGGAATACATTGAAGACAAGGGCACTCGAACCCTAGTGGTTGTCGCCATCAATGCCAAGTACAACCAAATAGTGGTCTCCTACAGAATCACTGACAACATCCAAAACTGGATCGACAACATCAACTTACAATTCAATGATGTTGCCGAGATGCCCAGAGGAGTCCGCGTGCATCGTGGCATTTACTCCGTGTTTATGGGAACCTACAACCGGGTTCAAGATTCTGTCAATGCTCTTCTAGACAACCCTCAGTATAAAGACCATGCCCTCTTTATTACAGGGTTCAGCCTTGGTGCCGGAATAGCCCAAGTGTCTGTTCCCAGCTGGTACAATCTTCTTAGGAGCCGAAGAGAGCCTCGCCGTATTGAAGTGATTTCATACTCCAACCCCAGAGTGGGTAACCGCGCCTTTGCTGACTACCTCGAATCACTTAACATCCCCATTACCCGCTACACCAACCAGAATGACCTCGTATCTCATCTTCCGGGACGCAAACAGGGCTATGTCCATGCCGGTGTTGAAGTGTATGGGTCCAAAGTCAATGGCCAGCATGTCCTTCGCCAATGCTCCCAAGAGTTCGACGAAGACCCGACGTGTGTCCTTGGCACCTTCAATACCAAATCCCCCCTTCCCCCACGCCTCCCCTCTTGGAAAGTTTGTCCCCCTCCCACCCTACTGCTGAAAAATACTCCCTCCATTAATTTTTAAATAATAAACCATCCCAACCTTTATTTCAAATTACTACTTCATCAATAAACAATGAAATCCTTCAAATAGAATCCAGAACGATCCAATAACTACTTTTAATTCTATCTTACGTGTTTTGCTGTTGGAACACCAAAGCAATAGGAATCTTTTACTCCTCCACTGGTTAGAATATTAGCACTAATTCCTCAAACTATGGATCTGTTAAATTAGAGTTAGCGAAATATATATTGCTACCAAAAATTGTATATCCAATCAGCCTCCTCATTGTTTATTTCAATTGGGATTCTAACTGTAGCACAATTAACATATATAAAAGCGAGTCTGTCGGGATATCTGTTCGTAATGCTGGCTCAAGTGGGCTTAAAATTCGTAAGGGATTTAACTGGATTGATTTTTTATAGCACTTAGATTCAAAGTTGATTGCTAAGCCAAAAGCTTGATCTGGCTCATCCTTCATGTAATCTCTTACAGGCACATTTGAAAGCATGTAGGTTAAATTTGGTAGAGTGAGGCTCTAAACTATATAGAAATGAGGATATAGGCCACTCAAAAGTTAATAAAGTTATATTTAACCGTGTTGCAACTGAACTGATTGTAGTTCAGTTCCAATTGGGAAAGGTAACAGTCCAGAAGGAAAGGAAAGAGATTAATAATATGATAGCTTTATTCTGAACTTAACATTGTTATGCTGCTTCTGGAAGCCACTAAACCACAATGGAGTAGTATTACAACACGATAAGTATGATGTGAGTGACAAATATCTAATTGAATTTTTTTTCTGAAATTGCCATTGCTCTTAAGTTGGGGATATTGCCTGAATCTCAAAATTTGAAGCAAAATGGTGTATGTTGTTAGATATGTCATGGGGCAACTCTATGAGCGCCCCCTGTGTGTTGTGAGATGTTTTTGCAAACACAGTGCTGATCTCAGTTTCAGCAACTGCTTGACTTTTTAATAGCAATTTAACCCTTGAAACTGTAGCAACAAGATTTATCTGCATAGGTTATCCAGCTTCAGAATGTGTGGATTAAAATTGAAAATAAGTACCAGATTGTTTAACATACTTTTATATGATTTGATGTTTGCTTAAATTCTATGCCAAGGATTAAAGAAACTTGATAAAACAGTGCTTGATTAGTTTAAAGAGATTTGATTCAAGTTATGTGGTTAAATATTAGTTAAAGTGAGAGAAGGTTGGCTTGCTGTAAAGCCCAGCTGTATAGACACAGCAGAACTTACTTTCTATAATTAAAGAGAAAAATAGATAGCAAGAGGTTGGGTTGAACTTCAATGATAGCTTAGCTATCAGTTATTCATAGGGTGTTTATTTATAGTATCTCCCACTGTGCAAAGTTTTGCAAGTGGGAGTGCAAGCAGGGAATGGAGAATCTCAAAAGACTGGGTGATGAAGATTGAAATCAGGCATTTGGAATATAGTCAAACCTTTGTTCTTCTACTATCTGGGTCTGGATTATCAATTCTTGATTGTATCTAATGGCTTACTATCATGAGGGGAAATGGGCCTAAGTCTTCCTCAAGGTCTAATTTTAGATTGGGTAGTAAGATTTGGCAAGAGTCTGGAATAAGCCATGTGGTCTGGGCCCTGGATCCCCATTGATTGGTTCCAGGATTGATGGCCAGGGTTTGGATTTTTTTCCTGAATTGTTCAAGGACTGCATGACCTGCTTTTATTTTTATCCCCTAACTCTGGGACTTATCTGATTGGTTCTGTCAGGAATGACAATTTGGATGCTCCTAAATCTCAAAATACAGAACCAGAGTCAAACCCTGAAAAACCCTTTGCAGACCGCCAGGCTCATAGTTGCTACCAGCCCGCCAGGACCCAAACCCTTAGCTACCCTGCAGGATTCTGCAAGCAAACCACCAGTGAAAGATGCCAAGAATTCCCCCAAGGTGCCAACACCTGACACTGGCGGTTTGCCCGGTGAAATAGACAAATCTTCCCCTGGGAATTATTCCAAACTCTCCCAAAGTCCCGAGGAAGGCACTGAACCCAAAGAGGCACCCAACATTTGAATCAATAAACAGAAGTATTTGAAGTCTTTTCACCATGAAGCGGCCAGTGGCAGACCGCCAGTGCCAAGCGCCACACTGCCATCTGAGACACCCAATGCCAACCCACCCGAGTCCAGAAAACCTGACCAAGAAGTGAAGCCTGACAGTGAGGGATAAATACCTGCCAGTCCAAGGCCAAAACCCCATTGTCATTTTTAAATAAAGGTTATAAGATATTAGCTTCCCCAATTCTTGCCATATTTTATCCTTGTAATATGTCATTTCACTCAAAGATCATCTGGTCCACCCGCCAACCCGCCAGCTACGTACCGCCTGCCAGGTGCCCCCTTTGGTCCCGTCCACTTCACGGAGTATCCCCTAAAGCCCAAGTACAGAGACTATACCAACAACATACTAGCCCGGGATCCCTTGGCCGGAATCACTGAGAGAACCAGATACAACCAAGAAGGCCTTTGGTACATTATCAAACCCGGCCTGTTCAGAGATAAATACAACTTCCTCCCTGCCTACCAAATAGACATGGATCCACCCGTCACCCCCAAGCCAATGCCTGCCTCTGCCGCCAAACTTCCACTGGACCATACCAACAAGCTTTTTGGAATTGTATATATAACTCTCACAGGAGTAATAGATACTATTGTTCCCCCCGCCGGTCCGTGGTCGTGGTTGGGCAAGTCAATGTCCTACCTCAATAAGTTAGCACCAATCCTTTGGGGGGCCCTGCCCACCCAGTCCGCAACCCGCCAGTCCCCAGACGCTAGCGAGCCAGCCAGTCAGGGTTGGTTCCCTGACAGGTTCCTCTCAAGATTTTGCGTTCAGATTGGTTTTACGTGCAAAGTGGTCTCTTAACGGGTACTTATTCATTATTAGATGATGCTCAAAATACAAAGAGCTTCAAAATGAGTGGTTGATCATTAATTTTGATTTTGTATTTGCTGAGATACACTTGCATAAATGACATCATTTCATGCAACAGGAGTTCATGCAGGGGGGATTGCTTTTGCTTAATTTAGCTCTTGATTGGCCTTTTTGACCTGGCTTAATTCATTAATATAATTGTAGGCGCTGTTGAGAGCTCTTTAATGTGGGTTTGGGCATCAGCATCCGCTGATTAAGAGCTGAGATATGATTGCATGAATTACGTCATCTATGCAACCATACATCATGCTTAATGAAGCAATGGCATCTCAATCAGGCATTTCGCGATTCTTCCCCTTTTGCATTAGACTGTGCTTATTTTTTTGCTTTGATCCTTATTCAGAGCTTATGTCATGAGTGATCCTGACACTTGCCTATTCTAATCTTATCTAATTTGAAGTTTGATAATAGAATATTCCACTTGGATGCATCATCTGATCCAAGTAGCTATAGATTGTTTAAAGTTTACCCTGCTTATAATTCTATCATCCTAGTAAGGAGTTATAGTGAAGGAAACTATAAATAATAATACTAAGACTCAATAAAAAGGTTTCATCAAATTTAGGGTAGCAAAAAATACTTTTCAGATAATTCTAATTAAAACTGTACCAAATATGATAGCTCTCCCAGTGGGATACAGAAAAAGTACTGAAATTCAGCTTGTGTAGTTTCAAAGGCCTAGACACAATTTATTACATCTGAAATCACACTTTTTACAAATGATAATCTAAAGGCAGTATATCTCTAAGGAAACTAAGCCAATCTCAATGTCCAATAGCTTATTTTAAAGCCACATATTGGCTCTATATTTTGATAAAATTATGGAGAAAGTGGTGAAAAATAACATTTATGGCTTTGCTAAAATCAATAATATTTTACCACTTATCTAGATTTCTATTTTATATTTATACTTGAAATATTCAATTTTCTTTAAATAAAATTAATTCAAATTAACATTTACAGTTGTTTTCAGACCTATGGTTTTAAGCAAAAAAACTCATCTGTAAGCAAAAACAACTGAGATTTAACCAAAATCAATGCATCTCAGAACAAAATCAAAGGATATCTGAATAGAATCAAAGTGAACCTAAATCTATTGTTAATCAATATAAATTCAAATTTTAAAATTTTGTTTGCATCTGAGTTGATTTTGCTTACAGCAGAGTTGGTTTTGTTTACAGATGTATTGATTTCACTTACAGATGAGATTTTTGCTTAGTGCCTTAGCTTTGAAAACTAATGTAAAAAGAATTTTAAATAAGAATTTTAAATTAAGTAGATGATAAATAATCTTAGAATAAAGTTAGGTCAAATAAATTCAAATATTATACTAAATTTAACTTTATATAATCCTTGGACAGGGCAACCACCTAGTAGAACAATGAAAGAATAGATTGCTGATAGAAAGTTTTAATATACAGCTTCACTTTTTATTAAAATTTTGTAAAAATAAATTGTGGGTTTACATCAATAATAAAATGTGTGAATGTGCTAATTGATAAGGAGCGCCTTTTGGGGAAGCTTTGAATATGGAATTAGGAAAAAGAGAAGTATATTTTATTGGATAATACTTTAGACTTATATAGCTTTAGCTGTGGCAGAGATTTAGTTGGATCAAACCTAGGGGTTGGTCATGTGCAAGATGGGTTCAAGTTGCTGGATACTTGGATGTTCAGATGATATTGCTTGGTTGCCATTTACGGCATGTCAAACTGTATATTGGAAAGGCACCAAATCAGGCAATGACAGGATGTTAAGTGGATTGGTGGTAGCCAAAGTACTTATACATCCAGATCCTTGACACAATATTAAAATAAATTGTAAAATATTTATGTTATGCTACCTGGTAATATTAAGCCAAGCAACATATTTTATAGTAGTATCAAATTATGAAATAATTTCCCTGAGCAACATTTTGCCAAAGATGCATCTGATGACTGCTTTGTGAGAGCTGGTTAGATATGATGTTATCTTTCCATTGAAAACTAAATAAAAACTATGTTATAACTTGTATGTGTGCCTATTTATTTTACATTTTAGTTTGGTTATTTTTTCTTGATTTATCTCTGAATATCATCATGGTTTCTATTTTAGTGATTTGGAGGGCATAATATCTTTGAAAATCCTGCTTTGGACAGGTTTGTGTTTTGTTTAATTTTTTATACCCTAAAATGGTGATCCAAATTGTATTTTTCAGGATTTTATTCATAGTAGAGCTTCTCAATTTGGTTTTCTATGCCCCAGTCTATTTCCTGGTATTCAATTCATATTCTAGACTATGAGTGATTTTATTTACTATGGAATTTTGTTTACAATTTGTAATCTGGCAGTTGTATTTGTCAATCTCATGTTTATAAAAAATCATAGCAAGTTCTAATTGGTGGATTCAAACAATCCATTTCCAATTCCTAATTGTTCATTTTTTCATTTGGGATTTGCAGCCACAACTTGAACCTTGCAATAGTCTACAAGATCCTGAACTTTTATTTAAATAAGATTCCAAAAAAGTTAATTAACAATAGTCAACCCGTATTTTGGATTGCAAAGTATGGATGTTGGATTTGAAAATCCTAAATTTTTCCCAAAAGGGTTTTAATTAACGGTGCTATAAGTTTCATGGCTATTATTTTATCCTAAAACAAAAGCTTTTCAGATTGATCCCACTATAATAGTGTTTAGAAGTAAGCACCAAAGCATAGGGCTTCCAGGCCAATCACCCTAAGATAAAAGACCTATCAGCCAATTCTCTTGGGATAGTTATGATTAGTTTGAACTATATTTGTTGCCTATCACCTCTCACCTATAGAAGACATCCTCTGGTTTTCTAGCCCTGGACCTTGGCCCAGGAAATTACTATTATCACTCTTCAAGAGGAAAAGTTGGTGAAAGTTATTACAATGTACATGTGATTAAGATCTTGGGTCAGATGCTCTTAGCATACCACCCTGGCATCATAGATATGTTTCTTTCAAAATATTGTCGAGGGTCTAGATGTACAAGCATTCTGGCTACTTCCAACCTACTTAACATCCAGCAATTGCCCAATTTAGTCCCCTTCCAATACACCATTTGACATACTGAGAATGGTAACCAAGCAATATCACCTGGCCGTCCAAGTATCCAGTGGCTCAAACCCATCTAGCACATACCAACCCCTAGGTTCAATCCAACTAAATCCCTGTCACAGTCAAGTCTATATAAGTCTAAAGTATTATCCAATAAAATTATACTTTTCTTCTTTCTCAATTCCATATTTGAAGCTTCCCCAAAAGCGCTTCTTATCACTGATAGCAGCTACAGTTTTTGACCACGCCAATGAAAGAGAAAATGACTGAATAGAACCCGCCCACCTTTGCTCACATACTCAACCAGGCCACATCCCAGGATACCTGGAAGACATACTTCCGCGCCCACGACATTGTCAAAGATATACCCAGTGAATGCACCGTATTCAAAGGTCTGGTCATGCCCAAAGCATGCGCCAAGATTATTCAATACAGTTGCTCTCTTCAACCACAAACAAATGCAATACCACCTATCACAGGTGAAGTTACCAACACCAAATACATTGGTATCATCAAGTTCTTTGGTAAAAACAAGGAAAATGTCATCAACTGGCTAGACCACTCAGCTGCTAAACTCTGCGCCAACCACATCCCCCATGAGAAATGGGTCCAGGAAGCCAACAAGCGCCTGTACAAGGCTGCAGCTAGCTGGTTTGCCACCTGGGTTGGCTCACAAACTGACAAACCAGCTTGACAACTGGGAAGTGTTCAAAGCAGACATCACCCACAATTTCCACATCACCAAATCCCTCCAAGTCATTGCAATATAGCTCAGTGATCCTCCTCAGAAGACCACTATTGCAGCTTACGCCAACAAATTTGAGGAAATACGTTGCAAAATACAAAACCCAGCTCAAGCTGACAATGTACATACCAGAGTCTCATTCATCAACAGAATGAAACCCTCTGTTGCTGCCCTCATCTGCCCAGAGGCAAACACCTCCATGCCCGCGCTCATTGCAGAAGCCAAGCGCACTGAAAAATGCGCCAACATGGAATATGCTGCACACAACAGCAACCACACCTCAAATGGCAATGGCAGAGAAAACTCCAATGGCAATAAACGCCAAAATCCAACCATAGCAACAGCAACTCCAATTGCAATAATGGCAATCACAGCCAAAGCGCAAACTGCTCCCGTCTCAAGAAAGAGGACACTGCCAAAGTTAACAACGCTGAAGTAGCAACCTGCTATGAATCTGACCCCACATTCTCTGACCTCAAAGGTCTCAAAACAGAGGAACAGGGAAAAGAGGAGGAGGAACAGGCTTAAGTGCCCCTGTCTCCCCCAACTTGACAAGAAATTGTACCATGGCACAAACTTTGCTACCTGCATCCCCTATGTCCCGCAATCCTCCATTTTTATGAACTTAAAAATTAAAGATCACTCACAACTTCTTGTCTACCCATGCCTTTACAAACCACAACACGTAAAATTTTATTTGGCTCTGGTGCATAACACACCACGGTTAGCAAACCATTTGTAACCAAGTACAAAATACCAGTTGTCAAATCCAACTTCAAATACGCCAGAATGGTAGACAAATCAAAAGTTCTACTCAAAGGCAAAATAACTCCCTTCAGAATTGACCTCCAAGGCATACAAACGTCCATCAAAGGACTCATCATGAACAACATAAACTACAACATTGTAGCAGGCATGGACTGGTTCATCCAAGTGAACCCCAGCGTATGTTGGGAAACAAAAACCATGACCATCAAACGCAACGGAGTCAATTTTAGCATCCTCAAAGAACCCAATGACGTCATCCTAAGAGACATAGTATTTTTCCAGGTCATAAACCAAGATGACTCATAAAATCTAACCAAAGATAGTATCCTCCACATAATAAGGTACACTGAGTTCAATAACATACAAACAACCAAAACCCAATGCCCAGAACTTGTGGCACTCCTAAATGAATACACTCATGTATTCAAAGAAGAACTCACAGAGTTACCCCCCAAACGGGAGGTCAAACATGGCATTGACTTATGCAAAGCCATGCCTAAACTTGCACCCCTCTACAGACTCTCCCCCATGGAGACCAAAACCCTCAAAACACACATTGAGGACAATCTAGCAAAAGGCTTCATCTGCCTGTCTGAATCCCCATGGGGGGCAGTAGTATTCTTTGTAAAGAAAAAGGAAGGCACTCTATGTCTAGTAACTGGCTATAGAGCTCTCAATACAAGCACAGTAAAGAATAAATAGCCTCTTCCACTTATAGAGGATCTGTTTGCAATACTCTCAGGTGCCAATTTTTTCTCCAAAATTGACCTCACCTCAGGTAAAACCAAGTTGAAGTAAAGGAAAAGGACATACCAAAAACTGTGTTCTTTACACAATTTGGATCCTTTGAATGTAGATTAATGAACTTTGGGATGACCAACGCTCCTGCAACGTTTGTCACCATGCTGAACCAAGGACTAAACGGTCTCTCAAATACATTATGCTACCTTGACAATATCATAATATTCTCAAAAATCAAAGAGGAACACCTCACACATGTCTGTGAGACACTTGATCAACTCACAAAGCACAAACTTTACAAAAAAACCAAGTAAGTGCCAATTTATGGAAAAGGAACTCATGTTCTTGGGCTACATTGTCTCTGAAGGTGGCATCAAAGCAGATCCAGACAAAATTAAAGCCATAAATAACATGCAACACCCCACCTCTGTTAAACAAGTTAGATGCTTTCTCAGAATGGCAGCTTACTAAGGAAATACATCAAAGACTGCGGAAAACTAACCTCACTAATCAATGACTTAACCAAGGGTAATGCCAAAAAGAAATTCATCTGGACTCCAGAATGTGACAAGAATTTCCATTTATTAAAACAAGCTCTGATTGAAGCACCAATCTTGCAATACCCTAACAATAACGGGTGCTACGAGCTCAAGTCAGATGCCAGCAACACCACCATTGGCATAGTCCTGTGTATCTGCCAGCCAGGGCAGCAAGACTTCCTGCCAGTATGTTACAGAAGCAGAAAACTAACTAATACTGAGCAGAGATACCCAATCCACAATAATGAATTGCTAGCAATATACCACGCTTGCAAGAAATGGAGATGTTACTTAGAAGGACATTTAAACGCCTGAGTACTAACTGGCCATAAATCCTTAATCTATTTCAAAGCTGAAAACGCACTCGCACAACGGCAAGCCAAATGGATGTCCTTGCTGGAACAGCTTAACCTGGACATCCAATACAAAAAGGAGGCAGAGCTGGTCACAAATGATGTGCTCTCTAGACTATGTCATCCTAGAGAGGGTCACCCTGGCCACCTGGACCCTGACTGGTCAAACTTGTACAACACTGAGTATAAAACAAAGGAAAAGACCCCTCAACACATCAACTGACCCACAATACATTAGTAAGAAACAAAAAGTACTTCCATGTATCAAATGGCACAGTATACCAAATTATTAATGACAAACATATCCTGTACATCCCACTTGCACAAAGAGTTGATACCATACTAAGACATCACCGCCTGCTAGGCCATACAAAGGCTAGCAACCTATACCTCACACTAAAAGAGATAGTATGGTGGCCCAACCTCAAGCAGGATATAGTTGATGTTCTGAAAAAGTGCACAGTGTGCAAGAAATATACCAGTACAAAGGCTCCTCAGCCAACGGTCAGCCCAGTACCAGACCCTGAACCATTTAAGGTTTGGGGGCTAGACGTAGTGGGGCCCTTCCCAGAAACAAAGACAAACCAACAATCTTAATTGTAGCTATTGACTTTGCCACACACTGGCCCATCTGCTGGGCAACAAAGGACCACATTGCAGAAACATCAACTGTTTCATTAACAAAGCAATCATAGCCAACTATGGCACTCCAGACTACATCATAACTGATGGAGCAACAGAGTTATCAGGTCACGTAGTTAATGACAAATTAAAATCCAAAAACATTAAACATTCCATAACCTTGCCCTACAGGCCACAGGCCAAAAGTAGAGTGGAACACCTAAACGGCAGCCTTATCAGGACCCTAGAGAAAATAATGGATGGAAAAGCCAAAGAGACATGGCCACTATACGTGAAACATGCATTACTAGTATCCCAAGTCTGCACCAATCAAGGAACAGGCTATTCACCGTTTGAGCTAACATACAGGTACAAACCAGAAATAATTACCCACAACAAGCAGCCATACATAAAGACCCCCAGGGGAAACCCCCCACAGTAGAACAAGTACCAAATCTACAACACATACGCCTCAAAGCTAAAATAGCAGAAATAAAGAGGCTCAACACACAAAAGGTAACCTCCACCGAGGAACCACTTCCCATCAACTCCCCTGTCTGGGTTCTAGCTGGCAACAGAAAGAAACTAGACTCAGTACACAGGGGACCAGGAAGAATCATCAAGTACAGCCCAGAGCACAATACTTACCTAGTAAAATTCCAAAGTGCCAAAAACCCAATTATCAAGAAACACCACAGAACCTGTCTCTGCCTCAGTAAAGGAGAGCACTCGACCAGACTGGTTCCAACTAGCAAACAGCTCCAGGAGCATTAGGCAGCAGTTGTTAAGACAAAGCCCCCTCCTGATGCACCAGAGTAACCCCTTAAGGGGGGTGTCAAGGGTCTGGATGTACAATCATTCTGGCTACAACCAACCTACTTAACATCCAGCCATTGCCTGATTTAGTCCCCTTCCAATATACTGTTTGACATACTGATAATGGTAACCAAGCAATATCATCTTAACGTCCAAGTATCCAGTGGCTCAAACCCATCTAGCACATGACCAACCCCTAGGTTTGATCCAACTAAGTCCCCGCCACAGTCAAGTCTATATAAGTCTAAAGTACTATCCAATAAAATATACTTCTCTTCTTTCTTAATTCCATATTTGAAGCTTCCTCAAAAGGTGCTCCTTATCACTATCTTAGACTAGTTCAGCTGTTATTGCAAGTAATTGTATCCCTCACAACCAAGATCATAAAATGAAAAAAATTCTGGAAGATAGACAAGATTCAGGATTAATTTTGGGATTATTTAATGATACAGGATCAGAATACAATTAAATAATTAATTGTCAAAATAGTTTGATTGAGGGATTATATAAAGAACCGGATTTGAGCCCAACCCCTGGCTCTGAGGAAACAAAAGTTGCTAGCCATAGCAAAATCTATATGATTACCTTGGAAAACAAGTGCTTTTTCCTTTTGTTTCTGATAAAAAAATCTCTAGACCAATTTAACCCAAATCAAGTACAGATACAGATAAACTTGAGAAGACAGCTCCAAGAAGTGAAACCAAGAATCCGCTTAATTCATTAAGCAATCAGTCAAAATTGAAGTTTAGAAAGACAATGTCAGAGAGATAAGGGCTAAAACCAATGAAATTAGCAACAAACCAATCAAATAAAGAGGTTGGTAATCCAATCTGGCAATTAGCACCTGCCTGCAAGGAAATACTTCTGCCTGTTCACCATCCCAGATATTTATATCCTTTTTTCCAGCTTCAGAAGTTTGAAGGCATTGCAATAGGAAATTCAAAGAGCACACTGTTATCACTCCCAAGCTTGCCAGCCACTTCAATTTAAGTAACTCCTGGGTTATAAATTGATAGACATGCTGAGTTGGAAATTTGTTCCAGCAGCTTCAAACTTTGTTAAAACTAGTGTTTCTATATTTCATTCTTAGAAGATTATTTACTAGACTTATTTCAATAAAAGAACCAACATGAAGCAGTTGAAACTCTGCTTCATGTTTCTGCTTGCCCTTTTAGAATTTTTATTGAGTAAGAAAACTTTTGATACTAAATATATTTCCACAAAGGGGATCAGCCATTTCACTTGAGGCTATTTTTATACCCAAGCCAAGCTTTCCAAGGGTGAAGAGAAGCTGATGTCACAGTCTACCACATTAGTTTGAACTGATGCCACTTGGTATATATTAGGATACTCATATGTATACTTTTTCCTCTAAAGACTCACTCCTTTCATGGGACAGTACAAAGTTTGGGGCTATATTATCAGCTTGTTAATGGTGGGATTTTCCGTAGGATCTATCTTGATTGGTTTTAAACCCACTGTCATCTTTTATCATTTAGGGTCCTTCCTGCCTCATTATTAATTCCTGACATATGCTTCTCTTTGTCAATTTATTTTTCTTTCCTAGAGGAGTAAGCAGATACATGAAATTAGCATGAACAGATGGTACAACACACCATTTTGAAAACAGCATCTCAAAAAACGCCATCTCAAATTTAATTTGAGATGGCGTTTTTTGCGTTAGTGATTTTGAATCATAAAAACATAAAATAAACAATAAAATAGTTAAATTTTCATATAATTTTATAGTACAGCATCTCAAATTTAAGCCATCTCAATTCTGTCACTTCAAGTCAGATTAATTAAAACTTATTTTGCTAACTTTATTTACATATGAAAACACTTAGTGTGGGGCATGTTTACGCCATCTCAACTTTACATCATTTCAAATTATGCCATCTATCTTAAACTAAAATAAGCTTATACCCAAACTAAAATAAAGCCTGTGGTATAGTGCCAGAAGATGTTCCTATAGTATTAATCTAAGCCATTTATAAAAGGAACAACCCAAAAAGACGCCACTATGATAGTCCTTCTAGTGATTGTCATTGCTGGGTAAAAAAAACCAGTTTTGTTATATGTAATTTATAACTTTATTATACATGGATACATTGATAAGGGTTTTATCAATAAAATATTTTAATAGTGATTTTAATATGGAAGAGGGTGATCTCGCCATTTCAATTTACGTCACTTCAAATTCCACCGAGTTTCACATCACCCAATTGATTTGATGCGCACAATGGATAGGGGAAAATAAGGAGAAATTACATATGACGCCAGGCTACGCTATATTGATTCCCCCACCGCAATTTTTGCTTTTCACTTTTCAGAAGTATAGTTTCACGTCAAAACCAACATTAATAAAAAATGTAAGAAAACATATGAAAATTTTGCAAATATATATTTTTTCATCTTCTCTAGACAACTGGGTACTTTTTAACCCCAGTTGTATAAGCTAGTTTTTGAGAAATTCAAGTTTTACTCTTTGGCCTGGTTGAGGTAGCTCCACTGTAAATTTGTTAATTTAATATAAAAAATAGTCAAAAACACTATGTTTTTGAGCTACAGCACCTTGATTACGTCACTTTGAAAATGCCATCTTGAGAGCAAGTTTTCAGTTAAAACTCAAAGTTTTGCCTACTTGTGTTACAAATAAAAAAATTATTATTTCAAAAAAAAACATTGAAATTTTGATAGTATATATTATTTGATCTCCTTTACAATTCTATGTAAAAAAATTGATACTTTTATATTGAAAACATTCTTGTGTTTCTCTTTAAAAACAACCCCCAAATTGCTCAATTTTGATACTAATTTACTTTTAGATGTCTCCCAAGTCCATCAACAAAGCTGCGTCCAAGGCCTCCAAGGCCTCAAAGTCAAAGACCACTCCTCCAAAGGCCAAAACTACCCCTAAAAAGCAGCCTGCTAAGGGTAAAGCTCCCCCAAGACCCCTACGCCCTCACCAGAGCCTGAGAAAATAAGCCCAACCCCTCCCCATTCTCCTTTTCTTTACTCCCTGTCAGACCCTCAAGAGAAGTTGTTCAACTTTAACTGCCACTCTGACCCCACTTCAGAGCCTGAGGATGAAGAAGAGCATTATCCTGAGCCTTGTGCTCCTGCAGATGAGCCAATTGAGCTCTGGGATCTTAATACCATCCATAATGTATGCAACAGAAATGGCACATTTGCTGTGCCCGCCACATACCCTGTCAGCTATCCAATTATGACAAAGAAAGGGGGTGCTGGCTTTGTCCACAAGGGCTACAGCTTCAGCTGCAACAACAAGAAGAAGCCCATCTGTCAGCATCACTTCAAATGTGATAATGTTGGCTGTCCAGCTAGACTTACCACCTATGGGTTCACTTGTTTTAAAGCCCTGACTATTGGGCATGACTGTGCTGAGCCCTTTGATCCACTGTATCAACTGATCCACTGGTTTCTTTTCCAGGTCATACCAACCACCAAAGACCAAACTGCAACTGAGGTTGTAAAAAATGCACTCATTAATCTAAATGATACCCAACTTGCAACTATTGGTGGCACCTCAAAATTACAGAGATATCTCAATGATCATATATATGCTCTGAGCACTGAAGGTGTCAGTGCTTCATCAATTGACCAATTGATCATTACTGAGGAGAAAAAACTATCTTGCCATGAGGAAGATTCCTTCTTCATGGTGATGGTCAACATGCCCCAGAGAGTATCATCTGCTTTGCCACAAGCCAGGATCTTTGCAACCTTTTAAAATGCAAGACCTGGCTTGCAGATGGAACATTCTCAACCTGCCCAAAGCTCTTTAGCCAGCTTTGGAATATTCATGGGCAGGTTGACAATCTTATTCTTCCCCTGATATTCTTTTTCCTCCCAAATAAGAAGCAGGAAACTTATTTCTGGGCTCTAACAATATTAAAGGCCAAGTTGGATGAGATCCTCCCAACTATTGAAGAGGAGCCAAAGGAGACTAGAGGGCGCAAGAAAAAGGCCCAGTCAGAGGAAGCCGCCACAATCAAGAAAAAGCCTGAAAGCCTTCCATACCATGAATACCTGATAGTAGATTTTGAGCAGGCTCAGGCCAATGCTTTTATTAGAGTCTTCAAGAGCTCCCCTCAGGGATGCTACTTTCACTTTCACCAGGCACTCTGCCGCCGCCTTCAAAAGTGCTCTGCACTTCATGAGCTGGTCTACACTGAAGGCACAAAGGAAGCAAAGGACGTGTTCAACTGCTTTGCTGCCCTTGCCCTTGTGCAGAAGGAGGAGACAAATGCCTTCTATGACGGCCTCCTCTGCCATCCCTACATTATTGCCAACCAGGCAGCCTTTGCTCCATTCATAGAGTATTTTGAAACTCAATGGGTTGGAGTGTTTTAAGGAGCACACCACATCAGAAAGGGTGGTGACTCAATCCAGTGGAACTGCTTTAAGAAGGTAAAGAATGGCCTAATCAAGACCATCTCTTCTCTTGAAGGTTGGCATAGTCAATTTTCCACAAGGGTCTGGGTTCAGAAGCCCAAGTTCAACAAAATCATGGTGCATCTCAAAACCCAGCAGTCCATCTCCGCCTGACTCTTTAAAACAGGCATCAAGACCAAGAATGATCCCTCCAAGCAAACCAAAGCGGTGAAAAAGTATACAGAGATTAGCAAGGTGGTCCTTGCCTACTATCCCAAGGATAGCAAGCTTGAGCATCTCCAAGCTATCTCAGTTGCTCTTTCAACCAATGTATGATCCTTCATCAATAAACACCACTCTATCTTCTCTATTATTTACTTTAATTTTATCATTATTTTAATTTTATTTGTTATTTGGTACAAATATATGTTTATTTTAAAGCATAGTTTATAGATAAAATATATGAAAATGGTTGTTTTTGGGATTATTTTAACTTTTGGACTTTACGCAACCTTGTTGCTACTAATTGACCCCATTTTTTATTGCAGATTTGGAATCCTGAGGCTTTTTAAGCCTAGAAATGTTTTTTGAATTTTTATTTTTGGGAATTTTTAGGTAGTTTTTGGAGTTCAAAAAATCTAAAGTTTTAAAACCATTTTTTCTTAGTCAAAATCCTGTAAATCAAAATGGCGTTTTTACTAGTAAATTGAGATAGCAGAAATTCAAGATGCCGTATTTCAAGATGGCGTTTTTTGAGATGCCGTTTTTGAAATGGCGTATCCTACCAAACAGATGGGGTGTTTCACACTGCTGTTGTCAGGGTTGTCTTTTTTCTTAAATTTCACTGCTATTATGAACAACTTTTTAGATTGCTTTTTTATATATTAGAAAATTCCATATTGTTTTATATTTCTTTTCATCCTCATTTTTATCCAATCTTCCCTTCTTGTGGTTAAATTCAGAAGTCTAATACTTCAATAGTATTAAAATACTTTAATACTTTGAAGCTTTGATTTTTTACTTAAAATTAAATAGTCCCTTTACTTTGGTTTTTGGATATATTAATGGTCCAAAAATGTTAGAAAATATGTTTTGGTTTACCTTTTGCATTTATTTATTAGATTGAAATCCTGCTTCTTATTTAAACCTCATATTAGTTTAGCTGAGTTTTGGCTTCTCTTTTCACCTTTTCTTATATGCTCTTTCTCTTGGTCTCCCCTTAGCACCTTGTGTTTTTTCTTTAGGTTTCTTTTTAAAAACTAATGTCACTCCTCCTGTCTGTTCTTTGGCACTTATGTTTCTGTTTAACCAAAAAGAGTTAAACAATGAGTCATTTTACTATATTGGCATATGATACTTTCAACTTATTTCCTGGACCATTATATTTATGTTTAAGAGCTTTAATCCTCTCCCCTTTACATTTACCATGGATTTTAAGGAATGCATAAGTACCATTGAGCCATCATGATTAATATCAAGCTTGAGATTGTTTGACTTGTACCTTGAGTAAGTTCCTTTTGGGTTTTGTGCCTGTTATTTTCTTTTCTTCTCATATTTTATACTTTTTTATTAGGAAAATTGGATCTTCTTTTATGATAACTTTTAAAAAATTTGTACTCCCAGCTGGATATTATATATAATAATACTTGATCTATTATCCTTGACAGATTCAACCATGTTGTTGACTCTAAATAATATCCAGATCCTGAAGTTAGACTCATCAATCAGTCTTCTGTTACTAAAGCTGGATTCTATTTCTTATTCCTTAGCTTGATTAACTGTTTAAGCCCCCACTTCATGTCACTGTAGATTCCATAATGCTGGGAATTATCTTTCTGAGTAAGAAAGCTTGAAAAGCTGGAAAGCTGTTAACAAAATTAACTGATTTGTGGATTTAAATCAAACAGTTGATTGAAAATAGGTTACAGCTGCTCTAGTCCGCCAATTGTATTTGATTCCCCCTTACAAGCTGACATTCATAAATTGACGTAATATGAGAGTCACCAGATATGATCTTATTTATCAGCATGGTCATCAGAAGTTGGTCACACAAGGGTTCTTTGCAAACTGGACTAGGTATTCACTTGACAATGCAGAAGGAATAGGAGCCAAGGATCCAGGTGGTGTTGCTTAGTCAAATTTTGATATACATTGGATAATTTTCACTGTTTCAACTCTTAAGAGTTGAGTCCTCCCAAAATTTTACTCAATAAAAATTAAATCTCCTCTGGCCTAATTTATTTTGAAATGCATTCTGTAGTAGACCTGCTGCACTACATTCCCCACAATTTAATTCTTGGCCAAATCATTACAGGAAGATGGGCCCTGTTGTTAGCACTTTGTCATTGCCTCCGCCCAATGCAATCCAATGCCCGCAAATCTAGGAGTTTTCCCCACCGTATCTGAAGCTGAGACATTTTTAACCTCTCAATGTCCTGAATTTTACACCAAAGACTCATTGATCCTCTCTCAGGCTATTTATCTTGGGCTCCTTTGGTTAGGGTTAATCATTTTTGTTTAACCCTATTGTATTGTTTGAAAATTTCACAAAACAGTATTTGAAGCTTTGTTGGTGGTTAATCATCAGCACTATGTGGATTTGGGTGGTGATTCCTCACTATCTGGAGACTGCTTCTTACTATCTGACAATTTCTGTCACACTTGACTTCCAATAAGTTATTGGGAGCACTGGTACAGATAGTGTTATAAAATTTACTAACATTTGTTTATTTGATCAATATAAACATTTTAGATCTTAAGGCACTAGGGCATAATTATCTCTTAAATAGCTCCAGACCATATAACCATGTCTGTTATAAATGAAGACTAGCAGTGATTTTATTTTCTCTCTTTGGACTCACAAAATGTTTTTATCCTTCCTGGTATTTTTTACTATAGATTGTATAATGAGTTGGAAAAATATTGGGGTGCTATTATAAAGCACATTTTCCTGAATAGAATTATTGATTCAATGCCGGCTATTTCCCCAGATGTATAGTAGGACCCCATTATCCTTATTGACTAAAGGACGGGCCATACTCCTTGCATCTGTAGACCTCTTAGGAAGTTTTAAAGCTCCAAGTCACCAACTCTTCCTGTGCAATCCTGACGTTAGAAATTCAAGCTTTTGTTCTGGAAGACGGCATGCTATCATGGTAAGCAGACGTCTGAAAAAGTTCAAGGTTGCTGATGAGCTTTGAAAGAAAGTTCACAGAAATAGTTTAAAATCCACAGGGCGCATTTCTAAAACAAAACTGTATCCGATCTTATCAAGATCTAAGAGAGCTGACGGATGCTTACATATACTTTATGTATAGCTGGGGCATGTCTCTTATAGGACTTTAGTTGACAAATCAGGCTAAGAAAGAGCTTTGCTTAAAGTTGAAACTAAGGGGTATCTATAGCCGTTGCTGGCTTGTATAGGCTTTGTATATAGGTTGGACTATAATGTAAGGGGTTTAAAGTATATTTAGAATAAAAGTAGTGAAATTTATTCTATTCCTGGAAAATCCTCACTAATCTTATCAGGGGATCTCTTTTTAGAAGCCGAATTAAAATGATCGAAAATCAAAAAGCTGTATGACACCTGAGCAATCTAGGCCTGTTTTATTGGAAATAATAGCAATTGCTTCTCCTAGGGAAGTTATCAGTAATGATTGGGTTATCAGAGAGGTAGCTATAAATTAATATAAATCAATAAATAATTTTCTAGGATTCCATATAATTTGTTATACTCAATTTATAACTGGTTTCTTTAATATAGTTGTTACGTGGATATGAAATAGATTGAAGCCAAGGGTATTGGTACTATGGAATAATGCTAGATCATCTAAAATTCCAAAAAAATACTCATTCTTCCATAGGCTATAAAGATATGTGGACTATACTTTACTTATTCATGATTCAGATCAGCCTAATATTATTCTCCCAGTGCCTCTTTTACCTGAGACTACGTTTGACGGAGTTGGCTAATACCTGTATCCGTCATAACCTGATTATATTTATTCTGGGGCTGGTTACTTCAGAAACACAATGATAAATCAACTGAAATTTTAGCCCCATTTACCAGCCACTCTTATGAGCCACAGATTTACGCTTGGACAAGCTCTATATTATGTCGAGTGTCTTTTGATGGGTTGTTTTTATTTCAAACGTAGTATCCATCAACAGGTTTGGTTAATCTTAGTTTATCGGATCATTTATATTAGCCCAGCTTTGATTTTTTTAGGTTTCTGATTCCTGTATATCTTCTATTCCAAGCTGTCGTTGGTGTGTTGCAATACTGGTGCCGGACACACTACGGAGTTGATTATGAGGTCGCATTAACATCCATGTTAATATTGAGTGCGGTTATAAAAGTATGGTTTGAAGGATATGACGCCAGGCAAGCCTATTGAACTGTTAAGGATACAATATAAATGTATGAATCAAAGCGTAAATGGTTTTGAGGATGATTGTTTGGATGACTCATTTAGGGATTCTAGTTGTTGCTAATGAGATATATCAGCTAGTAAATAGTCATGATAAACCTGTTGACCTTTGGTATTCTATAATGGTGGCGGGTGATTTTAACTATCTAGTATTTGAACTATACAAGTAGAAATTTATATCATAAATAAATATTGCACCGGTATTGTCGCCATGACAAAAGAGGACTTTTGCGTTAAAGGGTATGCATCCCATATGCTGAGTATTCAGGGTAAATGAGTGAAACCTAGATGGGCCAATCACGAGGAGATGATCGAGATTTGAAAAGGAAAAATGCTGAAATCGGAGTGCAGGAAGTTCAGAGATGAAAGTGCCCGTTGGTGTGATTACTCGGAATTCAAATACTGGAATATAAGTTCTAATGTTAATTTATTGGATATTGGAGTAGGGATGGATTTAAATACTTTAATAAAACCTTCATTAAATCGCTTGGCTCGCCACACATCACTTCATGCCGAGCGTTGCTAATCCATTAAGGGGTAAACAACCCTGTCTTGTATGCTTCATATAAGGGGTTGTAATTATAAAAACAACATGTATATAATGACTTCAAAGATACTAGAAAACTGCATGATATCTATTCCTTTAATTGTTTTATCTTCAGCTGCCGGTCAATTTCCCTCGGGATTCGGAGCAATCCCTGGCTTAGGAGCCGCCTCAGGATTGGGATCGCTCCCAGGACTCTCTGGAGCGTTATCCGGTATCGGCACCAATCCATTTGGCAGCAACGATATCCTAAATCCAGTAAACGCTGCCAAGAAGTTTGCCGCCACCTTCACGCCAACCACCCTTCCTCTGGGCTTGGAAACTTTCGCAAATGTCCCTGCAGTGCCAAAGAACCCTCCCGGAAGGATTCCTGCATCTTCCATTGAAGATGTCAAGAGGTACTTCATCAATGCCTACATGCCCTTCTGCCCTGCTGAGAAGATCGCTGGGCGCGACTGCATCTGCAAACAAACCTACCCCCACGTGGAATACATTGAAGACAAGGGCACTCAAACCTTGGTGGTTGTCGCCATCAATGCCAAGTACAACCAAATAGTGGTCTCCTACAGAATCACTGACAACATCCAAAACTGGATCGACAACATCAACTTACAATTCAATGATGTTGCCGAGATGCCCAGAGGAGTCCGCGTGCATCGTGGCATTTACTCTGACTTCATGGGAACCTACAACCAGGTCCAGGATTCTGTTAATGCTCTTCTGGACAACCCTCAGTATAAAGACCATGCCCTCTTTATTACAGGGTTCAGCCTTGGTGCCGGAATAGCCCAAGTGTCTGTTCCCAGCTGGTACAATCTTCTTAGGAGCCGAAGAGAGCCTCGCCGTATTGAAGTGATTTCATACTCCAACCCCAGAGTGGGTAACCGCGCCTTTGCTGACTACCTCGAATCACTTAACATCCCCATTACCCGCTACACCAACCAGAACGACCTCGTATCCTTTCTCCCGGGACGCAAACAGGGGTACGTTCATGCCGGCGTTGAAGTTTATGGGTCCAGAGTCAATGGTCAGTATATCCTTCGCCAATGCTCCCAAGAGTACGACGAAGACCCGACATGTGTCCTTGGCACCTTCAATACCAAATCCCCCTTTCCTCACGCCTCCCCTCTGGGAAAGTTTGTCCCCCTCCCACCCTACTGCTGAAAATAAACCCCTAACCAATTATTAAATATGAACCATCCCAATCTTTATTTGAACCTATCTCTTCTTCGCTAAGAAAAGGGGACCCCAGCAAAACTAATCCAAGAACTACCATAAATCCTATCGTGAGTGATTTGGCGCTGGGATACCATGGTCTTTGAACCATGTATCCTCCACCAAGTTACGGTATCATCGGATCCACCGCGATAGAATCACAAAACAACCATGGCTATATCCGGTTTTTCAATATCCCACCAGCCATATCGCAGCACCGTTGGTGTTTTATACGCTAGTTTCAAACATCCAGAAGTGTCAATGGAGCTGTACCTTCTCCAGCTTGCTACCAGCAGCTTTTAACCAAGGTTGGTATATTCTGCTTGTTGACCTGCAAAGGCACCTAGCTCAGTGAGCTGTAAATCTACCGCTGCTTGAGAAGGAATTTTTGAAATCTGTAGCTGTTTAGGAATAGGTCAGCCTCCTGAGTTAGAGGGATCATAAACCTGTGTACTTAGGATCAGTAGTTCATACTACATGGTTCTACCATCTGGAACTGTGTTCATTATACTGTGCTTGATCATAGTTTGGCAAGGATTTATGGGATAAGTTGATGGTTTACTTCTTACATTAAGTGGAAGTGTTAGTTCTACCTTGATTGTGGGGTGGAAACCCCCTACCAGTGATACCACAGCTGTAACAGCTCTGTTGAAAAGGGGTATTAAGAGAGGTGATGAAATAACCACTTTGAGGAGTATCTACTTATTTAAGGAAGGGATAAAAAATTTCATATGCTTAAGGTAGATATCATGATGTGGCTCTAGGGATAAGGATAGTACATATTTGAGTTGGATGGAGGGATGCTACTCCTACTAGCAAAGTGTTGCAACCAATTCTCTCTCCTCGCCTGCTAATGTATATTACAATACACAGGGCGATCAAAGAGCTGCCTCTTGACGTATCTAACAACATGGACCAATCTAAAGGCAGCATCAAATTGCAGGCACTTTTTCCTAATAAGGTAGCTACCTATTTGACTTGCTGATCCCCACACAAGTTATTCCTTGGCTTCAAACCTTACATGGAACATGTCACCATGCTATCCCCTGAAGCATTGTGGCTTTCTCCATATAGTATATTAATCACAATATTCTACAATAAACAATACCTTATTCTATTCATTTCTGTCCTTTATATTGAACTGTTGTCTTCCCCAATTAAGTACTAAACTCTAATTGGTTCAGTTGGAACAGTGGCAGCAGTGATAGGTTCTTGACCTACCTAAAACAAAATTCCCCCTAAGAAAGAACAGAGTACAGGCTGTATGGCTACTCCTCATCAAGAGACCTTCCTCTCAAATCCCTGAGGGAGACATTCCTGAGGGGTATGTTATCTACCAAGACCAGTTAGTACTTACAAGCGTATATAATTGACTTCATCTTGGGCAGCACAATGTGAGTGTCACCCCCGCCCCAGTCAGACCTGTCACAATGCATACTAAAACTCTAATTTGTGTCTTTTGCGGGTGGTGTTGAAGGGGCTGACATTGTTGTTGGCTCCACTCAAACAAAACCCGCTTTTGTATCTGTCAGGTGCCTGAACCCATGTGGGTTGCCACTGCTTTGGGGCGCCTTACAGAGCCTGCCGCAGTATGGTTCACTAACTGGGCCAGCCAGGAGATAGATGTCACTTGGCCGCGTCATTCAGAGATGCCGCAAAATCCCGCTATAATGAAACCTTTTCACCCATTGTGGTGGGAACTCTCCTTCTGGCCATTAAACAGACTGTTTCCATCCCTGAATACCTTGCAGCCTGGCAGCAAGCCTTTGCTGCCTCCCCAGAAGCTGTCACCAACAGGAACACCATGCTCCTTACACTAATAGTCAATGGGCTCAAGTCCCACATCTGCAAGTGGGTTCCCATGGGGCGCTGTACGTCCATTGACAATTGCTACAAGGCCAGTGTGGAGGCCAATAATCAGGCTTTAATGGGCCTTTATAGGTCTAATGACGCATCATCCCAGTCTTGCCCTGCACCTGGCAGTTTCCACAATCAGGTGGGCTGTTGCCAGCCCCACCAACAAGAGAATGGGGCTAAGCGTCCCTGCAAGGGGGAGCTTCAATTAGTACAGATTGAGGACCCAGGAAAATCCTGGGGGTTGTAGATACAAATGGGTTCTACAGCCCCACCTGACTCTTGCCCTCAAGCTCTCCTGGCAAAGGCTCCCTGCAACTACAATGTTCACAATAATGAAACCCTCAATGTCTTCCAAGTTCATAGCAAAGGCCCCGTTCTCCAGGTCAGCTGTTGTTCTTTTAAGATAGCCCGCTTGGCCTATCCCTTCCGTTTCCGTGGGAACACCCACAAACTTTTGGTAGATACCAAGGCCAACCACACTATGGTGGACCAGGCGTTTGCCGACTCTGAACAATTAGACCAAGTACCCAGCAGATTCAAGGCCGTACAAGTAGCTGACTCCCGCAGAGTGGCCATCACTCACAAGACAGTACCCTTCTCCATGAGAATGGGGAACATCCAGGTTAGGCTCTCTGGACCAATCATGACAGGGCTCAGCCACAATGTCATTGCTGGACTTGACTGAATTTGCCACAATCATCCCTACATCAACTGGGACACGTCTGTAAGCATCCTCAATAAAAATGGGGTGGGGTTCCAGATTTACCCTGTGGAAATGAGCAAGTTACTCCACAACACTGTGTTTGTCAGAATAACAGAAACGGTCTCATACAATTTCAAGGGGGGAAAACTAGACTTCAACCAATGTTTAATTAAAGTTATTTGTGCTGAACCGCCAGCGGTCCCTCCCTTGTTATCATCACCACCAGCGCTCGTGGCTCTCCTCAAGGAGTACAAGGATGTGTTTATTAAGACACTTGAACAACTACCTCCTCCCGGGAGATCCAGCACGCCGTACAACTTCAAGGATCCTTACCCAAAGCACAACCGTTATACTGGCTCACACCAAAGGAAGATGAAACCCTCCACCAGCACTTTATGGACGCGCTTGATAAGGGCTTTATTTGCCCCTTGCTCTCTCCATATGGGGCGGCGGTCTTCTTTGTAGCCAAGAAGGACAGGTCCCTTTTCCTGGTCACAGACTACCGTGCCCTAAATGAGGTGACAGTTAATAACAAGTACCCCCATCCATTGATTGACGGCCTGTATGACACACTTGCAGGTGCAAAGATCTTTAGTAAGATTGATCTCACTGTGGGGTACAACCAGGTCCACATTGCACCAGGGGATGAGCAAAAACTGCCTTCTGCACAGGCTACAGGTTGTTTGAGTGTTGGGTCATGAACTTCAGAATGACCAACACTCCCTCCACCTTTGCCATGTTGATGAACAAAGCCTTTGAGGAACTGATTGGAAAGTGCGTGGTTGTGTACCTTGACAACATCATTGTCTTCATTCAAGATCAAACCACACATCTCCAGCACCTCTGTGCTGTCCTTGACACCCTTCAAAAGAGCCAGTTGAAGAACAAACCTTCTAAATGCAAATTCTTTAGGTCAGAGCTCCTATTCCTTGGGCACACCATCTCTGCCCAGAAAATAAAGCCTGACCCTACCAAAATCAAGGCAATCACAAGCATGCCACCCCCACTGATGTGTGCCAGGTGGGTAAATTCTTGGGCATGGTTGCCTATGTTTTTAAGCTCATCCCCAACTGCAGAGAGCTTATTGCACCTCTCACCAAGCTCCTAAACACCAAACAATGCTTCCAATGGATCCCTGCCAGGGATCAAGCCTTTGTGATGTTGAAGCAAAGACTTACAACTGCACCTGTATTGTAGTTCCCCAACTGGAACTACCAATACAAACTCAAGACTAATGCCTCTGACAGAGCCATGAGGTGTGTACTACAGCAGAAACTGACAAACACGTTCCTCCCCGTGGCCTACAAATCCAGGAAGCTCACTGACAAAGTGCAGCACTAACCCATACATGATAAAGAGTTAGAGGTAATTGTGCATTGCATTGAGAAATGGCCTTGTTACCTGGAAGGTGCCACCTTTCTACCCCGTGCCCTGACAGACCATAAGTTGCTTCAGTATTTCAATATGCAGTCCCATCTGACTTGCCGCCAGGCGGGCTGGGTTGAGCGCCTGTCCCCCTACCAGCTACGCATTGAATACAAGCCTGAAAAGGAACTTGTATCTGCTGACGCCCTCTTCAGGCTATATGTGGCGTCAATCACAGGGGAGGACGGCCTAGACCCGGACTGGCCAATGCTCTACCTGCTTCCTGAAGCAATCTGCTATAAAGGTCTTAACTCCAAAACTGTCTCCAAATTAAAAGACAAAAAAGCCAGTTCACCACTGATGCTGGCAAGGTTTGTTGCCAGGCAGGGACTGGGAGAAAGACACTGTACATTCCCACCACCCAGAGGGGAGATACCATACTGCATTACCACCACACCTTAGTTCACATCAGAGGACACAACCTATTTGAGATAATGAAGCGTAAGGTGTAGTAGCCCGTATGTGTCAAGACATCTTAGACCTTTTTGAAACCTGTGTACTGACAAAAAAATAGGTCAAAACCTGTCCCCCAAGTCTGTACTGCCTATCTAGGCAATAAAACCCTTTGAGCAGTGGGCCCTTGACATGGTTAGACCCCTCACTGAGGATAGACTAGGAAAAAAGTACATCATTACAGCCATCAATTATTTTACCCTGTCAAGGATCTGGATGTACAAGTATTCTGGTTACTGCCAACCCACTTAACATCCAGTCATTGCCCAATTTGGTGCCCTCCCAATAAACAGTTTGACATACCAGAAATGGCAACCAAGCAATATCACATGACGGTCCAAGTATACAGTGACTCAAACCCATCCTGCACATGACCAACCTCTATGTTTGATCCAACTAAATCTCTGCCACAGCTAAAGCTATATAAGTCTAAAGTTTTATCCAATAAAAAATACTTCTCTCCTTTCTCAATTCCATATTTGAAGCTTCCTCCAAAGGTGCTACTTATCACTGATAGCAGCTACAGTTTTTGACCACACCAATGAAAGAGAAAATGACTGAATAGAACCCGCCCACCTTTGCTCACATACTCAACCAGGCCACATCCTAGGATATCTGGAAAACATACTTCTGAACCCACGACATTGACAAAGATATACCTAGTGGATGCACTGTATTCAAAGGTCTGGTCATGCCCAAAGCATGTGACAAGATAATTCAATATAGTTGTTCTCTTCAACCACAAACAAACACACAACCACCTATCACAGGTAAAGTTACCAACACCAAATACATTGGTATCATCAAGTTCTTTGGTAAAAACAAAGAAAATGTCATCAACTGGCTAGACCACTCAGCCACTAAACTCCGCACCAACCGCATCCCCCATGAGAAATGGGTCCAGGAAGCCAGCAAGCGCCTGTACAAGGCTGCAGCTAGCTGGTTTGCCACCTGGGTTGGCTCACAAACTGACAAACCAGCTTGACAACTGGGAAGTATTCAAAGCAGACATCACCCACAATTTTCACGTCACTAAATCCCTCCAAGTCATTGCAATATAGCTCAGTGATCTTCCTTAGAAGACCACTATTGCAGCTTACGCCAACAAATTTGAGGAAATACGTCGCAAAATACAAAACCCAGCTCAAGCTGACAACGTACATACAAGAGCCTCATTCATCAACAGAATGAAACCCTCTGTTGCTGCCCTCATCTGCCCAGAGGCAAACACCTCCATGCCCGCACTCATTGCAGAAGCCAAGCGTGCTGAAAAACGCGCCAACATGGAATATGCTGCACGCAACAGCAACCACGCCTCAAACAGCAATGGCAGAGAAAACTCCAATGGCAACAAACGCCAAAACACCAATCATAACAACAGCAACTCCAATTGCAATAATGGCAATCACAGCCAAAGCGCAAACTGCTCCTGTCCCAAGAAAGAGGACACCACCAAAGTTAACAATGCTGAAACAGCAACCCACTATGAATCTGACCCCACATTCTCTGACCTCAAAGGTCTCAAACAGAGGAACAGGGAAAAGAAGAGGGGAACAGGATTAAGTGCCCCTGTCTCCCCCAAACTTGACAAGAAACTTTACCAAGGCACAAACTTTGCTGCTCGCATCTCATGTGTCCCGCAATTCTCCATTTTTATGAACTTAATATTTAAAGATTGCTCACAACTTCTTATATACCCATGCCTTTACAAACCACAACACGTAAAATTTTATTTGGCTCTGGTGAATAACACACCACAGTTAGCAAACCATTTGTAACCAAGTACAAAATACCAGTTGTCAAATCCAACTTCAAATACGCCAGAATGGCAGACAAATCAAAAGTTCTACTCAAAGGCAAAATAACTCCCTTCAGAATTGACCTCCAAGGCATACAAACGTCCATCAAAGGACTTGTCATAAACAACATAAACTACAACATTGTAGCAGCCATAGACTAGTTCACCCAAATGAACCCCAGCGTATGTTGGAAAACAAAAACAATGACCATCAAACGCAACAGAGTCAATTCTAATATCCTCAAAGAAACTAATGACCTCAATCTAAGAGACACAGTATTTGTCCAGGTCATAAACCAAGATGACTCGGAACGTCTAACCAAATATAATACCCTCAACATAATGAGGTACACCAAATTCAATAATATACAAACAACCAAAATCTAATGCCCTGAACTTGTGACACTCCTAAACAAATACACTCATGTATTCAAGGGAGAGCTCACAGAGTTACCCCCTGAATGAGAGGTCAAAAGTGGCATCAACCTATGTAAAGCCATGTCTAAACCTGCACCCCTTTACAAACTCTCTCCCATGGAGACCCAAACCCTCAAAACACATATTGAGGACAATCTAGCAAAAGGATTCATTTGCCTGTCTAAATCCCCATGGGGGACAGCATTGTTCTTTGTAAAGAAAAAGGAAGGCACTCTGCGTCTAGTAACTGACTACAGAGCACTAAATTCAAGCACACTAAAGAATAAATACCCCTTCCACTTATAGAGTATCTGTTTGCAAGACTCCCAGGAGTCAATTTTTTCTCCAAAATTGACCTCACCTCAGGCTACAACCAAGTTGGAGTAAAGGAAAAGGACATACCAAAAATTGTGTTTGTACACAATTTGGATCTTTTGAATGTAAGACAATGAACTTTGGGATGATAACTCTCCCACAACGTTTTTCACCATGATGAACCAAGCTCTGAATGGCCTCTAAAATACATTATGCTACCTCAACAATATCATCATATTCTCAAAAGCAAAAAAGGAACCCCTCACACATGTCTGCAAGACACTCAATCAACTTGCAAAGCACAAACTTTACGCCAAACCTAGTAAGTGCCAATTTATGGAAAAGGAACTCCAGTTATTGGGCCACATTGTCTCTGACAGTGGCATCAAAGAAGATCCAGAAAAATAAAATCCATAAATAGCATGTAACACCCCACCTCTGTTAAACAAGTTAGATGCTTTTTCAGAATGGCAGCTTACTAAGGAAATACATCAAAGACTGTGGAAGGCTCACCGCACCAATCAATGGCTTAACCAAGGGTAATGCCAAAAAGAAATTCATCTGGACACCAGAATGCAACAAGAATTCCCAACTATTAAAACAAGCTTTGATCAAAGCACCAATCTTGCAATACCCTAATAACAATGGGCGCTACAAGCTTAAGTTGGATGCCAGTGACACTGCCATTGGCGCAGTGCTACGTATCTGCCAGCCAGGGCAGCCAGACTTCCTGCCATTATGTTTATGAAGGTAGAAAACTAACCAACGCTGAGTAGAGGTATCCAATACACAATAAAGAATTGCTAGCAATATATCACTCATGCAAGAAATGGAGATTTTATCTAGAAGGAAATTTAAATGTCTGAGTACTAACTGACCAAAAATACTTAATATATATAAAACTCATAATGCACTTGCACGGCAACAAGCCAAATGGATGTCTCTGCTAGAACAGCTTAATTTGGACATCCATACAAAAAGGGGCAGAGCTGGTCACGGCTGATTCTCTCTCTGCGCTATATCTGCCAAGAGAGGATCATCCTGACCACCTGGACCCTGACTGGCCAAACCTATATAATACTAAGTATAAAGCCAAAGGGAAAGCCCCCTCAACACATCAACTAACCCACAATACATTAGTAAGGAAAAAAATATTTCCATGCATCAAATGGCACTGTATACCAAATAATTAATGAAAAACATGTTCCCTACATCCCACTTGCACAAAGAGTTGAAAATATCCTAAGAAATCACCTTCTACTAGGACATACAAAGGCTAACAACCTATACCTCACAGTAAAAGATTTAGTTATGTGGCCTAATCTTAAACAAGATATAATTGATGTTATGAAAAAGTGCACAGTGGGCAAGAAATACACCAGCACAAAGGCTCCCCAGCCAACAGTTAACCCAGTACTGAACCCTGAACCATTCAAGGTTTGGGGACTGGATGTGGTGGGACCCTTCCCAGAAGCAAAAACTAAACAACACTTTCTAATTTTAGCAATTGCCTTTGCTACACGCCGGCCCATCTGCTGAGCAAAAAAGGACCACAAAGCAAAAACAATAAACCAATTCATTAACAAAGCAATCATAGCTGACTTTGGCACTCCAGACTACATCATAACTGATGGAGCAACAGAGTTATCAGGTCACTTAGTAAACAACAACCTAAAAGCAAAGAACATCAAAAATTCAACAACCTCGCCCTACAGGCCACAGGCCAATGGCAGAGTTGACCGCCTAAACAGCAGCCTTATCAGAACCCTCAAGAAAATAATGGATGGCAAAGCTAAGGACACATGGCCACTATACGTGAAACATACATTATTAGTATCCCGGGTCACACCAATCAATGAACAGGCTACTCACTGTTTGAATTAACATATAGATACAACCCAGAGATAGTTACCTGCAACAATCAACCATACATAAAGATCCCCTGGGGAACCCCCCCACAGTAGAACAAGTACCAACTCTACAACACATACATCTCAAAGAAAAATAGCAGAAATAAAAAGGCTCAAAACACAAAAGGGATTCTCTACAGAGGAACCACTCCCCATCAACTCCCCCGTCTGGGTCCTGGCTGGAAACAGAAAGTAGCTAGACTCTGTACACAGGGGACTGGGAAGAATTATCAAGTACAGACCAGACAGAAACACCTATCTAGTGAAATTCCAAGGTTTCAAAGACTCTGTTTTCAAGAAATACCACAGAGCCTGCCTCCGCCTTAGCAAAGGAGAACACTC
Source organism: Entomophthora muscae (assembly GCA_014839935.2). NCBI lineage: Eukaryota > Fungi > Entomophthoromycota > Entomophthoromycetes > Entomophthorales > Entomophthoraceae > Entomophthora > Entomophthora muscae. Next base: position 109,405 of record QTSX02004999.1, on the reverse strand, counting down.
AACCCAACTGGTACCAACTAGCAAACAGCTCCAGGATCATCAGGCAGCAAATGTGAAAACAAAGCCCCCTCCTGATGCACCAGAGTAACCCCTTAAGGGGGTGTTGAGGATCTGGATGTACAAGTATTCTGGCTACCGCCAACCCACTTAGCATCCAGCCATTGCCCAATTTGGTGCCCTCCCAATATACAGTTTGATATACCAGAAATGGCAGCCAAGCAATATCACATGACTGTCCAAGTATCCAGCAACCTGAAACCATCCCCTGCATGACCAACCCCTAGGTTTGATCCAACTAAATCTCCGCCACAGCTAAAGCTATATAAGCCTAAAGTATTATCCAATAAAATATACCCCTCTTCTTTCTCAATTTCATATCTGAAGCTTCCCCAAAAGGCGCTCCTTATCAAACCTCTGGCTAGTGGTGTGGGCAACCACTAACCACACTGCAACCACAATCACCATGATAACCTGCTTTATTGGTAAATAGATTGTGGTCCATGTTGGGTGACCCAAACACCGTATCACAGATGGTGGGGCAAAACCTGAAGGCATGTCATGAAGGCGTACTGGGCTGAAAATGCCCTCCAAAGAATAGTCACCACCCCCTACCACCCTCAAGCCAATGGGTGTGTGGAGCGTCTAAATGGTTCACTGGTCCAACGCCTTGCCAAGCACCTGCAGGGACATCCCAACACTGCGGGGCCTGAGCACCTGCCCACCCCTCTGCTTATCTTATAAGCAAGGATCAACAAAGGCACCGGGTTCAGCCCCAGCCCCTTGGCTCTTGGAACATCTGATAGCTTGACTGGGGTGGAGCAAGGGGAGCTATGATCCAGGGTTCCTGGGAGCCCCCTGGTTGCCTACCCCCTCCCTGAGCCAGTGGCGTGCCAAAGCTCAGGACATTGAAGGCAAGCAGATTGAGGGAGGTACAAAGCACCTGGAGGCCAGATAAGCCGTAGGTGACCCGGTCTATGCCCGCAACTCCAGCTCCGCCAAACTAGAACCCAACCACCTAGGCCCCTTCAAGATAGCCGCAGTTTATGACAACTTTTGTAAATTATGCAATTAATACTATTTTGATCTGGCCTTCAAATATCAATAGTTGCAAAGATTTGGCTGGTTTTGCCTTTGAGTTCGGACATTCCCTTCCTTCTGTAAATGGGTCTGGTTCAATATCCACCCATTCCGGGTTATTGTACCTGTCTGTGGTTGATCTGGTATGACCTCATCCCAACGTGACCCCCTCAGCCACTCTGTCTTCCTATTGAGTGATCACCATCTCTTGTCAACTATTTAAAGTAGAATCATTACTCCTAATAACAACAAGTTTATCCACATTTGTGTTGGCTTTTATAATCTTCAAGCTTTTCCTGTCCTTTCTGCTAAAAGGACTTTTACATCTTGTTTTCCAGGAAACTAAGGTATGTGCCCTTTCTTTTGCCCTGAAGGCTAACCCAAGGCTATCTTCAAACCTCAAATATTTCTTAATAAAGATTTGCTGCTGTGTCCTCCAGGATGTTGTCCCCTGGAGCTGAACACAACAAAATTGTTGCAACTGAGTTTCTAGGCTTGCCTGCTAACATATCTTACAATACACAGGGGGTGATCAATGAGTTGCCCCTTGAAATATCAAACGTCATGGATTAATCTGATGGCAATGTCAAATTGTGGGTACTTCATCCTAATTAGGAGTGTTGCCAATTTGACCTGCTGATCCCTGCACAAGTTATTCCTTGGCTCCAAACCTTACATGGAACTTCCCACTATGCCACCCCCTTGTGGCCTTGTGGCTTTCCCCTTATGGTATATTAATCACAATATTCCACAATAAACAACACCTTATTCTTATTATTTTGTCCTTTCCTATTGGACTGTTGTCTTCCCCAATTCCAATACTGAACTCTCATTGGTTCAGTTGCAACAGTGGTAGCACAGGTAGGTTCCAACCTATCTCCAAAACAAAATTCCCCCAAGAAAGGATGGAGTACGGGCCGCATGGCTACTCCACAACAAGAAACATTCCTTCCAATCCCTGAGGGGGGCATTCCTGAAGGTTATGTCATCTATCAAGATCATCTAGTTTTTACCAGTGTATACAATTGGCTCTGCCTCGGGCAGTGTGACGCTAGCGTCACCCCGCCACAGTTGGACCTGTCGCAACATATGCTCAACCTCCAACTAGAGTCCTTCACTGGCGGTGTCAAAAGAGCTGACATTGTCAGTTGGCTCCAGTCCACCAAGACACACCTTCATATCTGTCAGGTCCCGGAGTCCATGTTGGTTGCCACAGCATCTGGCTGCCTTACAGGGCCTGCTGCTGTGTGGTTTACCAACTGGGCCAGCCAGGAGTTTGACATCACCTGGGCAACATTTTGAGACGCCGCCAAATCCCAATATAGTGAAACTTTCTCTCCCATTGTCTTGGGGACTCCCCTCCTAGCCATTAAACAGACTGGTTCCATCCCCAAGTATCTTGCTGCTTGGCAACAAGCCCTTGCTGCCGCCTCCAAAGCAGTGACTGATGGGAACGCCATGTTGCTCACTCTCATTGTTAATGGGTTAAAACCCCATATTTGCAAGTGGGTCCCCGTCAGTTGCTGCACCTCTATTGATGACTGTTATAAAGCCATTGTAGAGGCCAATAACCAGGCTTCAATGGGCTTCTGCCGCACCAACAATGCTCCACCCCAACCACGTCCTGCACCTAACAATGGCCAAGGTCAAGTGGGCCGTCACCAACCTTGTCAACAAGAAAGTGCAACTAAACGCCCCCACAAGGGGGAGATCCAGCTAGTGCTAATTGAGGACCAGGGAAAAGCCTGGGGGTTGTAACAACAAGAGGCCTTACAACCCCAACCGACCTTCCCTCTCAGCCCTTGCTTGCAAAGAACTCCCGCGACTACAATCTTCACAAGGTCAAAACTCTGGACGTCTTTCAGGTCCATAGCAATGACCCTGTGTTGCAAGCCGCCCATTCCTCAAATAAAGTAACACATTTGTACTATCCATTCCGCTTCTGTGAGAACACCTAAAAGTTACTGGTAGATACCGGGGCTGATCACACCATGGTAGATCAGACGTTTGCTGACTCCCAACAATTAGATCAGATACCCAGCAGGTTCAAAGCAGTATGTGTAGCTGACTTCCGCAGAGTGGCTATCACCCACAAGACGGTACCCTTCTCTGTAAGAATGGGGAACGTCCAGGTTAAGCTCTCTGGGCCAATCATGGCAGGCCTCAGCCATGACGTAATTGCTGGCCTCAACTGGCTCTGGCATAACTGTCCCTACATTGACTAGGATACCTTTGTCATCACCCTCAATAGAAATGGGGTGGGTTTTCAGATTTACCCCATAGAAATGAACAAGCTACTACATGACACTGTGTTTGTCAGGATAACAGAGACAGGCTCATACAACTTCAAGGGGGGAACTAGACTTTAACCAATGTTCAATCAAAGTTATCCGTGAAGAACCATCTGCAGTCCCTCCCTTGTCAACATCATCACCACAAGCGCTTTCTGCACTCCTTGAGGAGTACAAGGATGTATTCAGTGAAACACTTGAACAACTACCTCCGCCCTGGGAGATTCAGCACGCTGTACAACTTCAAGGATTTTTACCTAAAGCACAACCATTATACTGTCTCACACCAAAGGAAGATGAAACCCTCCACCAGCACCTTGTGGACGCACTTGATAAGGGCTTCATTTGCCCCTTGCTCTCTCCATACGGGGAGCTGTCTTCTTTGTAGCTAAGAAGGATGGGTCTCTTTGCCTGGTTACAGATTACTGCGCCTTAAACAAGGTGACAGTTAAAAATAAATACCCCCATTTGTTGATTGACAGCCTGTATGACACACTTGCAGGTGTGAAGGTCTTTAGCAAGATTGATCTCACTGCGGGGTACAACCAGGTCTGCATTGCACCAGGGGATGAGGCAAAAACTGCCTTCTGCACACGCTATGGGTTGTTTGAGTGTCGTGTCATGAACTTTGGAATGACCAACACTCCCTCCACCTTTGCCATGTTGATGAACAAAGCCTTTGAGGAACTGATTGGAAAGTGCGTGGTTGTGTACCTTGACAACATTATTGTCTTCAGTCAAGATCAAACCACACACCTCCAACACCTCTGTGCTGTCCTTGACACCCTTCGGAAAAATCAGCTAAAAGCTAAACCCTCTAAATGTGAGTTTCTCAAGTCAGAGTTGCTATTCCTTGGGCACACCATCTCTGACCAAGGGATAAAGCCCAACCCTGCCAAAATCAAGGCAATCATTAGCATATCGCCCCCCACTGATGTGGGCCAGGTGCGGACATTCTTAGGCATGGTTGCCTACATGCGCAAGTTCATTCCCAATTGCGGGGAACTAATTGCACCCCTCACTGAGCTCCTCAATACCAAACAGCGCTTCCATTATACCCCTGCCAGAGACCAAGCCTTTGAGACGTTGAAGCAAAGGCTCACAACAGCACCAGTACTGCAGTTTCCCAACCAAAATTGACAGTACAAACTCGAGACTGACGCCTCTGACAGGGCCATAGGGGGCATGCTAAGGGTGGAAACTGGCAATGATGTCTTCCTCCCTGTAGCATATGAGTCCAGGAAGCTCACTGACTTGGAAAAACGTTATCCCACCCATGATAAAGAGCTGGCAGCCATTGTACACTGCGTTGAGAAGTGGTGCTGTTACTTGGAAGGTGCGACCTTCCCACCCCGCATTCTGATGGACTATAAGTCACTCCAATACTTCAACACACAGTCTCTTTGACACACAGCCAAGCAGGATGGGTTGAGTGTCTATCCCCCTATCAATTATGCATCAAATACAAGCCTTTAAAGTGAATTGTCACAGCCAATACTCTTTTACAACTCTACGTAGTGTCCATCACTGGGGACGACAGTTTGGACCCAGACTGGCCCATGCTCTACCTGCGCCCTGAGGCAACCCGCTACAAGGGCCTTAACTTGGTCACCATCTCTAAACTGAAGGACAACAAAAGTCAGTTCACCATCAATGCTGGAAACGTCTGCTGCCGGGCAGAGACAGGTGAGAAGACGCCTTACATTCCCACCACACAACGAGGCGACACCATACTACATTACCACTGAACCTTGGGTCACATCAGAGGGCGTAACCTCTTCAAGATTATGAAACAAAAGGTTTGGTGACCGCGCATGCGTCAAGACATCTTGGACCTCCTCAAGTCTTGTGTGTTGTGTGAGAAGAATGTGTCTAAACCTGCACCTCCCAAGTCTTTCCTACCAATCAAGGCTATGGAACCCTTTGAGCAATGGGCTCTCAAAATTGTGGGGCTGCTCCCCAAAGACAGACTGGGTAAGAAGAATATTATCACCGCTATTGACTACTTCACGTGTTGGCCAGTGGCTTGGGCAACAACCAACCATACCACCACCATTGTTACCCGCTTCATTGGCAAAGAGATTGTGGCTTGCTTTGGGCAACCCAAGCGTCTCATCACAGATGGCAGACCCAAACTTGTTGGACACGTTGTGAAGGCATACTGCGTCAAGAACGCGCTCCAGCACATAGTCACGACCCCCTACCATCCGCAAGCCAATGGCCGCATGGAAAAGTTAAACAGCTCCCTGGTTCAACTGATTGCCAAGCTCTCACAAGAGCACCCTAACACTGTGTAGACTGAACATCTTCCTACTGCACTACTGATCCTGCGAGCAAGAATCAACAGGGGCACTGGGTTCAGCCCTAGCACCCTGGCCTTTGGAACACCTGACAGTCTGACCGGGGTTAAACAGGGGAAACTACGGTCCAAGGTTCCCAACAAGCCCCCTCTAGTGATAACGCCCTCCCTAGACTAATGGCGTGCCAAAGCCCGGGAGATCAAACACAAGCAAATTGCAGGAGAGACAAAACACCTTGAGGCTAGATACACCATAGGTGACCCTGTCTATACCCTCAATCCCAATTCTTCCAAATTAGAACCCAACCACCTAGGGCCCTTCAAGGTAGCTGCAGTCTATGACAACCACACCTACCAACTTGAGGATGCCCAAGGAAATACCAAGAAGCTTCACCATGACTGCTTGCGCCCCTGCCGCGCCATCCCCACACAAAGGTTGTTTGTGCAGACCTTCACAGACCTTCCGCAGACTCCAGTCCTGGTGTCTGACGACAAACAGGGGGCAAGGGGGGTGTTGCAACTGAGTTTCTAGGCTTGCCTGCTAATGTATATTACAATACACAGGGAGAGCTCAATGAGTTGCCCCTTGAAGTATCTAACGTCATGGATTAATCTGATGACAATGTCAAATGGCAGGTACTTCATCCTAATTAGGAGTGTTGCCAATTTGACCTGCTGATCCCTGCACAAGTTATTCCTTGGCTCCAAACCTTACACGGAACTTCCCCTTGCAACCCCCTTATGGCCTTGTGGCTTTCCCCTTATGGTATATTAATCACAATATTCTACAGTAAATGACACCTTATTCTTATTATTCTGTCCTTCCCTATTGGACTGTTATCTTCCCCAATTCCAAATACTGAACTCTCATTGGTTCAGTTGCAACAAAATGGTGCTCACTACAGGGGCTGCAAGCCCCTTGGTTACCCCGTTCCCATGTGCATTCTCTGGTCCCTCTCCCTTTGTTTCTGAAGTACCAGATCAACCTAAAGTTTCAAGTCCCCCTCTAGAAGAAGACATCACCAATGCCCCTGCAAACCCTATGGTATTGGTTCTGTCTCCTGGGCCCGCGTGGGCCCCCTTCTTGCTTTCTCTCTCAACTATGAGCAAGCTTGTGCTGCTGCCTGCTCCCTTCTTCATTCTGGCACAGTAGTCATGCACTCTATCCCTGGCCTCCCTCCCGGGTACGCCTCTGAAGACCTGTACTATTTCCTTTTGGACTTTGGTCACCCCACGCGTTGATGGAATCCATGGATACTATTGGTGTGTTGATCAACCAGTTCATTCAACCTGCCCTAGTTCACCACCAACTCGCCTTAGGATCCAATAATCAACTGTTAGATGCTGTAGCCACTGCCGTTTCAAGTAACCACACTCAAAACATGGCCTACCAAGAATGGTCACACAGTCTCTTTGCTTGTATTTCTGACAACCAGCACAACTTGTTGGTGTCACAGAAGTATTTAACTGCCTCCCTGAACTCCCTTTGTTCCTTGCTCCCTGGATACATAAAGGATCAACTATGCAAATTAGATGAACATCAGGCAGTATGGCGTGAGCAAATCAAGGCTTTTCTGCTAAACCATTAGCAGGACTTTGGGACTCTGGTTAGATAGCTCAATCAATTCAGAGAGCATATCAGCTTGCAACTCAAATTGATAGGAGCTCATGTCAATACTTGGGGATGCCACCTGCAGCATCAATACGGACTGGATAAGTCTGCGTTAGGCAACACTCTATACCAGGTACAAAATTATATGGATGACAGTGTAGCCTCTATTGAGGTGACTCCTCCTGCTCCTCCTGTTGAGACCCCATCCAATTTTGAAACCAAGATATGGGAGGCCATTGCCAAGCTCAAGGCTACCACTTGACGTCAAGCTTCTGTGCAGAACCCCCCTCCAATCAAACCTATGCTGACCCTTGTATTGCCTCCCTCACTGATCAGGTGGCTAACTTACAAGGTGAAATTAAGTACTTAAAACAGTGCCTCTCTAATTCTGAAGATCTATCATCTGAAGATGAAGATGAAGAGGAAGGTGAAGTTGTTAATACTCACACTTATGACAATCATGGTTGTTGCCCTGGTCTAAAAGATCAACCCTGGGTCTATTGTGCATGTGCTCTAGATCAACTTGCCAAAGTGAAAAATGATGTAGCTGATAGGCAAGACGCATTGGAAAGAGAGGTTCAAAACCTCTCCTGCTTTACTGAGACCCTAAATGGACAAGTCGCCCCTTTAGTTGCTCAGACCACTTCTATGGCTACCCGTGTCAATGGGATTGCTGGCACCTTGACAGTGCAACAAATTAAGATTGATTAATTTGGGACTGCTGCCGCCACTGCTTGAGACATTAGTGGGAAAAACAGCTCTACCTTGGACACTTTAGAGGAAAGCCTTTGACTCCTCTGGGCTAGACAACCTGCTGCTGAATCCAAGTTTGAGGGCAACCCACATATTAATGTCCTCAACCCTGGTGAAAACAGTCAGTTTTTGTCCTCCTCTATTGACCTGAACTATAAGCCAACCTTCAAAAAGATATTCAATCCAAAGACCTCCACCATTGCTGCTTTTCTGACCATTTACAAAAATTCAATGTGTAGGGCTACCAAAAAGCTCAAGAAGGAACACATCCTTACCTGTCTCCATCCCACTTGCTGGGAACTCGTGGTCCCCAAGCTCCCCTCCATTGTCACTTGGGAGGATATGAAACGCCTCCTTATTGAGGACTTCAGAGGAGATCTCAGCTTGGAGATCAAGAAGGATGCATTTATGCACATCTCTTTCAAACCCAAGGAAACCCTGACTGAGTTTGCAGATTGTTTCTACATTGAAGGCCAGCAGTTAATTACTAGTCAACAGTTAACTCCCTGGGAAGCCTACACAGCTTGTTCAAATGCTTTGAAGCTGAGCCAGCTTCTATGTCTACACTTTAAGGCACACAATGCTTTGCTCACTTCTATAAAAAGTATTTATACACTCCTACAAGACATGAATTTGACCCATGAAGTTACAGTGGTACGTGAGAAATAAAGCCAATAATGCTGGGACTACCTCTTGTACACTGCACATTATGACTCTGGGTACTAGTGGACAGGCTAAGAGGCAAGGATGACATAACTGTGGCCAGATTGGGCACCACTAATGCACTTGCACTAATCCCCAAGTGGAAGGTTGCAATCCCAAGGAACAGGCGGGAAAAGAGAGGTCAGCTTAGAAACGGAGACGCTCTCTGCTGACCAATCTCCCCCGTCTCCCCCTGATCCTCTGTCTGATGAGGAAACTCCCTCTTCCTCTGGTTCAACTATCCTTCATCTATTTCACAATCTCTCTAATGATTTGGAGCCCAAAGATTCTGATAGTGAAGACTCTGATAGTTATGGCTATTCCTTCTTGGCTGTTCCAGAAACCATCCCTGTACCATACAAGCTTTGCTCTGGGAAGACTACCACTACTTCCCAAGTACCTACAAGTGAAGCTAAATCCATGGTGGCTTGCCCTTACCTAGCCCAAGCCCACCAACATCCCGTCTTGGTTGACTCTTCTGAGGAAGCAGCTGAGCTAGCTGAAGCTCTTTTCCACAACGTAACTGTGCCTCTCCCACAACAGACTGTATATAAGGAGATTCCTACCTTACAGTACATGCTAGCTAAATGGGAAAAGGAGCTAGAGGCTGCGCAAGACGTGTTAGCAGTCTTGTCTCCCTTTGGGAAAGATACAACCCACGTGGAAGTATCAATCCAAAAGATTAAGATCAAAGCCATCTTGGACACAGGTTCCCCAGTCAACGTGGTATCTTCCAAGCTAATGAAGAAACTTAAGTTGGCCCCTGACCTCAACTATATGCAGTCGTATGGCACAGCTGGCATGGCCTAAACTTGAACCATTGGTGCCTACTCCGCTCTACCCATGAGGTTTGGGAAACTCTTTATTGCTTCCCCTGATGTGGTCCTAGAGAACAAAAGCTATGACCTCTTGATTGGTACTCAATTCCTCTGAGAATATAGTGGGATTGTGAACTTACAAGATGGATACCTTTTGCTCTTGAGATATGAGGTTCCTTTGATTTTTGAGAAACCTATGCGCCTTCCAGGAAAACGTCTTAAAACTTGTGTGCTTGAATATCCTACAGGTATCTTCTCTCTCAAGTATAGGACTCACTCCTCCAATATATGTACCCCTCCTCCTTCCTTCCCTGCAGAAGAAGGGGTACCTCTGCTAGCGCCAGCAGCTATCATCATCCCCCCGGGCTCTCAGGTGGTGATTGATTTACAGATTTCCTATGAGCTACCTGAGAAGTCCTTCTTGGAACTTTACTCACCTGAATCCTTAAGTCATACCAAGCCTTGCCTGTGCCCTGGGTTTTTAGACCAAACCCACAAAGAGCCTGTACAATTACTGCTTGCTAACCTGATGGCCCTGCCCATGCAGGTGACCTGAGGCCAGGTTGTAGGTCATAGCCTTATACTGGGAGAAGAGCAAGTATCCTACCTCTACCCCTTTGGAACTTTCAGTGATTTCAATCTACCTGAAGACAATCCCCAAGTTCTCTCCTTATTCACTGCTGCTGATTTCCCCCAACTGTCTCCTTTTCAACAAAAAGACGTGTTAGACCTGCTCAATCAGTTCAGTGATATCTTTGACTCTGGACCTAAGGACTATGGCCTAGCTAAAGGAGTCATCCATCTGATTGATACTGGGGATGTGCCCCCTTTTTGTGCTAAACCATACCACCATAGTAGAGTAGAAGATGCTCGGGTGTCTAAGGAGCTCAAGCAACTTCTGGACACTGGGTTACTGGCCCCTTCCCAAAGTCCTTGGGCTTCCCCATTACAGATTCTCAAGAAGAAAGATGGGGGACACCACATTGTAATGGACTATTGCCGCCTGAACTCTCTCACTAAGAAAGACTTGTACCCCTTGCCCAGAATTGACAATGCTCTCAGATGGCTGGGTAGTTCCAAGTTTTCTCAGCCATAGATCTAGCTTCAGGGTACTGGCAGGTTGACTTATCTCCTGAAGATCAATAAAAGGCTGCACTTATTAGATCAGAAGGCCTCTTTGAACCCACTTGTATGCCCCAAGGACTCTGCAATGCCCCTGCCACATTTCAACAGGCTATGGACTTCATACTATGAGACTTGAAGCTCTCTTGTGTCCTCGTGTACCTTGATGATATCACCATATTCAGTGCTACCTTTACTGACCACTTGGCCATATCAAGGCTGTCTTCATCAAGATTCATGAGGCTGGCTTGAAACTCAAACCCTCCAAGTGCTCCTTCTTCAAGGAACGTCTTGAGTTCCTAGGGCATGAAGTCACTCAAACTGGGATCTGCCCCATGAATAATAAGGTGGAAGCCATCAACAAGATGCTACCTCCCACAAATCTTTGTGAGGTTCAAGTATTCCTTGGTATGATGGGCTACTACCAACAGTTCATACCTGACTTTGCTGAACTGAGCAAATCCCTCGTTCAACTGCTTTGCAACATCCCCTTTGAATGGACTGACAGCCAAAAACAAGCATTTGAAGCCCTGAAGGCCAAGCTCAAGGAGGCTCCTATCTTGGTCTATCCTGATTATGATAAAGAGTTCATCTTGTATACCAATGCTAGTAGAGTAGCTGTGGGTGCTATCCTTGCCCAACTTGACAATGAAGGTGTGGATCAACCTGTAGCCTACTCATCAAGAGTCCTCAATAAGCACAAGAAGAACTACAGTGTCACCAAGAAGGAATGTTTGGCAGTACTTCATGCTGTGAAACAGTTCTGGCATTACATCTATGGAGCCCATTTCACTGTAGTCACTGATCATTCCTCTCTCAAATGGCTACAGCAGCTAAAGGAACCTGAAGGTTGACTAGCGTGTTGGGCTCTGCGTCTACAAGGGTATGATTTCACTGTGATACACCGTCCTGGGGCCCAACATCAAAACGCTGATGGCCTGTCAAGAATGCCAATCCTGGCTATCCATCCCGCTGATGCTGATTGACTATACAAACTAATAGGATTTCCTGACTCTTGGACCACTGAACCAGAAGACATCTGCTTGGCACTACAGATCCTATCCAAGGACACTATAATTTGTGATAGGCAGCTCTTCAATAAGGTCAACAATGCCTACCTACCCTATGTTTGCCCTAGCATGAGGATAGCCATCATCCTCCAAGCTCATATTGACAATGGCCATGGAGGCATAGCCAAGACTCATGACTGGTTGTGCAAAAACTTCTACTGGGAAAGTATGCGCCTCTTGATTCCTGATGTCCCTGCCTCCTGTCATTCCTGTCAGCTCCAACGCCCTCGTCTGTCCCAATACCAGTTCAAACTCATCCCTCCAAAACATGCCTTCCACACGGTGAGTATTGATGCTGTTGGGCCTTTCCCCAGTCTAGGTTGGGATATTGGTTTATCTTGGTTGCTATAGACCACTTTAGCAAGTGGGTTGAAGCCAGAGCAATAAAAGATATAACTACTAGGACCACAGCTACTTTCTTGCTGCAAGACATTTTCTATTGACATGGCTGCCCTCAAGTCCTGCTCTCTGACAATGGTACCAACTTTAATGCTCGCCTCATCACCTCTATTGTTGAAGCTATGGGGACTCACCAGTTGTTCTCTGCGCCATATAATCCCTCCACCAATGGAACTGTTGAACAAGCAAACTCCACCCTGGTTTCCATAATAAAAAAACTCACACTCTCTGACTGTTGTGAATGCAGCTATTCACTGTATTTTAATTTCGCCTTTGGTGGGCCATTTCAAGGAAAAATTGCTTGCTTTTGCTACTCAAAATGAGTTGATGACCAATTCAGGAAGTACAATTGTTTAGTTTCCTGATCCCTGAGCAACTCACCTGCCCCACTAATGCTGGTGGCAAGTGATACTACCGTCCATGTACTGTTTTTTAGTAAAGCTACACAGTATATATTCCCAAACTTTATATCCAATAAATCTTAAGTTATATTCACATTTTTGTATTTGTGTCTTCTGTACTTCCACGCCTCTCTCTAGCCACAACTAGTAGAGATTATTCTTCCAGGGCCGCAAGGTAAAAGCATTTGCCTTCCCTGTCATCTAACCAAAACTTAGTACAAATCCATTCCTAAGGTTAGGACTTCCTGTTGTGTGTCTGTGCTGCACCTCAGAACACAACAAAAATGGTGCTCACTACAGGGGCTGTAAGCCCCTTGGTTATCCCCTTTGCATCCACATTTTCAGGTCCTTTTCCTCCGCCTATACAAGAGTTGACTTCACCTGAAATTACCAGTCCTCCTATTGAAGAGGACATTGCCAACCAGCCCATTATCCCCACAATACTGAACCTTGGGAATGGTCCCCGCCTAGTTGCTTACCCCATGGGTACCCCTGACTTAGAACAAGTCATGTTGGTAGCCCTTGGGATAGTCTGTGAAGGAGCCATTCCTCGCCTTCAGTTGCAGTTCAGTTGGGCTGAATACTACAAATTAATTGTGGCTCCTCAATTTCCACAACATCTCCTCTCAGAGGCTGGCTCCGCTGAACACTTACTATAATTCTTTGTGCAGCCTGCCTTGGCCCACCATCAAATGGTGTTGGGGCTCCACGTCTAAGAAATCTTGTCTCTGCAAGCTGCGGTTACTCATCACTGGGACTAGTTTGCTGCCTATCAACAGTGGATTCATTCCCTATTTTTGTTGATATCTTACAATCAATGCAACTCTGTCACCTCCCAGGCCCGTTTGGTTAATTCTATTGAACAAATGTGCCAGTCTATCCCTGAATACGTGAGAGAACGTCTACACAAGTTTCACCAGCTGGAACAACCATGGCAAGCTCAGGTGGATTCCACCTTGGACACTTATCTCACTGACTTTGAGCAACTTGTGCAACAGCTCAATGCCTTCAGTACATATTCCTTTGAGCAGCTACAGCAGGTAGCAGACTTTGCTGCTAGCGGCCTTAATGAACTCAGTACCGCATTTGAGCAAGAAAGAGCAGCCACCGCTGCTACCATAGCCAAACTCCAGAGTCAAGTAAATGAGCTATCTAAGCCCAAGCCAGATGTTCTGCCCTCTCCCCCTTATGATGACTTGATGGATATGGAGCAGAGAATATGGGACGCCATTTGAGAACTATGTTTTACTACTCGCAGTTAGGGACGTCCTGCTGAGACGCCTCAGCCTGACCCCTAGATTCTTGAACTGACTACCCAAGTTGCAGAGCTACAGCAAGAACTTGCCGCCCTACGTGAAATGATGACAACTGCTTCTAGTCCAGTTGGGGTTGTTGATGAAGATGGCTGCTGCCCTGGTTTATCTGGAGCACCTCAAAATTCAATGTGCTAGGGAATTGGTTGCCCTAGCTAACAAAGTGGATCAATTGAAGCGGGACCACACTGAGCTGGATAGGGACGTACAAGAAATGAATGAAGTAATTGAATCTGTAAATGATAGATTTGCCCCTTGCCTCTCGTTGGGGCCATCCCTTACTTCACGTCTGGCTGAACTCTCCACAATAGTGACCACCCAAGGTCAATGCTTAGATACTACTGCACAACAGACCACTCAAGCTTTCAATACTGGGGCCTGTGCTGTTGAGACTTTTAACACCCTTGAAGAAAGTGTTTGCCAGCTATGGGCTAGACAGCCCCCTCGGAATCTGAGGCAGAGTTTTCCCAGCGTATCAACGTACTTGATAGCAACAATGGTGGCCCAACTCCTAAAACTCACTTCAAGCCTACCTTTAAGCAAGTCTTTGACCCCAGAATCTTGTCCATTGCAGCTTTCCTATCTATCTATGAAACTGCCATACAAAGAGCTCAGATGATGTCAAGAAGGAACATATTCTGACCTTTCTACAGCCGACCTTTCAAGAGGTAGTTGTGCCAGAAATACCCTCCATTGAGACGTGGGAAGATATGAAGAAGCTTCTGATTGATGAGTTTGGTGGTGACCTTAGCCTGGAAGTAAAGAAGGATGCCTTCATGCATATTGCTTTTAAGCCTAAAGAGACACTAGCCAAGTTCACAGACAGATTCTACATGGAAGGACAGCAACTGATTACGAGCAGACAGTTGACAGCCCATGAAGCCTACATGGCTTGCGTTCAAGCCCTCAAGGTTAACCAACTTCTGTGCCTTCACTTCAAAGCCCATAAGGCTATGCTCTCTTCCATGAAGAGCATAAAGACGTTGTTGTAAGATATTCACCTTACTCACTCTGGTGCTGTTGTTAGGGAAATTTGAGCTGATTCTAACTCTGGTTCATCTTCCCGTGGTCCTTGCATTCTTACCATAAACTTGCAGAATCCTCCTTGACGCCAAGGTTGCCACAACTGTGGTCAGATAGGTCATCATTATTGAGTCTGCACTAATCTGCGGGTTGAAGGAGCTGATCCAAAAGAGCAGGCGGGAAAAGAACAGTCAACCTAGAGGCAGAGACACTCTTGGTTGACAATTATTCCCAGTCTCTTCCAATCCCTCCCTCTGTGGCTGAATCCAAGCCTGCTGATAATGAGGTTGCTCCTATCCTCCTCCTGTTTCACAATATCTCTGATGACTCTGACCTGGATGATTATGATATTGACAACACTGATGCATATGGGTACTCCGTTCTGGCTGTTCCCAAAACTATTGCAGTTCCCTATAAGTTACGCTCAGGAAAGACTACAACTACCGCTAAGCCTTTGCCTGAGGCCAAAGAAATTGTTTTGCGCCCTTAACTCAATCAGGTCAAGAGGTCCCCCATGCTAGTGGAGCTGTCAGAAGAAGCTGCTGAGGTTGCTGATGCTGTCTTCAAGAATTTTTATGTCTTACTCCCCTCCCTTACTGTTTACAAGGAGTTCCTGGGATTAATATGCATGATTGAGAAGTGGGGTAAGGAACTAGCAGAGGCTTAAGATATCCTGGCTGTCCTTCCCCCCTTTGATTGCACTACAACTTGAGTAGAGATATCCATTCAAAAAGCAAAGATTAAGGCAGTTTTTAGACACTGGCTTTCCAGTCAATGTTGTATCCTCCAAGCTTGTGAAGAAACTCAAACTTGCCCCTGACCTTAATTATCACCAGTTGTATGGCACGGCTGGACTGTCTATGACCTGCGCCATAGGGGCTTACTCTGCACTACCCATGCGGTTTGGCAAGCTTCTCCTAGCTGCGCCAGCAGTTGTCTTGGAGAATGAGAGTTACAATCTCCTAGTTGGCACCCAGTTCCTTAGGGAATATAATGGGACAATCAACTTGAAAGATGGTTATCTCTCTATTCTGGGATACAAAGTCCCCTTAATCTTTGAAGAGCCAGTTAAATTTCCTGGGAAATGCCTCAAGACTTGTGCCTTGGAATATCCCACTGGGGTTTTCAACCTCAAGTATTGCACCCACTCTTCAAACATGAAGTGTCCACCCATGGCTTGACCTGCGTCTGAAGGGATCCCTCTCCTAGCCACGTCTGCTGTCACCATCCCAACTGGGTCTCAGGCCATCCTGGACTCCCAGATATCTTATGAACTACCTGAACGCACCTTCTTGGAGTTGTACTCTCCCCCCTCATTATTCTGCAACAAAAATTGCCTCTGTCCTGGAATCCTAGATGTCTCTCATAAAGACCCTGTTCAGTTGTTGGTAGCCAACCTGACTGCAATCCCCATGACTGTATCTAGGGGACAGTTTGTTGAATATGGCAAGTTGTTGGGCGCTCCTGACGTCCTGTCTCTTCATCCCTTTGGTACATTTCAAGATTTTAACCTACCCAAGGATGAACCCCAAGTCCTATCCTTGTTCACTGTGCAAGACTTCCCATAACTGTCCCCGGTTCAACAGAAAGAGGTGCTAGATTTACTAGACCAATTTTCTGATATCTTTGCTAAGGACAGTACCAATTATGGGTTAGCCAAAGGCATTATCCATCAGATGGACACTGGCAACGCCCCCCTTCTGTGCTAAACCATATTGCTGCAGCCGTGTAGAAGACACCCAAGTATCTAAAGAGCTCAAACAACTGTTTGACACTGGGCTGCTGGCGTCTTCCCAAAGTCCTTGGGCATCCCCGCTACTCATCTTAAATAAGAAGGATGGGGGCCATTGTATTGTGATGGACTATTGCCAATTGAACTCTTTGACCAAGAAGGACTCATACCCCTTGCCGTGTATTGATGATGCTCTCTGACAACTTGGAGGCTCTAAGTTCTTCTCTGCCATGGATCTAGTGTCTGGATACTGGCAAGTTGACCTATCCCCCAAGGATTGTCAGAAAGCCGCGCTCATTACTTCTGAAGGGCTTTTTGAGCCTACTTGCATGCCACAGGGACTTTGCAACGCCCCGGTCACCTTCCAAAGGGCCATGGACTCCATCCTTTGTGACTTAAAGTTTTTTTATGTCCTAGTATACTTGGATGATATAACTTTTTCAGTGCTACCTTCAACAATCACCTGGCTCATCTCAAAGAGGTGTTCATAAAGATTTGAGAAGCTGGTCTCAAACTGAAGCCTTCTAACTGCGCCTTCTTCAAAGAATGTCTTGAGTTCTTAGGCCACAAAGTAACCCAGACAGGGATTTGCCCAATGACTAAGAAGGTTGAAGCCATCAATAAAATGCTTCTGCCCACCAACTTGCAAGAAGTAAAAGTCTTCCTAGGGATGATGGGCTACTACAGACAGTTTATCCCTGACTTTGCCAATATTAGTGAACCTTTAGTCTAACTATTATGTAATGTTCCTTTTGAATGGACTGCCAGTCAGCAGCAAGCCTTTGAGACCCTTAAACAAAAACTCAAAGAGGTGCCAATCTTAGTGTATCCTGACTATGATAAGGAGTTCATCCTGTACACCAATGCTAGCAATATAGCTATTGGAGCCATCCTGGCCCAACTGGACGACAAGGGTATAGATCATCCTGTGGCTTACACTTCCTGCGTGCTAAACAATCATGAGAAGAACTATAGTGTCACAGAGAAGGAGTGCCTTGCCGTGTTGCATGCAGTCAAGCAGTTTTGTCATTACATATACGGCTCCCACTTCACAGTTGTCACCAGCCACACTTCTCTTAAATGGTAATGGCAGCTTAAGGAACCTGAAGGGCGCCTGGCTAGATGGGCTCTACGTCTGCAGGGATACAACTTCACGGTGCTCCATTGCCCTGGAATTCAACATCAGAACGCTGATGGGCTCTCCAGAATGCCTATTCTTGCTTTGCATCCTGCAGAGGCCAACCAATTATACAAACTAATTTGGTACCCTTCTTCTTGGGAAAGTGAGACAGGAGAGGTACAACTGGCCTTGTCCAAGCTATCCAAAGATACCCTTATACGCAACAATCAGCTCTTCAAAAAGGTACAATACCAGTATCTGCCTTATGTACTGCCCAGTCTTTGCCTCTTATTGGTGTCACAAGCTCATAAAGAAACTGGGCATGGAGGCATTGCCAAGACCTTTGACTGGCTTCAGAAGAACTACTTCTGGGAGAACCTTTGCCTACTGATTCCAGCTGTCATTGCTAGCTGCCACAACTGCCAGCTACAGAGGCCTCAAGCTGCTGCCCACAAGTTCAAATTAGTTCCCCCGCAATATGACTTTCAAACTGGTAGCATTGACGCGGTAGGTCCTCTTCCCCGCTCATGTTCTGGGTGTTGCTTTATTCTGGTTGCTGTCAATCACTTCAGCAAGTGGGTAGAGGCTCGCCCTACAAAGGACATCACAGCTAAGACAACTGCTGCCTTCCTGTTGCAAGACGTTTTCTACCGCCATGGCTGTCCTCAAGTGTTGCTCTCCAATAATGGGACTAACTTTAATGCCAAGCTGGTAACCTCTGTTGTCAAAGCTTTAGGATTACACCAATCCTTATGTTCCCCCTAAAATCCTTCCACCAATGGGGCAGTTGAACATGCTAACTTGACACTGGTCTCCATCATGAGGAAGCTCACCTACTCTGACGCTGCCAACTGGGACCTATACTTACCCGCTGCTCTCTTTGCATACCACCTTAGCAAACATTGTGTTGCTTGGTACTCTCCTTTTGCTATGTTATATGGGCAAGAAGCTACTACCCCTTCACTCTTGGGGCCCCTGCTTACCTCTGATAAAGCCATGAATCCTGACAATCACATCAAGGATTTAGTCAACTAAATAATCAATATTCAAGCCACTGCCTACACTTTTGCTTATGAGACTAAGATGCTTGAGCTCTCTCCCAATAATGCTGGACGCTCCCCCCTGCCTGAGTTTGATGTTGGCAACCATGTCCTTTACTACCAACACAGAGTAGGTGGTTGCGCACATAAGTTGGACTCACTGTGGATTGGCCCTCTAGAAGTAATCTTTAAGCAAGGGTCCAAAACACTGTAAAGCTCCTGTCTAGTGGCTGTCCTTTTGCTTGAGTGCACGCAAAGTTCCTTTGTAAATACCACCCCCCTAAGGCCAATCTAGGGGAGGGCAATTTTGTGAATGCAGCTATTCACTGTATTTTGATTTTGCCTTTGGTGGGCCATTTTGAGGACAAATTGCTCGCTTTTTCTTTTGCTACTCAAAATGAGTTGATGACCAATTCAGGAAGTACAATTGTTTGGTTTTCTGATCCCTGCGCAACTCACCTGCCCCACTAATGCTGGCGGCGAGTGATCCTACCGTCCATGTACTGTTTTGTGGTAAAGCTACACAGTATATATTCTCAATCTTTATACCCAATAAATCTTAAGTTCTATTCACATTTTTGTCTTTGTGTCTTCTGTACTTCCCCGCCTCTCTCTAGCCACAACTAGTAGAGATTATTCTTCCAGGGCCGCAAGGTAAACACATTTGCCTTCCCTGTCATCTAACTGTGACTTAGTACAAATCCAATCCTAAGGTTAGGATTTCCCGTTGTGTGTCTGTGCCGCGCCTCAGAACACAGCACTGACACTGCCAATTGGGACATGTTCCTCCCTGCTGCCCTCTTTGCCTACCGCCTTAGTAGACACCGGGTGACTGGTCAACCCCCTTTTGCCATGATGTATGGACGTGAGGCCGCTACCCCCTCAATCTTGGGACCCCCTTTGATCAAATTTGATACATCTGCAACTCCTGAGGCCCGCATTAAAGACTTAACCAATTGTATCATTGACATCCAGGTGACCGCTTACTCCACTGCTTATAAGGTTAAGGCTCTGGAGCTCTCCCCGTCCAATGCTGCTAGAGCCCCCTTCCCCGAGTATCAAGTAGGTGATCTAGTTCTCTACTACCAGAATTGTACAGGTGATAGAGCCCACAAGCTGGATTCCCCAATGGGTTGGGCCCTATGAGGTCACCTTTAAGAAGGGCGTTGAGTACACCGTGAAACTTTTGTCTTCTGGACGTCTTTTTGCCTGTGTCCACTCCAAATTTCTTTGCAAGTATCAACTCCCTGTGTCCAATCTTGAGGGGGGAGATGTCGTAAATTGCGCAATTAATGCTATTTTTGATCTGGCCTTTGAATATTGATAGTTGCAAAGATTTGGCTGGTTTTGCCTTTGAGTTTGGCTATTCCCTGCCTTCTGTAAATGGATTGACATCAATTTCCACCCATTTCAGAATACCATACCTGTCTGTGGTTGATCCTGGTATGACCTAATCCCAGCGTGACCCCCTCAGCCACTCTGTCTTCCTATTGAGTGATCACCGTCTCTTGTCAACTATTTAAAGTAGAATCATTACTCCTAATAAAGACAAGTTTATCCACATTTGTGTTGGCTTTTATAATATTCAAGCTTTTCCTGTCCTTTCTTCCAAAAGGACTTTTACATCTTGTTTTCCAGGAAATTAAGGTACTTGCCCTTAATTTTGCCCTGAAGGCTAACCCAAGGCTAGCTTCAAACCTCAAATCTTTTATAATAAAGATTTCCCGCCGTGTCCTCCAGGATGTTGTCCCCTGGAGCTGAACCCAACAACAACCCCACCTATCTTCTTGAAGATGCCCAATTGAACACCAAGGAACTTCACTAAAATTGCTTGTGCCCCTGCTGCGCCATCCCCACACAAAAGTTGTTGGGGCGGACCTTCCCAGATCTTCCACAGGTTCTGATCCTAGTTGCTGACAACAAGCAGGGGGCAAGGGGGTGTTGCAACCAAGTTTCCTGATTTTTCTGCTGATGTATCTTAGGATACACAGAGGCGCTCAAACAGCTGCCCCTTGACGTATCTAACAGTATGAACCAATCTGAAGGCAGCCTTGAATTGCTGGCACTTTCTCCTAACTAGGGGGGCTACTGGTTTGACCTGCTGATCCCTGAATGGGTTATTCCTTGGCTTTGAACCTTACATGAAACATGCCGCCCCCTGGGGCCTTGTGGCTTTCTCTGTATGGTATATTGATCACAATATTCTACAACAAACAATACCTTATTCTATCCATCTCTGTCCTTTCTATTGGGCTGCTGTCTTTTCAATCAAGTACTGAACTCTAATTGGGTCAGTTGCAACAAAAGCATGTAAAACAAGGCTATAGTGAAGACGTGGTTACTGTTGGTGGGTGCTGGATAAGTTTGGCTGCTCTGAGCAATCTGGGGGTAAATTTGAGCCCGGTTTGATCTGTGCCATGTTGGAACTAGGCAGATCCTGGTATCAGCCTTTTTTTCATAAGTGCTCTCAAGATCCAAAGACTTATATGCAGCCATTCTTGCTGCATTTAAGGCTTCGTCCTGTTAGAAGAGCCAGATGATGTGAAGGGGCTTGCCCAGATCATCCCATGTGGTACCAAAGGGGTGAGGATTCACCATATACATATTTCCATGCCTGATGGTTCAGCCATATTGGGTGCATCCATCCCTCTAGAGATGGGAGCTCAGAAACAGGTTTGAAATAAAGCTAGGGATGCAGGTTAAAATATATATGGATCCATCTACTGCAGTGTAGCTTTATGCCACCCTAATGACCATATTTTGGTATTGTCCATGTATAATATAGCAGCCTTGGGTACTCAAACGTGCTAAAGAAGCTGCATATATACCAGCTTACTATACCATTGTACAGTGTTCTGATTAAGTTATATTTGCAGGTACCTTAGAAGAAGCTTGGTTGTTCTGATGGTAGGGGTATATTTTGTGCTGGGCATTAAATTAGGTAGTTTGGTGTTATGGGATAGGAAGACCTTGTGAGGGTAAATTATATAAATTTCTGTGGTAAAGATAAAGAGTTGATTAGATAAAAAAAGCTATCTGGATTTTCTATCCCTAAAGGATGGTGTGGTTACCCTTTAGAGAAATTGTCGGTGATAGGCTATAGCATATGGCTTTTCTTTGAGTTTAGGCGGTAAACTTTTCTAAAAGGGTGGCATTGGAAACCCTCACTTATCTCCTGGGCTGTAGCTGATGGATCGAAAGCATTTATTGAGAAGATACGGAATTGAAGGAATGTCTTGTTTATTTATTAGAGAGAATATTTATGTGCAGTTTATATGTGATAGATGTATTGTTGATTAGGAGCTTGATCATGATTTTTATGAATGAGTTAAATGTGATCAAAGGCTTTTATAATCAAGATAAGAACCAGGTGTATTTTTCTTTTAGATAATAAGGGATCATGTGACCTAGACATATCTATGATAATAGAGTATGTTGCAGCAGTATGGTTACATTTAAGAATATATGTGGAGCACACCGTAAAGAGATGCTTGATGTAATAAGATATCATCTTTGGCTGATGGCAATCGGTTCTTGTAGAGTGGGATAGGGGTTCTTTACAGGTGGATACGCTAGGATATGGATACAGGGTTCTCCGTCGCCCGCTCATGTGGAGCTGATTTACTTGGGAACAGCTTGTGATTTGAAGGATTTTTAGGAGCCTTTTATGGGGGTAGTTGGGTTGGATGAACAGGCTTTTATTTATCTGGGTGATCTGCCCTAATGGGCATGGTAGGAGGCAAGTTGATGATGGTTTCTTAGGCTGGGGTTGAACTATGGCAGCATTCAGTTGATCTTTAATTATTTATGAATGGTTACAATATTGTTTGGGATTGACTATAGATGTAGGTTATATTTACTTGGTATGCTGTAGAACGCAGCTGATGAGGAGGACAAGTATTTGAAGTTAACCTATTTTAATTTAAATGTGCCTTTTTATTTAAGGTATTGAATGGATTCTTCAGAGGTGATATTGGCTATGGGTCTATAGATAAGTCAAGATATACACGAAGGCTTTTTGTGCTCTGGGATATGATGGATTGAAGCAGGCGGTGTGGGTTTAGGAGTGGTATTTATGTAATTTTAGTTTGATCTTTTTAGTTGGCATTGCTTTTGGTGGGTTGATCTCGCGGTACGGGTGGGTGTCTGAGGGAGGTGTTTGCAGATTTATGCAGGGCTGTCAGGGCCATACTTCGCCGGAACTCGGCAGGACTTTTGAGTGCAGCGTCTACTGGGCTTGGCTATTCCGCTTTGGATTTTTAATTTAAATTCCGTTTCCGGGTGCAAGTCACGATGGAATATAAATTAGTATTTTAAACTGGGACGTTGTAAGTTGGGCTGCGCCATCTACGTCATTGATCCGATAGAACCCCTGCACTCGGGGGGGATTCTTTTGGGGGTGGATTTATCGGGGGTTAAAAGGAAAGGGTTATGGTGTATAAAGGGACAGGGGGATGAGTATGGAGCTCATGCAGATCATATCTTTAGTTATTATTTCTGCTGTTGCTGGACAGCGCTTCCGTGGTCTGAGCGGGCTTCCTAAGTTTGGGACCAACCCTGGTGATGGTTTGGATGAGCCAGCATCGAACCTTGAAGCCATTCCAGGGTTTGGTTCGCTGGCTGGAGCCTTGCCTAGCCTGAGCCTTGGAACAAATCCTTTAGGAAGCGGCGATATATTAAATCCCATGAATGCAGGGAAAAAGTTTGTCGCCACTTTATTGCCAACAGGGATTCCTCTGGTCATGGATTCCCTCAGAAACGTGCCTGCCGTTCCAAAGAACCCAGCTGGAAGCATCCCGGCTGCGTCAATTGATGACGTCAAGAAGAACTTTATCAGCTCGTACATGCCATTCTGCCCTGCCGAAAAGATTGCTGGGCGCGACTGCATCTGCAAAGAGACGTATCCCCACGTCGAGTACATCGAGGACAAGGGCACCCGAACATCGGTGGTGGTAGCCATCAACGCCAAGTTCAACCAGATAGTCGTCTCCTACAGGCTGACCGATAACCTGCAAAACTGGATCGATGATTTCAAAATGCAACCCATCGATGTGGCCGAGATGCCCAAGGGTGTCCGCGTCCACCGTGGCATCTACTCCAACCTCATGGGCACTTACAACCAGGTCCGCGACTCCGTCACCGTCCTGCTTGACGACCCCCGCTACCAAAACCACACTCTCTTCATCACTGGCTACAGCCTGGGTGGGGGCATGGGCCAACTATCCATCCCCAGCTGGTACAAGCTTCTGGATGCTCGCAACGACCCCCGCCCCCTTGAGGCCATCACCTACTCCAACCCCAGAGTTGGCAACCGCGTGTTTGCCGACTTTCTCGAATCCTTGAACATCCCCATCACCCGTTCCACCAACCAGAACGACCTTGTCTCCCATCTCCCTGGACGTAAACCTGGCTTCGTACATGCTGGTGCCGAGGTCTATGGCTCCAAAGTCAATGGCCAGTATATCCTTCGCCAATGCTCCCAAGCCTTTGATGAAGACCCGACCTGTGTCCTGGGCACCTTCAACTCAAAGTCACCTATCCCCCATGCCACTCCCATGGGAAAGATGTTCCCCCCTCCCCCCGTATTGCTAAAATAAAATCCTACTTTAAAGTTAAAAGCTATCCTATCTATACAGAATACCAAGATCTCTCATAATCATCTTCCAAAGAAGATCCATCATTGGACCATCGGTATAAGGCCAGTGCTATAGTGGCTGGTATCGATAAGTAGTTTAAACGCTGTGATGATACAGAGTAATTAAGTAAGTTTGCAACTTTCAATCCTGTGCTCTTCACACCTAATGACCTAAGCGTACCAACCTCAGTTCAGAATGAACGAAAGTCACCCATAATAGTACTGGTTGACTTCCAATGTTTATCAATATAGACTGTATACCACTCTTCTGCCTGCTGAACCGAGCTTGTCTGCTTATCCACCAGCTGTGAAAAGTAGGGGTATGCAGATTTTCTGATAATCTTGATCCAACTATAACATGAACATCCACTTACCCCTGACACCACTAAAAGGTTAAATAATATCTTTCTTCATAGCGAAAGAAACCATCTCTTCCAACCTTTTCCCCCATCTCTGTAACTCTGCTAAACAGTGCAGCTGCAACAAAGTTTAAAACAAATCAATAAAGCTACGTATGTTGTTGTTTAGTATATTTACCTTTTTTATGTCCCCTACCATTCATTTTCGAATGAATTGGGGTTTAAAAGTTTTTATTTTAAAATTAACCCTATTAAATACAAATATATATAAATATGGTATTATAGTTCTTTGGTTCATATGTTGAGGATAGTTTGAGCTTTTTTAAGTTTAAAAATCGAGCTCAACGCGCTTTGTAGCTGGATCGGTTTAACTGCATATCCTTTTCAGATCCTTGATTGGCTGAATATATTCTTGCCCCTGCCCTTTACAACTTTCACGGTAGTCAGATCAAATCCAGAATGAAACGTTAACATAGTCCCTTTAGCAGCATCAAAGGCTAGATATTTGTTAATAGTTACAATTCACCCATCAGAAAATCAACACTTATAAAAAACAGTTAGAATCAAAGTCACACATACATAGTTGAACAACAAACCAGATCAAGCTTTCTCAAAGATATTCTAGATCCCGAACTGTACCTGCACGTATAGTCATCCTATGGAACTAGCTCCCCACCAGTGGCAAACTACTGAACATCAACTTGAACAAATAAAATATGACACATCTGCAAGGTTCAATCGAACACAGGGTTCCAAAAAGCAACTTTAAATATCCACAGCACACATCAAAGTTTACCCAGGACCGTGGCACCAAATCTTACATCCAGGTCCCTACTTTGATCAATCAAGGATCTGCTATCTATTTCTAACAAGCATTGACCCTGTACTAAAAATTCATCAAAATGTCCATTTACCCTGATCTTTTAGGAACTCTTCACAACCTCCAGCGGGGTTCTAAGCAACAGTGTGCACCCCGGTTGACACCGATACCAAGAACTAATGGCAACCAACATCATGCAGCTACAGTAGTTTTAAAAGCTATGGCGACAAGCGAAAATACTTCAGATTTAAAAGAAAACAACTCACATGTAAACGGGATTAAAAATAAATAAATATATTGTAAACTAATATAGTTTCATTAGTTTCAATTTCGTTTACGTCTGGTTTACCTACATTTAAATTTGAAGCATTTTTGCTCCCCGCCATAGCTTTTAAACCTGCTGTCCTTGCATGAACCCCCAGCATTTAGCATAACTCGGAAGGGTCAAGGGCAGAATGCCCCTGCTCTCTGGATTGGTGCCCGGCCGCTCGGTTACTGTATGTAATCCACCACATCCCAGGACACCCAGTAGGCCCTGGCAAAGGAAGACAAAGAAACCCATCCATCTCCAGCCACCAAGATCCCAGTGGCACTAGCTAGAACCAGCCTCCAATTTCATCATAGCGGTCAACTCAAGCCTTACTCCAAGAAAGTGCAGCGGACCTGCAGGACCTTCAGGATCCCACAGCCATGAACCCAGGTGGGTCAAAAAATTTAGGAATTCTGGTAGCCTTTTTTCACATCGGCAACCATCATTAGATAGCCATGAGATGC
Organism: Entomophthora muscae; assembly: GCA_014839935.2. Taxonomy (NCBI): domain Eukaryota; kingdom Fungi; phylum Entomophthoromycota; class Entomophthoromycetes; order Entomophthorales; family Entomophthoraceae; genus Entomophthora; species Entomophthora muscae. Next base: position 83,045 of record QTSX02004999.1, on the reverse strand, counting down.
CCTTAAGCAAGGATTTGTCATCAGGCTGATGCCATAATGCATAAACCAGATACCCAACGCACCGAGGTATATTCTGCCACACTGCTGCTTCTTTGAAATGACCTGGACCCCAAGTTCACCCAGGTCAGATCCTGGATTGACATCACAGCCCTTGATATCTAACCAGGCGGTCCAGTTTGGGTATAATGTGGTTACCTTGGTTCCAGACCTTTTGGTTCTGCTATCCAAGCTGGCAGTCCAACTATCATTTGCTTTATTTATAGTAACCTTATTCTTGGCCATTAAGGTATTATGGTTGCTTGTATGAAAACAAGCTATTAACTGTGTTGTCCTTTAAAAGGCCTTGGTTCAGGAGCAGTGGGGCAACAACCCAGGGAGGCACCAGATTATGGGTGTTTAAGTCTCTACTCAACCTTCTAACAGCAATGTATCTAAGCAGCAGACTGAGTATACACCTCAGAGCTGAAAAAGGTCTTTGACTTGTATATGGAACCTATCACAAAAATGTTCTACAGTAGATGCCGTAATACTACCTTGGTGCATGTTTTAATCAACCTATCAGCTGGATGGCTACTCACCATAGGTAGTTAAGACTATGTATCATTCCCCATCAAGTATATGGATGTAAGGTAGGACTTTTCTGTGTAGATGTATCGGAAAAGCATCCCAGCACAGCCATTAGGACCTGCAGGTTAGCTGAGGGGATGCTTGATATCTGATGTCTCGGTCCCTTGGCTTGGCCCCCAAACCCCTCCAGATCCACAGCCCTAATCAACTCCAGACATTATTCTGATCATTAGCACTGAGAAGGCTGTATAGCTCTCCCGTATCTCCTTTAATAAAACAAGCCTCCTTACATTTATTTTCCATACATCTACTTGGATTTGGCTTATCAGCAGCTAGGTAAAGGGTGTACTTTGCGTCTCTAAAAGGCATCCGCCTTAGCCCTTGCTGTAGGCGGGTAGGCTTTGCTGTAGCTGTGCTGGTTTAGCAGAGTTACCTAGGGAAGATATTTGGAGGCTAGAAGTATTTCTTGTTGAGAGATAAGGGTTATACCGCCCTTGTGAATCATGGATAACAGGAGCATGATTTTGTTGATCACTTGGTGGGATGATGAAGGGGGTGGCCTGATCCTGATAATGAGCTAAGTGCCAAATCAAGGTATCCACCGCAAGGGACCATCCTTTGTCCATGCCTTTGGATCCTGAAATTCAAGCTGGCTTCCTAGTTTGGCTCCAAGTCACTGGCAAGTCAGGTTGCAGGTCACAGCCCTGCTTAATTGGAATCTTGCTGGCGGGTCAGGTCTGCTGTTTTGGCACCCCCAGCTGAAGGTCAGTCTCCTCTGGGGGCAGGTTGTCCAGGAGGTTATTATGAGCCTGGGCACTGTATTGGACTAGCTGTTGCTTGGTGGCTGGTAGAACAATTTCTGGTTATTTTTATCTTGTCTTGCATGGTCTTAGGCAGTCATAATGGAGGACTTTATCTTGCTTGGGTTTGCCGAGTCCTTGCCTGAGGTAAGTGTTGTTGTTGTTTACCTTTAAGATGATAGTGGGGCCCAATTTTTTGGGTTGCAGTTTACTCTTGCCTGTGTTCATGACCCAGACCTTGGCACCAACTTTGGGTCTGTTTTGGTCGTTTCAAACATATTTTGTAAATGTTTCTCTTGTTTTTCCAACTGATCACGGTTGGCTTGATGGTTTGAACATGGGGGGTCTTGCTGGGCATTTCCAGCTTGGGTCCCGTGCAGGCTTGAATGATATTGGGTTGTGTGCCATAAACCAGCTCAAAGGGGCTCTTCCCAGTGGATCTGTTCCTGCGGGTACAGCATGCAAGAGGTGCGGTCAGTAGCTGCTTATGCCAGCCCTCAGGTCTCCCAGAAGTGAGCTTGGCCAGGGCCTGCCCTAAGCTACTGTTTAGCCCCTCCACTCTTCCATTAGCCAGAGGATGGTAAGGTGTTGTCACTGTGTGCTGGACCCCATTCTTGGTGAGGTATAGGTTGGTGTTTTTGGAGGTCAATTTCTTTCCCCATCTGTTATCAGGAGTTCTGGCTTTCCGGACTAACTGATTATTTCCCTGCCTATGAATTGTCAAATGCCGTTGCCTGTATGGGTCTTCACCGCCTGCACTACCCGCCAGCAAGTGATGAAGTTGATAGTAGTGATGATACACTTACTGTTGCTGTGTTTCCCAGGCATGGGCCCCACAATGCCAAGGGCCCATACCTTGAAGGGTAACTGGGAGCAAATGGGCAACAGGGACTTAGGCAGGGTGCTGCTCTTTGCAAACCTTTCCCACCCTTCAAATTGGTTGAGAGCTTCTTGGGCATCCCAATATAGAGCTGGCCACCATGTCTTGTGCTTGAGAAATTCATAAAGGTTGCGGCTCTTGGTGTGCCCTAAACCTCTATGATAGCGTAAAATGGTGTCAACTCTTTGGTGTGTGGGGATATACGGGATAGTGCTTCCATCAGTCATCTTTTGGTGTAGCGTCTTATATATCTGTGAAGAGGTGCTTGTTTTTGATGACAGTTTCTTTAGTGATGTCATTAGTGCCTGGGGAGAAGCCTTTGTCTTTAGTTCAGAGTACCAGGAGGGGCCAGTCAGGGTCTAGGCCGTTTTCACTTCTTGTGGCTCTGACATATAAGCAAGAGAGTGCATCTTTCATGGCAAGTTCAGTTACTAGTTTGTATTAGATGATCGTGTTAAACCTTTCAAGAAGCTCTATCCAGTGCACCTGGCGCCTGGATATGTTGGCTTGTGTTTTGAAGTATATGAGGGACTTATGGTCAGTTAGGGAGATAAACTCCTCTTGATGCTCCAGGTAACAGCGCCACTTGACAAGACAGTGTATGATTGCCAATAGCTCCTTATTGTGAATGAGGTAGCGGCATTTGCTGTCTGTCATTTTGTGCAACTTGTCAGCTACAGGTAGGAAGTTGCCATTGGTGTTCTTGATCTGTAGTACTCCCCAATGAATGCACCAGAGGCGTCTGACTCCATTTGTACTCTCTGTCTTGCTTAGGGTACTTTAGAATTAGGGTGACTGTAAGTTTCTCCTTCAGACACCAGAAACATAGGTCATGTTGGGGGGTCCATATAAACTTGGACTTGGTGCCAGTTATGGCCAACAGGGGTGCTGTCAAGACGCCACAGTTGGGGATAAACCGCCATACATAAGCAATCATCACCAGTAATGTACATAGTTTGGACTTGTCCTTGGGCAATGGCATCTTAAAGATGGCCTGAACCCTCTGATTGTCAGGTGTATGCATCTTTCAAAACTATGTGTCCCAGGAAGGGTAACTGTTTGCGGAAGACCTGACATTTAGCGGGTTCAGCCAGCTGTTTATGCTACGCCAGGATGGCAAAGACTGCCTCCAAATCCTGGTGGTGTTGCTCTACTGAGGTGCTATAGACAATGATGTTGTACAGGTACACCAAAGCGTGCTTGCCCATGTGGGGGGCAAGCACCTTGGTCATGAAGGTCACAAACGTTGACAGGGTGTTTGTCAGCCCAAAATTGAGTACCACACACTTGTATGAGCTGTATTTTGTGTGGAAGGTTGTTTTGGGGATATCTTCCTCCTTGATACAGATCTGGTTGTAGCCTTTGGTTAGGTCAATCTTGGAGAAGACTGTGGCGCAACCCAGGGCATCAAAGAGTTTGTCAATGAGTGGAAGTGGGTAACATTTCTTGATAGTAACTTTGCTTAGGGCTCAATAATCTGTAACAAGTTGAAGGATCCCATCCTTTTTTGCCACAAAGAATACAGAAGCACCAAAAGGAGACTGTGAGGGGCGGATAAGTCCTTTTTCCAATTCCTCTTTGAGGTAAGCGCATAGTGTGTTGTCCTTGTTTGGGGTAAGGAGGTAGATGAGTTATGCCTTGGGTACAGCTCCCTTGAGTTGGATGGAGTGATGTATGTGTTTTTCTGGTGGCAAACCTGGTAGAGCCTCCTTGAATATTTCTGGATGGTGGTCCACAATTTCCTGCTCCTGAGGTGTGGTGGTGTCTTGGTGGTCCTTGAAGTATATAATCTTGTACTGGCAGGAGTCCCAGTCAGATGCCTTGAGGCTCTCCTTTTCTTTGAGAGTCTCTCTAATACGTAAGAATACATGATCCTGTAGAAGCTGATCCACCAAGTCAGGGTAGATCTGGTGGTTGACCCCTTCACACTTGATGATCAATACAGAGATGACCCAGTCCATGTGGGGGTTATTCTTTTGTAACCATTCCAGTACAAGCACAATGTCAAATTTAGGGAATTAAATGATGGGTCCCTGATTGGTGGAGTGCAGGTTCTCTAGTGCAATGGAGAAAGGGGCAGTCTCTTGTGTCTTTGAAATGTGATGTTCATCAGCTAAAAACATGTTATTAATCCGCAAAGGATTGGTGATTAACTTGAACTTTTCCATTAAGTTGCTGTTGACAAGTGTTCAATCTGCTCCTGAGTCCAGGAGCCCTGAGCCAGTGTAACTGCAAAAGCAGAAAGGGTAGGGCATCAGTTTATTTGGATGTCTGGCAATGATGTAAAGTACTGGATCTTCCAAGGGCACCTAGATCATTGGGCACTGATCCACGTCCTTGGGTTGGTACTTATTGTTGGGCAAGTCAGAAGCTGTGCGGGAGAGCTTGGCTTGCTTAGCGCTCTCCCCAGGCTTTTCCCTTGTCCTGATTGTCTTGGGTGGTGGTGACTCAGAAGTGGATGTGATTTGACTGCACATTGTTCCTGTTTCCATGTCCATTTGAACCTGTGGGTTTATGGCTTGAGTTATTGTTGTTGTTATTGTTGCCAGGAGGAGTGCAGTTGGAGTGTCCAGCTGGGTGAGAGCCCTTGGGTCTCTTTCTCTTCCCAGTCTGCACTTTATGGAGAGAATTGGATGTTTGGTCTGCTTTATCTGCCTCACAATAAAGGCTCTGCAGGTTGGTCACTTGGTCCAGGTTGACATGCCTCATTATGTGCAACTTGAGTGTGTCATAGTACATGAGGTAGGTAGCTGGGGTGTCAAAGGCCATGCCTGAGGGGGCACTTAGGCAGATTTTCTTGTATGCCCAAGTGAGCTCCTTTACCGTGCCTGTTTAGGTGAGGTTCTTAACTTGCTGTATGATCATGAGGGTGGTGTCCTTTAGCAAAAACCTTGCTAAGAAGTCCTGCTTGAAGGTGTCTCAGTCCTTTTTGACGTGATTCTTGTGCCATTTGTTGCACCAGGTGCCCATGTTGTGTATAAGGTGGATGGTTATCTCCGCAAACCAGAAGCGTTGTGGGCATTCCATTTGTGTTAGTTTACTCTGGGAAGATTGGATCCATGCTGTGGTGTTGCCGTCATTGGCTCCAGTGAATGGTTCCAAGGCGGTGCTTCAAAGTCTTTTGGCTACATGGGCTGGCATGATGCTTTCATCTGTTATCCAAGGGGCGGCAGCAGGTGCTTGGAAGAATCCTTGTGCTAACAAGGCGTTGAAGACAGAGACCGGTATCACCAGCTCTGATGTAGAATAAACCCCTATGGTATTTTGGTACCAGGCGTGTACAGTGTCCAGTCCATTGGGAGGTCAGACATAATTCTGTTGTAGATTTGTTGACCACAGCAAGTACAGGCAACAGGTGGAACTTTGAAAAGAAAGGTAGGATGGAGAACCTACTTCTGCTACCAATTTTGTAACTGTGCTGTTTTAGCAGAGTTACAAGGGGAAAAATATTTAGAAACTAGATAATATTTTTATTGAGAGATATATATTATATAGTCATTGTGAATTATGGATAACAGGAACATGATTTTGTTGATCACTTGGTTGGATGGTGAAGGGGGTGGTTTGATCCTGATAATGAGTCAAGTGCCAAATCAAGGTATTCACTGTAAGGGATCATCATATGTTCATGTTGTTATATTTGGACATTTGAGTTGACTTCCTAGTTTGGCTACAGGTCACTGGGAAGTCAGGTTGCGTGTCACAAACCTGCTTAATTAAAACCTTGCTGGCGGGTCAATTCTGCTGTTTCAACAATAGCACTCAGTGTAGATAGTTGATATTATGCATCATTCCCCATCAAGTATGTGGATATAAAGAAGGACTCTTTGATGCTGATGTATTGGAAAAGCATCCAAGCATAGCCATTAGAACATGTGGCTTAGCTGAGGGGATGCTTGATATCCAATGTCTTGACCCCTTGACTTAGCCCCCAAACCCTCCAGATCCATAGTGCTAATTAGCTTCTGACATTATTCTGAGTCATTAGCACTGAGAGGGCTGTATAGCTCTCCTGTATCTCTTTTAATAAAGCAAGACTCTTTACATTTATTAGCATCATATCTACTTGACTTTGACGTATCAGCAGTTAGGTAAAGAGTGTGCTTTGAGTCCCTAAAACGCATAACCCTTAACTCTAGCTACAGGTCATTGGGCTTATTGTTGTCAATTGAGTATAAGGATTTCCCAATTCAAACAGTAGACAGATCTTGTTTACCTGCCTTCAATCATCCCAATGAAAGGCATTTTTAGGGCTGATGCCCTTTTTCCAGGGTATTTGTGGGGATCCTGTTCACCAGTCCCCATAGTGTGTCCTGGGTCATAGCCAAGTACCAGCTTGGAGGAGTTGTCATTTTCTAGTAGAGGGAGGTGGATAGCTAGAAGTTTATACTTGTCCTGCATTAATGCAAACTCTTCCAATACTTTTCCTATAACTAAGCAAGCATCCACACCATGCACTTGTACTTCAGCTGGTGCTAGACCCTCTATAGGCCTGTACGGTCTTTCAGCAACCTTTTAAACTCATTCCCAATAAACTCCCTTCCCATATCTGTCATTTCAAGGTGTCTAGTTAACTTCTCACACTCCTCCTGGGAAGTCTTACTAGTGGCAAACCTTCTACAACTCTGACAATAGGTATCTTTCTCCCCTTGACCAGTGTAAAAGATATTGGGCAACTCACTTTCATGGACTATCTTTTCTAATTAGAAATATGTATAGGGGTCAAAATGGGCCTTTATTTGCTCTCAGAAGAAAGATCCCCTTAGAAACCTTCTGTTATATTGCCTGGGCAGCTGGGAAAAATATAGATGTTCCAATACTTAAAGTCCTCTAAAAATTTCTTGGACTTCTTTTACTTGGTCTTAGACTCCTGCTCCTTGCTCAAGCTCCAGCTCCTTAATCTTGGGCTTGTGCACATTTATATTGGTCTCTAGCTCTCTGTATAGCTCTAGTGGCCTTGTTATTCCACTTGATCCAGTCCCTGAAAAGCTTCAGATAGCTTTCCCTTTTATAGCTCCTTGCTTCAGTCCCTGTTTTCTCTCAGATCTCTTGGTTTTTAAAGCTTAAACTATCCATTTTTTCTGCTCTTCAATATATTAAATCTTTTAACTTACTTCAGTCAATTAAAAACCTGTTTTTCCTGGTTCATTCCCTCATTTTTTAGGCTTAAACCCTTCAGTTAAAGCTCTTAAAACACTGATCAAACAGGCTTAAACCTTCAGCCAATCAAACTCTTGGATTCAATGGTTTTGCCAAACTGTTCACCCAAATGACTTGCTCTTGACCATGGTTTAAACCTGGCGCTGTTTTGCCCCGGGTAAACAACTGCTCCATTTTTTGAACAATTTTGCCATCTTTCCTGTTACGTTTCTCCGGCAAAACTTGAGTGCTTCCACATATGTTTTACTTAGGAGGTTTTTAAACCCTTAATTATTCAACGTTTCTCCAAGTTTCTCTACATTTTCTTCATATTTTCACACTTTGAACTCGCCTGTTGCTCACTTTTTGCCTCCCTCAACCATTTTGGTGAAGCTCCAGCCTTCATCTTAGCAGTTTCTCTATCCTAATTCTGTCCTCTCTGGCTCCAATTTAACTCAATTACTTTCTAATAAATTTACAGTTCTATTTCTGTAAAATATTTCTTTATTTCCTTCTTTTTCTTATATGATAATTATCTCAATTTTTTATCTTATCTTTTGGCAGTTTTAATTAATTCTTTTATTGCTTCTTTCTTATTAACAATCCTTCTTTCAAGAGTTCACTCAATCATTTCTGCTCCTGCATCCACTTCTTCTAGTCCTTTTCAACCAGCTTCCAGTTCTTCAGCTAGTCCTTCTCCATGACCTTCAAGTCTTTCAGCTAGTTCTTCCTCATTCATCAGCTAGTCCTTTCTATGAACCACCTAGGTGTAACAGAAATTACAGGATAGTAAGAAGCTGTCTCCAGGTGGTGGGGAATTACCACCCAAAGTCACATAGAGTTAATGATTAACCGCCAACACAGCTTCAAATACCATTTTTAAAATTTCCAAATGAGACATTAGGATTAAGTAAAATAATTAATCCTAGCCAAAGTAGCCCAAGATAACTAGCCTGTGAAAGCATCAGAGAATCTTCAGAATAAAATTCAGGACATTGAGATGCAGCACAATTTTCATTTTCCAAGACAGGGGAGACCACTCCAAGATTGGCGGGTATTAAATTATCATTAGGAGGTGCCAACAACAAAGTTCCAACTGAAGGGCCCCATCTTCCAGTAATGATCCAGCTTAGAATAAGATTTTAGGGAATGTAGCGCAACAATTCAACTACAGGATGCATTTTAAAAAGTAAATTAGACCAAGGGATATTTGATTTTTATTGAGTAAAATTTTGAGAGGACTCAACTCTTAGATTTTAAACAGTGAAAATTATTCAATATATATCAAAAATTGACTAAGCAATACCACCTGGATCCTGGGCTCCTATTTCTTCTACATTGTCCAGTGAGTATCTGGTCCAGGTTGCAAAGAGCCCTTGTATGACTAATTTCTGATGACCATGCTGATTAATAAGCTCATACCGGGTAACCCTCAAATTACGTAAATTTATCAACATCAATTTGCAAGGGGGAATTGGTTTCAGCTGGCAGACTGGAGCAGCCGTAACCCATTTTTGATTGACTGTTTGATTTAAATCTGTTAATTTGGTCAATTTTGTTAACAGTTTGCTGGCTTTTTGAGCCTTTCTACTTGGCCAGATAATTCCTGGTATGATGGAACCTACTGTGACATTACCCTCTGCTATAGCCCTGGACACAATACTACCATCTGGGAGATGGGATAAGGAGAAATTCTTGTGGGTAGGCGGGAGTTTCATCACAGCTAAGGTAAGCTTGGAGTGGCCAACAGCATTGGGACTGCGCTTGTTGAACTCTTGAATCAGGTCTGGGGAATTAGAAAAATCATAGTGGGGAGCTCATGAGTTTTTGGAATCAGGATAACCCTTCCATGACACCAAATATTCCAAATGGCTTCAATTCTTAAGGGAAGCCGGAATGCAAATTAGCTCATACTCAGGATCTCCTTCCACAAGAATGGGTTGGGAAGAAGGAGTCTCTGTACCCTTAAAGTGAGTAAGAAGGCATTCATGGAAGGTGTGGAAAATCTTGAAAGCTGGGAGTAAATCTAGCCAATATGCAGAGGGACCAATTTGACGTTCAACCTTGAAGGGACTAACTTGCTTGGGCTCTAATTTGCAACAGGGGACCTTCAGTTTCATATTGCAAGCATCAACCATGACTAGATCACCTGGCCTGTAGGTTGGGCCTTCCTGGAGCTTGCAATCTGTGTATTCCTTGTAAGTTGTCATGGCGGCAGCAAGAGTAACCTGGAGCTCCTGATGGACCTGCTTCAATACAGCGGCTTGATCATTTGCAGCTTCCACGTTGCTAACCAAATGAGGACCCATGTTGGAAGAGGGATTGTAACCCACATTGGCATAAAATGGCAATACTTGAGTTGACGTGTGTGGGGCGTTATTATATGTGAACTCTGCCATGGGTAGGCTATCACATCAGTCAACTTGCCTTGTATTTGTGTAGCAGTGTAGGTAGACCTCCAAACTTTGGTTTACCCTCTCTGTTTGTCCATCAGATTGGGGGTGGAAAGCTGTGGAACGGCACAATTTAATACCTAGAATTCCAGTAAAAGTTTTTCAGAACTGAGCAATGAATTGGGGCCCGCGGTCATTCACAATCTCCATCAGAATGCCATGCAAGGAGAAGATTCTATTCATAAACAACCAAGCTGTTTCCACTGAAGTAACTGCAGTTGAGCAGGAAACAAAGTGTGCTATTTTTGTGAAGCAATCAACCACCACCATGATTGCATTAAACCCGTTGTAATTTGATAGTTCTCCAATAAAGTCCACCAACACCGACAACCATGGTCCTGCAGCTGGCTGCAGCAGAACCAACAAACCAGCTGTCTTGTTTCTGCTTGCCTTGGACCAAACACATACCAGACAGTCTCAAACTTAAGCCGCCACCTGCACTGTTAAATCTTTCCAAGAAAACTGTCGGCAAATTAACTCCACTGTTTTGTTCTTCCTTGGGTGACCTGTTGTGGGGCAGGTGTGATTGGCCTCCATGATTTCATCCCAAATAGTTCACTCTGGAACCCACAAGCAACCTTGATGATATAGAATTGGCCCTATCTTGTGATAACCCTGCAGCTAGCCATCTGGATGTGCACATGCTAGTTCCAGTAACCTAGCATATCCTTTGGACAAGGGCTGTAAAAACTTGACTTTGGAATATAGGTCTAAGTCAGCACCCTTGGTCAAGGACATGGTAGCAAGTGTAGCCGGTGAAGGAAGAACAAAAGGAACCACAGCCTTGTCTGGAATCATTGTGTGCATGTTAAACTCAACGTTCATACCAGCATATGGGAGATGATAAGGACTTCTACTCATCACATCTTCCCTGTGATTATCTGTAACCTTAATGAACTTGTAGCAGAACTTGTATCTTGTCAAGTCACCATGCCATCTGGATTGACAACCCGACAAAACCCTGGGTTGTTGATAATACAGAAGAGGTTTATGGTTGGTCCTTACTACAAATGAATGACGCGCTGACATGAGATGATGATGCCAATGACTCAACAATTCCACAACTGCCAACAATTCCTTATTGTAAATCATATAGTTGTGTTTCTGAGCTTCCATCTTTTGGGGAAAATACCATACAGGTCTCTCAACACCATCACCAGTGGTTTTTAGCAACACACCAGCCACAGCATATTTGGATGCATCAGTAGAGGCCACAAAATGAAGCTCTGGGTCTACATGTTGTAGAACTGGAGAGGACAACAAAAGAGCCTTGACTGCTGCAAATGCATCTGCACACTCAGGCATCCAGACTAGAGTTGTCTTCCTGCTAGCTGAATATAAAGGGGCAGTCACTTCAGACAAGTGAGGGGTGAATTTCTTCAAGGACGTGCAGGTACCCAAAAAACTATGAAGTTGGGATACTGTCACAGGCGTAGCATACTCTCAAACCTCAGCTTCCTTGTCAGTGGCAATGGTGTGGCCATCCTCAAAGATAATATTACCTAGAAAGGTAACCTTACGCTTAAATAATTCACACTTACTCCTTTTAATGATCAAGTTGGCCTGGAGAATGAGCTCTACAACTGCCAACAGGTGGGCCTTATGCAACTCCTCATCCAGAGAGAATACCAAGATGTTGTCCATATACGCAATGGTACATACTCCTAGGAGATCTCCCAAGACTGAATCAATTAACTGCTGAAAGCAAGCCGGGGCATTCTTCAATCCAAAAGGCATTACATAGAACTGGAAGATGCCCTTCTTGGTTCTGAATGCTGTTAATCATTACATTCCTTCCGTGATCTTGATTTGATTAAAGGCATTAAACAGATCAAGTTTTGAGAATACCTTTGCCTTCTCAACACAACAAGAAATCTGAGCTTCAAGAGGTAAGGGATAGGGATCAGGAATTGTAATATTATTTAAGTTCCCGTAGTCAACGCAAGGACAAAGAGACCCATAAGACTTTTGAACAAACAACAATGGGGAGCAGATCAACAAAGCCTTCTTGAAAATTTATCCCTTTGCCAACATGTCTTGAGTTCACTCCTCTAAACATGGGTCATTATTTGTTAGATTAATCTGTTTCCTATTAACTGTGCTACTTAACACTTTAAAATTTTGTTTTAATTTTCTTATCAATAAATTTAAATAATTATAATAATTTTATTAAAATAAATCTTATTTAATCCTTATAATATAAAAACCTATATTAAATTAATCATTTTCTACTTACAGCTAAATTAAACTGTATTAAAAGCTAGTAACAATCTTATTTCATGTACCATTTTTCTTGAAAGCTGATTAGTAAAAAATGATATCATTCTAAAAAGAGAAACATAAAAATACAATAAAACTGATACAATGCTTTTTGTTAGAAATTAAATTGTTGCCTAAAATCTTAGCTTTTTTAAAAATATTTAATTTAAAATATAATAATTTTTGAATACCTCTTTTTAAAAAGAGGGCAGACAGCTTTTTTGCATATTTAATAAATAAATATTAAATAATTTTGGATTTGTTTTATAAAAAATCTAGTAAAAAATTAAAAAAACTAAAACTAAAATTTAAACTAAACTTTTATTGAAATTTCAGTGATCTCATTTAGCATAAGTAATTTATTCTTAAGTTAGATTTTATAGAAAATATATAATAAGAACTTATAAGAGAGTAAAAGTTTTTCTTTTCAAATTCTTAAGTATTTAATATTAATAGAATGGCTTTATACAACTATTTAATAAAATTATATTTTTATACTGTATGCTAGAGATAATATGTATAAAAAATTCAAACATAAAAAAGAATGTATCAAAATCTTGCTTTATTTAATTAAATTTTATAAAGGTTGAAATTTATTTAAACTAAATAAAAAATTATCTTAGTCATTGTATCTATAAAAATAAGATACAACTTTAATTATACAAGCAAATATTTATATGTGATTAAAAATAACATTTTTGTTTTGATAGATTTAAGATATATAAAGTTCATTTTTTAAGAACTGTTAAAAGTTATAATAAACTTAAGTTTATTTAAACAAAAGGTTTTTGAGTTGGTTACTAGAAGTAAGCTAAATAATAATTTATACTTTAAATTTAGTTTACTGATTAAAATATCATACTTTAAGAGTTAATTAGCATATTTTATTTGAAATAATTATTTTATAAGCTTACATTCAAAGCCGCTTCAAGATACTAAATTGGTATTGAAATATAACGTTGCAGCACAATTCCGAAAGCTGAGATTAAGGGCTTTCTAATGATACTAGTTTGAGCAAGATTAAAGTACTATTTGCCGAGATATCAACAGTTAACCAGAATATAAAAAGGGGTAAATAAACAATGATATCAGACTCCAGGGGTGATATTGATAAATTAAGGAGATAAGTTGGGGTCAGTTGGGGATTGATGCCTGTAGTGCAAAAGCTCAACTAACATGGTATTTAAACAGCTCAACTTTACAGAAATTTACTTTACAATCCACACCTTTACTCCTCTCTGATAACTGCACATCTATTTCCAAGCAAGAACTGCCTGAACCAAGCCAAGGAATCCAACCACTGTCATTATGGAACCCATCAAGTTTGCACCTCAGATGACACCCTTCTTCTCACTGGGGGCTTCTACTAAGAGAGAAAGAATCTCTATGCTTAAACAAGCTTTCCTTTTTACTGCTGGCAGTGATCTTAACAGCTTTGTTGAGCATTTCTTATTAAAAACAGAGTTTGGAAAAAGTACCTTCTTACCTGTCATACAAAATTCTAAGACAGATGATTTCCTTAACAACCTAAAGGAATTGATATCAGAGTCCCCTGCCAAGCACCTTCCTTCCCTAAGAGCATTGGTTACATCAAGCTACAGTCTGAAAGAGCTTTGTGATTGTGGATTTAAAATGACAAAAAATGAGTATTCATATTCTAAAAAAAATAAAAAATGCTAAAAAAGCATCATTAAATTCAAAAAATAAAAAAGGAAAAAATGATTCAGTAAAGAAAGAAAACATAAAAAATATTTTAAAACACATATTAAAAAATTCATTTCCAACCAGCCAATTCACTAAAAAATCCCCTGGATTGATTTATGAAGAATTACAAAAAGAATTGAGTGAATACTCAACTAAAATAAAATACTCCTTATTGAAAACAAAAAAAGAAATTTATGAAGATATGAAAATAAAAAACAATATTTCTATTTCACTTTCCACTTTCTATAAGCTTATTCCTAATAATATAATTAAAAGCAAAAAGCAAACTGATATGTGTAACATTTGCAACTTAAAAAATCATTAGAAATGAAGAAAAAGGATTTGAGTATAAAGAAGTTGCCATTGCCTAAATCTATTAAAGAAAATTTGGAATCTATTGACCTACATGAAAAGTTTTATAAGCATCAAAATAAAGAATATATTAGTGATATAAATAATCTTGATAATAATTCATGTGTTATAGTAATAGACTATAAAGAAAACTTTAAAATAGGTGGGGGTCCTATAGAGACAAATAATTGTTTTTATGAGAAAATACCTATTTCTTTATTAGGATTTGCAATTGCTTTTAAAGAAAATGAGAAAATTAAATATGAGTATCATGACTTTTTATCTGAAATTTTATCTCATGACTCTTTTTTTTCAGTTCAGTGTTTGATAAGTCTGCTTAAAAATAATAAATTTAAGAATATTAAAAATATTAAAGTTTGGAATGATAATGGTAATGGTAATCATTTTAGATCTTATGAATTCTTATATTATCTTTTTAAAGAGGTACCTAAAATTATAAAAAGAACAATTAAGTTTAATAGATTTGTTGAGTGGCATGGCAAAAGTATTGTTGATGGTCATTTTGGTGTATTATCTAAAATATTTAAACAAAAGGAAAATGAGATGTATATAAAAAATATAAATTATCTCAAAATTGTTTTTGAGAGAGAGGAAGAAAGAAAGGGTTTATATGAGTCACTTGTAAATAATTCAGATGTTTCCCAAAAAATCTTTTTTTACATCTATGATAGAAAATCTAGGCCTAAAAAAGCTGGCTTGAAGTCAAAGCATTTTATGTTAATCTTTCATATTTAATGAAAGATGGTGAGCTGTATGTTTCACCTTTGACATTTGAGGATGTTAAGGAGTACTCCAAAATAAATTATTGTGCAAAGTTCTGCACAGATGACAGAGAAACAAAGAGAGCTGATACTACTAAAGGATTAGTAGGACATGTTCATGAAGTTGGTTGCATAACAAAAACTTATATTTCACATAGGGTAAATAGTCTTTTAAATACAACAGCTTTTTTTTCTAAAAATAACTAAGAAATTAATTATATGAGCCAAAGATAGGGTAATAGCAATTATGGCTTTGGGGCTGCTATTACTCTCCCATGCAACTCATATATTTGATTCTTGGCTTATTAAAATAGAAAAAAGGGTTTTAGCAAAAAAATACAGTTAATAGAAATATGATTTATTTTTATTATTTGTATATTTTACACCCTTAAACTTTTATTCAGTAAACTAAGCATTATATTAATGTTAAAAAAACATAAGATTACGGCTTAAATGATACCAAAGAAGTTAAAAGTCTTTAAAATGCTTAAGCTGGCGCCTTGGCTTAATCTAACAAATAATGACCCACATGTGTCTTCCTTCAAGGTTAAAGGGTAAATATGAGATGCAATACAAATCAGATCAACAGTAACTTTAAAGTCAAAGCCAAACTGAGTGTGCTTGGGAAGGACCTCACCCCTAGTATTGTCAAACGCCGCGGACCAGGGGTGAAGGTATGCTGGTAAATCTGAACTTGTGGGGGCAGGAACAGGAACTGATTGAATGGTCTGAGAGGGCTGCTCTAATTCAGACATACCTAACAACGGAATATGGATAGATATGCCCAAAGAGTGTTCCACTTGCAGCTCATTTTCTTTCAGCAAGGTCAATACATTATGGTCTTGCCACCAGCCCACCCCCAAAATAATAGGATACATAAGGGTAGAGCAAATAGAGAACCTTAGATTAAAAGACTGACCCACAATTACAAACGTCAACAGCTTCTTAAGCTGGAAAGAGGGAAACTTTTGACAGTTTCCACCCCTAACAAGCATTCCAGGGTGATACTTGAGTTGCAGCAAGTATGTGGTCTCAACACTCATAAAGTTCTTGGAAGCACCTGTATCCAACAAAATGGCCGGCCAATAGATAGTTTGACCATTATCAATGCTACCATAAAACAAGAAGTAGCCATAAGTAGATTTATTTGCAGCAAATGTTGCAATCTTGGCAGGATCCTGCTTCTCTTTGGTGGTACGGACAGCGGCTAAGGAGGCAGGATGCTCCTAAAACTAATGCTCAATCATTTCTTGGACAGCAGCATTAAGGACAGGATGATCACAATTGATTGGAACAAGGGGCAACTCTTCTTATTCAACTGTCAAAGGCTTTTCAGGCACAACATGCTGAAGCATAGCCAATGAACTCTCAGGGGCAGACACTACTGGATCTTCATTCACCTTGACAGATTTGTTCAAATTTCCAGTTACAACTGAGAAGAACCACAGGGAGAACAATCCTGACTCTGGCTGGAGGACACCACCGCAGAACAAGTCCCAGAAAACCAGGAGCGTGCAGCGGGTTTGGCTTCAACTTCCATCAAGCCTTGTTTAGAAACCAATGGATTTGAGACCAGAGAAAGAATTTGTATTACCAGGGCCTCAGTTGTGGTTAACAGGGAATCCCAAACTGCCAGATCCTGGGCAGTCTGGTCAACTTCTAACCACAACGCTGAGAGTTTATTTACCTTGGGAACATTGATTGTACAGCAGTAGGCAAGAAACTGAGGAAGGAATATCAAAAGCGGAGTAGTAACCTGTTGGAAGCCATACAATTTACAATATACTTTGAGCTCCTCAATAGATACACCCAATTTTTTTAACAAAGGGTACGGAGATGCACTTTCAGTTGAAACACGTGGATTATGCTCCACCGCGGACAACAACCATTTATGAGCATCCTCAGAAACCTTTGTCATCACATGGTAAACTTGGGATTTGTGACTAAGGCTTGAACCGGAATAAAATGATAAAACTGATAAAACTCCATGCAAAATTTCATCAGTAGGTGGAGCAGGAAAATAACCCAGATGCAAAAATGATATAGCGCGGCAGAAATAGGAAACAGAATATCCAGTCTCAACAACTGCAACCAGAGATGGAAACCACAAATTGCAGAAAAGCCCAAACTGAAAACTCAGAAAAAAACTTATAAAAGTAAACATGGTAAACACAGATATATTGACAGAGTAGGAGAAAAGAAACAGGAATTCATGACAAACTGCTTCCAAAAACTCAGACATAAAAGAGTTGAGTAATGTAACAGAAATTGCAGGATAGTAAGAAGCTGTCTCCAGGTGGTGGGGAATTACCACCCAAATCCACATAGAGTTAATGATTAACCGCCAACACAGCTTCAAATACCATTTTTAAAATTTCCAAATGAGACATTAGGATTAAGTAAAATAATTAATCCTAGCCAAAGTAGCCCAAGATAACTAGCCTTTGAAAGCATCAGAGAATCTTCAGAATAAAATTCAGGACATTGAGATGCAGCACAATTTTCATTTTCCAAGACAGGGGAGACCACTCCAAGATTAGCAGGTATTGAATTATCATTAGGAGGTGCCAACAACAAAGTTCCAACTGAAGGGCCCCATCTTCCAGTAATGATCCAGCTTAGAATAAGATTTTAGGGAATGTAGCGCAACAATTCAACTACAGGATGCATTTTAAAAAGTAAATTAGACCAAGGGATATGTGATTTTTATTGAGTAAATTTTGAGAGGACTCAACTCTTAGATTTTAAACAGTGAAAATTATTCAATATATATCAAAAATTGACTAAGCAATACCACCTGGATCCTGGGCTCCTATTTCTTCTACATTGTCCAGTGAGTATCTGGTCCAGGTTGCAAAGAGCCCTTGTATGACTAATTTCTGATGACCATGCTGATTAATAAGCTCATACCGGGTAACCCTCAAATTACGTCAATTCATCAACATCAACTTGCAAGGGGGAATCAGTTTCAGCTGGCAGACTGGAGAAGCTTTAACCCATTTTCAATTGACTGTTTGATTTAAATCCGTTAATTTGGTCAATTTTGTTAACAGTTTGCTGGCTTTTTGAGCCTTTCTACTTGGCCAGATAATTCCTGGCATGATGAAACCTACCGTGACACTAGGTTGCATCTGCCACATGAACCATCTTGGTTCCTTTTCTCACTATGATCTTCCAGTTCCTCAACTAGTCTTCACTGTAATCATACTTTCCTTCTTGATAGTATTCACTGTTGATCCTATACTATGAACCACTGTGGTTCCATTGTCATTCCTTGTTATCAATACCTCAGACTCAGGCAATAAGTCTACAAGGCTACTGGCATTTGACTGGGCCCTTGCAAGTGTCTTCCACTTAGGCCATTCAACCACAGACAATCCTTATGTCTGTTCAGTTGTCTTTACTCACTTAGGTGGTTAAGTCTGAGCTTTCAGGCATAAAGTAACTTGCTTTACTTCCCAGAGGCCTGATCATACCAGGCTCTGCAGCTGCTTCCACAAGCAGCTACCCTGGTAACACCTCTGAGCATATCCATGCCCTCTAATGCTCACTTTGGGTTCTCCCCAAAGCTCCCATAGGGGCATAAACAAGGACACACTACCAGTCCATTAGGTAGGATGCTTGCTCACAGACCTCCTGTAAGCGTATCAGGGTACGTAGAGCTCTCAGAGCTCATCCCCTCTCTTGCAGCCTGTGCTATTTGCCAGGGGTCCAAAACTTACAGCCCTGGTAGCCAAGTGGCCTACCATGCTGGCACATACTTCTACCCTGGTAGCCTGTGTTACCTGCCAGGGTCTAAACATCTTCCAGCCTGAGCAGCACACACTACCCATCAGGCTGGATCACTCCCCACCCCAAGCAGCTAAAGTTCTCTGATGGGCTATCACATTTCTCACCCCTAGCATTCAACATTCCCTGCTGGGTGAGGACAGCTAACCATCCCCTAGCATCCAATATTACCTGCTAGACTGGTTTATTGTTTGCTTCTAGTAGTCCTTTCTTACCTACTAGGCAGGTCTTACCTCCACTAGTAGCCAATGTTCCCTACTAGGCCTCTACCTATCTCAAAATCACTACACACTGTCAACTCTCAGTGTAGCATTTTTATTTGAAGCCAAATCAATACTCTCCTGAAAAACTGCTCCCATGTGGATTGGCACAGTATTCATCTGACGCTTCCAAATCTTGATTAGGGCATATATTTACTACCATACTGCTGGCATCAATCTCCAGAATCAGTATCTATGTGATGGCATGAGATTGAATTGTATAGTGAATTGTGCTGGGTACTGTTTACCTTGCAGCTATGCATGATCTGGTATCACACCAGGGGTGATGGCGCTAATTGGATGTTTTATTTTAGTGCATAGCTTCTACATAGTTAGGCACCATTCATGTTTGAATTTTTTGGTGGTGCTGGTGGGATGCCAGTGCAGATTGTTTCTGAATAACCTTATTCTTGGGGGATCTCATAAATCACTCAGGGCCTCAATATCAACCCTATTTGACTTCTAACCCAGTGGGGCGCTAGTTTGTTTTGGGATAATAATGTCCAATCAAGATCCAAAATTGATAGATAGCTTTGGGTGCTCCTAATTTCTTTGATGTCTGCTGGCTAAGGCCTATTACATTGGGAGCTTCTGAGATCAACTAAGCCTAGTTTCAGTCTATCAAGAGGCTTCCTAGATCAATCCTTTCTAGCATAGCCTAGCAGGCTGGCAAGCTACACACATAATCATCTTCCAGTGTGATTATTAAGGCATTTGAGTAAAGCAAAGTCAATATATGGAATTATAACTTCCTTGCAATGGTTGGGTTTGAACCCAGATGGATTTTGAGCTAAAGCCAGGGACCGGTTAACGCTTTGGGGTGCAGAGTGTTAACACTTATGGAAATTCAAGCAATGAATAATCAACAGCCTATCTGGATTACAGTGAAGCTGTAGAGATGCTGAAGTATTGAAAATTGAAATTTTTTATAAGCTTGAGGTCTATTTAGAGATGAATAGCATTGGTAAAAGCTCAGAGCTTAAAGAATGATACAGAAATTATTGTAGTGATATTTTAGGCTTTTAGTAATTTAAGACTGAGAGCTAATTAGAAGATGAAAAGGAGACTTTTTGGACTAGCTTAAGTTTGTAAAATAACCTTCTAAAATAGGAAACACTTGTAAAGAGGGGATACATATCAGTGAATAAATAGTGGAGCTTTAGAGAATCTATCCATCTTATTGTATATATCTTAAATATCTAAGGGATATATAAAGAGATACTAATTCCTACCCTTAGTCATCAGATGAAATATTATATGTCAATCTTCAAAAAGGCATAGTACTAAAGCTCAGTGTAACTATAGAACAATAGCATAACAGGGTGATATAACAGTTGGTATTATAGCATAAGGTTTCTAAGGAGATCCCCATTATGCATAATAAAGGCTTTTAAAACCCCAAGTGAAAAAGACCTTGATAATAAGGAGAGCTTTCCTAGTATTTATTATTCAAGTTCTAGGCAAGAAGAGAAGTATAGGCAAAGGTGCAGGTGCAGGAATTTTTTCTGCAGCCAAAATCCAGATAAATAATGGTCAAGAATGACAAAGGGCTTGAATAGCTCACCCAGGGAGTGTCAGAGACATATTTTTCTTGGGTGTGGCCAGTCCAAAGCCCTGTCACCTGGGGAATCCTGCCCAGAAGCTCTGCCTGCTTGCAACAATTGTAGATTAAAATACAATGATTAATTGTAAGTGGGTGGTGTTGCACTTTTTGCATTACAGTGCCAAAATTATTTGAGATTATTGGGCACAGGGCATTTGCTTGAATACAGTCATATGTGAGGATATGAGTAGTATTGCATCAGAAGAGCCAGGATTGAATGAAAACATGATTATTGTCCAGAAATGGCTTCTGATTACGCAGAAGCACTTAGAGATTAGGACAAAGGTCAACCAGATTAAAGATAGATCAAAGATGGTTCAAAGATTAAATATTATTTTTATTGTGATTGGTTAATTCTTCCTATACCTTCTGCAAAGGTTAATTCCTGGGCTGCTAGCAATGTTGTCAGGAAATCCTGTCTATCAGGGTTGACTGATCCATATTCCCATCACTAAAACTATAGGTCAATAATAGACAGGACACAGCCAGATGTGAGACACATATTCCAGAATACGGAGAAACTATATCAAGACTGTTATAGTTTACAATCCAGAAGACACCTGAGACTTTTTGGGTCTCAGGTCATGGGACAATCCAGAAGCTTCTATAATTAGATGCTAGGCATTCTGGATCCCAAAATAGATGCAAACCTGCCCTATGTAATAAAGATGGGAAAATACAACATCCTGTTTTACCAAGAAATGGGACAGAAGACTGCCAGTGTGAGTTTGTACATTACGCCAAGCACAAGACGGGAACCACCCTATGGAATAAAGACAGTAAATTACAAAACATCATGTTTCACCAAGAAATGAGACAGAAACCCGCCCATGCAAGATTTGTGCATTAGACCAAGCACAAGACAGGACCCAGCCCTATGGATGTCAACTTTTTTGGTCTCAACTAAGTCAAGGGATATCCAGGCTGAAGAGGAGAAATTAGCAGCCTAGGATATTACCTCATTCCAAACCCTTATTCAGGTTTGGAATCCAACTCTGGGGGCAAAACTAGTAACTTGGGGATGATATGCTAGCTAGTAAAAGTTGTTTGCAGCAAGACGCTAGTCTGGCCGCAACCTGTACACCATAAAAAGCCCTTCCCAGATCACTTGGAAGGCAGACAAATAATAACAACCCATCTCATATTACTACATAAAGGCTATTACAGTAGAATCAGAGTAACCAGGCCTCTCTGGTTATTTACTCCAGGATCTCTTTGAGGAAGCCTTCTGGTTTACGTCAACTTCCCAGTACTGTGTCCTTTGACCCAAAGATTTCCTTGCTAATTGTCTCCCTTGATCAAATAACGGCAGACTGCCATATCAAGGCAAATTTAACCCAGACAATTAATAACAATCAACATTACTACTAAGCTAAATATTAGTAGTGTCAAGTACAATAAGAGTGTATTAATGATACTTCCAGATTCCTGCCAAACCACCACATATGGTGTTTCCTCCCAAATACCATAGGACTCTCCCTTTACTTGGATCAAGCAGCAACAGAACTCTTCCAGTTGCTGCAATCACACACCAATTGGAAGCACATCTGTCCTCATAAAGATATCCCAATCCCAACATGCATAATATCCTTAATAAAAACAACAACTCTTCTTCTTCAAGAACACAAAATCTTGACAAATGTCTTCTAGGACATTCTAACGCGCCCCTTATTTGGGTAATTATTAATCTAAGTTTGGCGCTTATTGTATGTCAACTAAAAAAATATCTTTATCTTCACCCAGCACAGGTGATCCTTGCTGGCATGGAATAATTTAGTTACTTCAGGATCACTTCCTACTTTCCTGGCATGCTCCAAGCCTAATGCTTATTAATGTGATTAATATGGGAATTTGAGATCATATTTAACCGCTTGAGTCGCTGAGGAAATTATTTCTATATGTTTTTCTTTTGAAGAACTTACCTTCTTTTAAGTCCAAAAAAAAGCTGACAACAAAGACAATTGTGCCTATAAGCTAGTTTGGTTTGATGGCTAATGCTGCCGCTCAAAGGGGTTGTTGGACACTTTGAAGTGTCTCACAGCATCACCACCTGTGACAGTGTTAATAAAATTAAAAACATATATAAATGGACGTAATTTAGTCATGTTTGCCTAAAAGGTAAGAGAGTCAAAAATGATATAAAACTTTACTAATAATGATTGGAGCTTATAATACTTTCATCAACTATTATTGGTCAATCCCATCTATTTCTCCGCCAAACAGATAAGATTAGATTTACTAAGCCAAGGTAAGCCATCACTAAACACAGTACTAACTTTTCAATTTAACACTGTAAATTTACTTCAAAATAAAGGTAAGCTTCAAAATATACATATAATATTAACTGTTTTAAGCATAGTAGATCAGAGATTTTAAAGGTAAGAATTTTTAAAAGTTCAAAGCTAACATTAATTTAAAAAGGTATTTAAAAAGGTGATAATTTTTAAAAAAAAAAACTAATCATTTGGAGATTCAAATCAAAGCTGAATTCAAGTAATCATTTCACTCAAACTACTAACCTTCCTCTCTTTTAGGTTGACTTAGTTCACAGCATATCTTGGGGTGGGTAAGTTAATTTCACCAAATTTACTAACCTGAATTAAGAAAACCCAGATTTTTGCCCTGAAGCAGATCTTGGTTTGGTAAGTGAATTTGCTAATTACTAACATTTTTTTAAAAATGCCCAGTTTTCACTGCAGCAAATATTGGGCTGGGTAAGCTTTTTACTAACTTACTAACCTTTTTATAAAAACACACAAAATTTCCCCTTGCAGCAGATCATGGATTAGGGAAGTCATATTTTCCAAACTACTAACCTTAATTTCAAGCTCCAGATTTCTTCCTACAGCAGATCCTGGGGTGGGTAAGTTTTTAGAGTAAACAGATATTTTACTAAAAAACTGTTTGTCTAAATTGGTTTTTTGATCCAAATAGCTCTTTTTACCCAAATTCAACTTTTTACTATTGAGGTAATCTCTTTGACTTCATTGCTTTAAACTTTTATTAGCTATATCTTTGAATATTAAGTTTTATCTTATTTTTATATGATTAATAAATACTAAAATGCATATTTCAAAGTTACTTAGTTTTAAGTTCTCTACCAAGAAATTATAATTTGCTTAAAAAACTTCTAATTAATCTTCATATTTTAGGTGTTATAGTCAAGTTTTGTCTTATTATAAAAACAATAGTGTTCTGACTCTACTTAAAATATTTTTCACCCAAATAGAACATTTATAATAATTTTGATTTCACCCCCATCTACAAAACTCCAGCACCACATAAACTACTTTAAATATCATATATAGTAGCTACTATAGATCTTTTAGCTTTCTTCTGCTCATAAAATTAGAGAGATCCTCTTTTAAAAGACCACCCTAATTAATTTTTTTCTGACATAAAAAAATATTAGAAATTCATAAATAATCAATTTTTTACTGTATTACTATAGTTTAATTTTATGATGTTTTCTACTAAAATAAAAAGCAGTATAACTTACCAGAGGGTACTGAACCCACAAAAATAAAATGCAATCAAATGCTATGGAGCTGACATAACAACACATTAGATTGCTAAAAAGATCTACAAAATCAACCCATATCTTATTGAAAATGGGAAATAATGATATCAAAAATCAGAGTACCACATAGAGTTAGCATATATGTAAAAAGAAATTGATATCAGTATGTTAATAAATAAAATATGCTGTCACCAACAAATAAAGGCTGTATCTTAGTAAAAAGGTGTGCTACAAAAAGAATATATTAAATTTATAAACTACAAAATAATGGTTCAGGAACCAAAGAGATTTTTATAACATGTACTTGATCTTTATTAATATGGGTACTGTAATGTCCATCAGGGTTCAAACTATATACTGAAAATAAAGAATTTAAAAGGGCTGCAGTTTCAAGATGTGGACAAAAAATACAGTACTTTTCAGATCTGTTAAGATAGACAACCAAAACCAAGTGCTGAGCACACAGAAGGTATGCACAAATAATGCACTAAACAAATCTTAAGTAGACTAATTTTATTGTTAACATGTATAAATTGTTGATTTTTGTGGGTGCTAACTTGGTGTTCTATGTTTGGGTTTGTCTGTGTATCTCACCAGCTCTTAAAAGTACTGTAATTAATCTCCAGTTTCTTAAATGTCAAAATATAATGCATAATAAAATGTACAAGCCTCTAATAAAGCCTTGAAAATAGTATAATATAATATTTACAAACCATACACCCATACTTCTATAATGAAAATTAGCAATCATAATAAAGCTATCATTTTTATATTAAAAAATTACTTTAGATGTCATTAAATCATCTTTTAACATCCAGAATAGTAAATAAAGTTTAAAAAAGACATATTGAACTGCCAAAAAAGTATTTCTGCTAGGAAAAAAGATAACAGTGTGAAGCTGAGAATAATAGGGCTTTGTTAGCATAGCTTTTTTCTTTTGGTAGCCTTCTCATTGCTTAAATTTATACACTCATTGATTTCTGATATTATTTCAATGACAAATAAAACTATTGCCGCCAAGAAAACATAAGGGCACCCCCATCTTTAAATAGCCTTTTATCATGTATTTGACTAGAAACACATACTAGCAGGCTGCCATCTCTCATGACTTTTTATCAAAAAAAATTGTGATAAATATTTTTAAAAAGCTTAAAAATTTAAATACCAAAAGATATAACTTCATACCCATCTTTAACCAAAGTTTTTACTAGCTATAACTGGAAACACACACCAGTAGGCTGCTGTAAAAGAGTGAAGCTGAGCGTAGCACAGCTTTGCTCTTTTGGCAGCCAGCCTGACACATCTTTCATTTTACCAGCTATAGACCAGAAACACATACCAGCAGGCAGCCATCATTAACCGCTTTTTACCAGCTATAACTGGAAACACATACCAGTGGGCTGCCGTAAAAGAGTGAAGCTGAGCATAGCACAGCTTTGCTCTTTTGGCAGGCTTCCTGACACACCTTTCCTTTTACCAGATAGAGTATAAGATAAAGATTTCAAAAGTTAGCTAATATAAAAAACAAAAAAGGTTTCTGCTAGGATACTTGGACGTGTACCCAGGCGGGATGCTGTAAAAGGGCAAAGCGGGTGTAGCTCAGCTTTTTTCTTTTGGCATCCTGCCCATCACTTCACGCTTGTTATGGGGAATCAAACCCAGCGCCTTGGTGCTCAATTTAAAAATAAGGTGGAGCCTTGGTGCCTAACTTAATTACTAGGTGGCACTTGACAATAAGGTAATTCAGCGCTTTAGCACCTATTCCAATTGTTAGGTGTTGCCTGTATTTTTCTAAAGTGGCGCAACAGTAAATCATGTGTTTATTAAGTGCTGCAGCGGCGCTTATCATTGGCTGATTCATGGTTCAGGTCAGCAGACTACTGCTAATCCAATATGCATATGCTTTATACTATCAATTTATGTTGTTTGGCAGCTGTAATTCATATCCGCAAATTCCATAATAGTTGGCATCATTGGTTTTTATACTGCCAATTTATGAGTTTGGTTGCTGAAACCCTAATCCGTGAGCTTTGTCATAATTAGCATCATTGCTTGATCAAAATTCCCAACAGGTGGTGGCAAGAAAAATTGAGTCTGAGCAGGGCACTGATGTCTCACACTCAATTTTTCTTAAAAAAGCTGATTGGGTGTCAAACCCTGACCTCCTAGAAGGTCAGGGAACAGCTTACAGGACCACCATTGATGATATCTGTAAGTTGAGAAAGTACCAAACACAAGGAGGCAACTCATCAAGATGTACCCAAGGCCTTTAAGTAACAATAGCTTTCAGAAAACTACCTTAGTAGTTTTATATTTTCATTCAAATAAAATATCTTGCCTAATGACTCCCTTATTTTCTTACCTTCTCATAAGATTTGTAATAACAAGATTTTTAGACTCTGCATTTTTGCCACTTCAAGATCCTGGAAATATTTCTCCTCCTGATAGAATTATCCCCAAAATTTTCAGGATTGAGTGTGAACCCATCTATGCTGCTGACTCCCTGACTGCGAGCCAGATCAAAGGGTTCCTCTTGTACCTGAGCATTATAGTATGCTGCATCTCACCAGTTTCCCTTTTTAAAGGTTATTACTTCCAATTAAATATGCACTGCCTCCTCCAAACTGGCAATGACATGCTTATTTGGGTGTATATTCCTCATTTGATTGACTACAACAAGCTCTCACACTACTTCACCTTGACAGGGGGCAAGATTTTCTCCAAAGTGGCTTTGGAGAATTGTTTCAGGAACTTTACATTCCTAAGAAAGGGCAGACACAAAAAAGCCATGCTTTATGAGGCTAATACTAAAAAGACCTCTAGAAAAGATCTTGGATGTGTTTGTGTGCTTGAATGTTTGTCATAATCCCTTATGCTTGGAATGGCTCACCTGAAATATGGCACCCAACCCAGTTGGTCCCTGGCTTCTGATCTGGAACAAACTTTGGTAGCCTCTGAAGAGCAGGTGCATCCCAGATTCTGTGATGAACAAGGGTATATGATTCTGCCCTCTGATCTCGTATTGAAGGGTGGGTTATAGAGCTTGCTGCTCTATTGCTGGGATGAGATCAGGTGGTTTCAACTTTTGCTTGTGCCATCTTTTCAGCCTCAGACTGTGGGCTCCAATCCCCAGAGTCAGGCATCCATGTGGCATGGTATGGGTCAACCTGCATAGTACCC
The DNA here is from genome assembly GCA_014839935.2 of Entomophthora muscae. Taxonomy (NCBI): domain Eukaryota; kingdom Fungi; phylum Entomophthoromycota; class Entomophthoromycetes; order Entomophthorales; family Entomophthoraceae; genus Entomophthora; species Entomophthora muscae. Next base: position 55,758 of record QTSX02004999.1, on the reverse strand, counting down.
AGTGCAGGGCACTTGTTTACTCATTGGACATGCACAATTGATTGGTGTTTGTGTGGTGGTGGCACTAATCAATTGTTCTGTTTCTAGTGCATATCTTCCAAGAACTTGAGGTGTATTCTACTGCTTTGGTTGATCACAGAGCTACTGGAATTGTGACAGTGTGCTTTGATGTTCATATTCTCAATCTCAGGGAAATAGCTAGATATCAGGTACCTCAATTATCAACCCTATCTTATTGCTAGCCTGACGGGACACTAACAAGATTATGTGGTAATGTAGCCAATCAGAATCAACTACAACTATTGTACCCTGTGTGTTCTTAATTGAACTAGTGTATATATGCCAAGGGGTGAGATATCAAAAGCTTCTGAGATCACAATGGGTCCTGCTGAAGCCTTGCACACCGCCAAGGTTATGATGGATTGCTCCTATTCAGAGTACCTTATTGTTTTCTTGGGTAAGGTTCAGTCAATTTAATCAAGACGACATCATAAATTGATTCAACATGGTAACCGAAGAGGTAAAAGTGATTTATGCCCAATTAATAAATGCATAATTTGAATAAAACAGAAATGGAAACTGTTATAAAAATAATATATACTAAAATGCCAAGCCACATAACCCAAAAGAATCGAACATAAATCAGTCAGGAGTGAAATACCCTGTTAAGGGGAAATTACTGCTTATGTTATTGTTTGATATGATCATTCCAAAATTGACCAATGGCTGGGAAGTACTCAGCTTTGAGGCAGGTATCGTTATGATCACCTTCTGGGATAGAGACAAATGTCTTTGGAGTTGAGGCCGGAATAGTCTCGTAAAGCTTCTTCATGTGGCTAGGAGGGATAAGAGAATCATTTTCGCCTGAGAGGAATAGCGTAGGAGTATGTTTGATTTCACTGATAGCCTTTTCGGAGTCCCAGATTTGGTGACAAAAAGAAGAGGTAAATTTGAGAAGTGGAAGGACCGAAGGGATTAATTTGGGCTTGAATAAGATTAGTAAGTTGATCTCTACAACAACGCTTACTAGGCTAAGGAACGTGTTCTCGACAATCAAGCCATGGATCTAGAATTTAGGATTGAGATAAAGTATTGGGAACGGCAATACCTTATCTTCAAAACGTTGGGCGGTATAAATAGCAACTGCTCCACCGATAGATTGCCCATAAAGAACGATCTTACCGTCTTTAAGGCTTTCGTGATTCACAACAAAATCTAAAGTGGCCTAGGGTATTGAGTCTCGATTAAGTCAAATCTGTTACTTCAGCATCGAGCTTAAAGCCTTTTTCATCAGGTGCTCCTTCGCTATAACCGTATCTTTGAACCTTTTAGTGACAAAAAACTAGTAAAGCAATATACCCGCGGTAAGAAAGCATTAAAATGTTACACCCTAAAAGGTGATAAAGCCTTTCAGCAATCGGAAGCCTATGACCCTTGAGGGAAATAGAGCAAGGCTATAGATAGAAGCTTTTAGAACTCACCAGATTACCAGCATTCGCCTTTAAAAAAGTTAGATGGGCTTAATTAACAACTTTACATGAAAATAAATAAGAGTAGGTGTATCTTTTTGTGCTTCTGGTCGTGTGATCAAATATGCTCCTAGGCGCACATTATCGGCAGTGGTAATAACTACTTCGTTAAAAGGGAGATCGTATTTCGAGGGTGTATCGATCTATGGGAATATAAATAAAGCTTTGTATGGACGATGTACCTTTCTTCTTGACCCATCGGGAAAGTCGGGCTGATAGATTAAAGAGTTTTGATACTTATAAAGGAGACCTAAAGTCCCTAAGCCAAAGAAGGTAGTCGCTCCAACAAGATGCTTTAGTATCCAAAAATAATTCGAGCTGGTAAACCAATTAATCCAAAGTTCAAGATTTGCCATTGCTACACAGGGAAAGTGCTAACGGAGATGAAAAACTAACGGCCAATAGAATTCTTATGCAGGTTTGAGCTTTATTTTTATTTTTGCTGGTTAACAATTGTGATAAATCAATCTACTGTTACTACACTTCTAATATCAAGATTTTTGATATCGCTTAGATGATTGTAATCAAGCTGTGAAAATATGGTGACTATCATGGATGAGAATATATTTGGTAGATTTAAATTAATATTTATTAAGAGTGGTCAGACACGAGCTTTTTGGCATGGTGCTGTAGTAAAAAACCAGCTTCGATGACATCAGTTTGAATAAAGCATGGTATAAAGAAAACCACCAAGGATGAAAATAATTTGATAGATATTTTTATTTAATTTAAACAACTTACAATATATGATTGACAGCATAATCATGATCGGCTAAAATTTTATATGGAATATATGGTGTATTAATAGTTTGTCTAAGTAGCTACATTTTATGTTAATGACAATCATTCTTGCTTTAAACTTTAAGTAAATTGCTAAGATATCATTAAATGCTTCTAAAATTAAATAATATTTTAGTATTTAAGTAGATATTAAAGGATATGTTTTTCTCTTTTTTAGCCCATAAATTTTAAAAATATTTTCAATTAGAATACGCTTGTTTTATCATTGGCAGTTTTATAAAATTTGAGCTCAATTAAATATAATGGATGCTATACTTTTCACAGCTGTTGAGAACGACAAATCGAAGTCAGTCAATAGTGAACTCAAGTTTTGCACTAAACAAAGCAATAATGATGTTTTTTTGGTAATATTAAAGGGCAAGTTTTTTAATATGTACAATGTGACACACCAAAAAATCAAACATTAAGATGAACATGTTTATACACAAATTCACTAATATGTGAATAAGTACTGAAACAAAGTGAACTCATACACTAATACTTCAGATACAGAACTGTATGTATATTAATTCTGAAATTGGGCATTGTTAACCATAAAAAATTACTGTGCAGCAAACATAAAAAACCTTGCAAAAAAGTATTAAAAACCATATAACAATGACCTATCAGTTTTTTTAATTAAAAGCAACATCTAAAAAGCAAAGAAAAGTATCCTGTCAGGGACCCATTTGGCAGGGAATAAACTCCCTAGCTGATGGGCTAAAGCCCCTACATTCAAACCAGCTATTACTGAGCCAATAGGAACTGTGACCATTGCAAGATGTCCAAGTTGTCCTAGATAAGCGAATCTCCCAAACATAAAACTGAATTGTCCAAGTAGATAGTAGCCCACCAAATATGTCAAGAGGTAAAATGAGGTGTACGGTCTAACCAGAGTAGGTTCAGTGGGTGGGGTAGCAAACAAGCAGCCATAGTGGAATTTACGTCCCCAGTGTCCAGAAGGATATTTGAACCATCCATTGGCAAGGGATTCCTTCTGGTGGGCGTCATCTGGGGAGGAATTATACCAGTTGGTTGTAGGAGTTGGATTTTCCAAGGTGTACACCTTGGTCAAGAAGTATGCTAGAAACCAGGATAGGAAAAGAATTCCCCTCATGGCTTCAAAAAAGGAGTGTTATCAAAATGGAAGAGTAACTAGAAGAGTAATAATCTTTATTGTTGGAACAAGTAAATAATAATAAGTTTGGCTCACTTAAATACCTTCAAGGTTGAGGCTGGAGCAAAATAAGAGAATCATTTGAAATGAGAGGATTTTCCAGGAATTTTCAATGATTTCAAGGCTGAAATAAACATATGTTTCAAAAGTTCATTAAACACTGGAATGATACTATATAAAATCATATATGAAAGCAAGTAACCTGTAGAAACAGCCACAAATTGATTTACAATTAAGCAGTGTATAGTTGATCTTGAAGGGAAGATCAAGTACGGCGCTTGCCGCTGAAGTGTTAGAAGTGGATCCAAGAGCAAAAACCAAGATAGCTGCAACCAATCATTTTCTGAACGGTAGGTGACGTCTCTTAGTTGGTTATTAACAATTTTGGAAACAAGACCAAGGTCAGAAATCAATGTTGAATGAATGTGATTGTTATAAATAGGTAATATAAACTGAAATATCTTCATTGTACTAACCGTTGCCTTGCTTTTAGAGTTCCAAGTTTGATCCCCGTCTGGGTTGAACCCAGTGCTATTAATAGTGTCCAATATTGGTTTGAAGTCTTTCTTTGCTTTGGTGTCTAGGCTAAAATTGTATATATCATTAATTTAGTCAGGGGAAAATTCCCTGACATATCCACAGACAAACCTGCAAATTTTATTTGGAAAATGATGGGATAAAATTTTTCATCCAGTTTGCTACTTGTATCAATCAAGGATTTGATACTATTTTTATATAAAATATCATCCTGCACTAAAACTGAGATAATTTTTTTATTTATCCTGTTTAAATATGACTTTATTACATCCATAAAAAGATTTCTATGAGTGATAGTGTTGTATCATCTTTTTTAATCCCTCTGGGAAATCATTTCCTCAAGTGATGACTTGGCCAGTCAATTATAAGTTATCCCCAAGACTCAATCTGAATATTACACTTAGATCTACCTCTTAATTTCCTAGAGAGAATCTATATTATAAACCCTAATACTTTACACAGAAATTATGTAACATATTATCAGCTATATAAAGCTCTTCACTTGTTTCAATAAATATATCAATCTCTTCTAAATATTTTTCTTTTATTGTACTATAAATTTTTCAGAATTATGTGCCTAAAAGTTGTAGCACAGGTAGGTCATTCACACCTGCCCAACATGAAAAAAAACATCAAAGAATAAGACACAGAAAATAGCGTTTTCTACTTTTCAAGAACTTATAAAAAAGGGCAATATATTCCTGTAGGGATGACACATTTAACAATGTCATTATTTTCATAAAATAGCTTAACTATCTCACTGCAAGAAGAACTTATAAACTAACTAGACTATCACGCAACACCCAAAATACAGTAATTCTCATAAATGTGAGATTAAATTAATTAATTCAGCCTAAAGAAAAATCCACTCATGTATGAACTAAAAAAGGGACCTTTATCTCTTTTCAACTGTTATAAATGATTGTTTTTAGATTTTTCTTTGATATCAGTTGATTTTTTTCATTTGAGTAAAATTTGTCTTAGGCTGAATTAATTCTGCTTATTTTCAAAGCTGTGAAAAAACTGTATCATCATTGGTTTTCCAAGAGCTTTTATCTGCAGAAGTTGACATCTTGGCAGGTTTTTCCAATAGAACACCACCATATAAATCCATAATAAACACACCAAGTTTACCTAAGTTGGTTATTCTCAAATACCTTGGGCTAAGCAAATCTTGCTCAGAGTTATCAGGATTTTCACCAAATTATTTGAAGACATTTTTAAAACCAACTCCACCCAAAACAAAAGGTAGGATCTCTTCAACGCCTCTTTTATAAAAAAAATTCACAAGGACTTAGATATAATCCTTGCCCAAAATTTGAAAAAAAAACTCTAAATGCTAGGACCTATAAGTAACTATACTAAAGCCTAAAAAGCTATTTTTGGTAGAGCTCTCAGACACATGAACTTTTAAAATCTATTTACCTGTTTGAACTTTTACAATAGACTTCATTTTTATATCACAAGATACTTTGGACTAAACAATTTTAAAACCCTTTAAAAAGCCCTGAAAAAAATAAAGCAAGAATTCATAAGGAAGATAGTTTTTATCAAAACACCAAGTATAAAAGCCAGCCAATATTAGAAAAACACTTGCCTAACTAAGCAATCATATCACTTAACAAACTAGAATTTTAAAGAAAATACTTGCAGCACTCAAAACAACAATAAATAAATATAAGAGGATAACTGTCATGACTAGCAATAGTACTATACTAAAAAAGGTCTTGGGATTACTAATCTGGATATATGATCCCAACAAAAGAAAGAAATGACTATGCCCTACTATAAAATATAGTGGCAATGAGATAATGAATGCCAGGACTGAGAAGTTAAGTATCAGCAGATATTTTTATTTTTTGATATTTATGCCAAGACTTCTGTTTTGATTGTTTCTGTTTTACTATCTTTGATTGCTCAAAATTCACAAATACTGAGTCATTTCAATCCAAATTGGTGCTAGCCAAAATTCCTTGATTCCAGCTTTCAGCTCTTAATCCTAACAGTATATTTATTATTCAAAAATATGATTTGATCTCTTTTAAACATAATTTTCTTATCATCTTTTTTCATATGAATGAGTATAAACCCCCACAGCTCTATTATTTCAAGCAATTCAATCTCCCTCTGTTTAGGCTTATCAATAAAACTATTCTTTCAATCCTAGCTGTATCTTTTGTATCCTTGGGAAATAGTAATTTATTGGTGATGGTTGAGCATAGGCTTTGATACAACTGCAGCTGCTGTTTGTCACAGATTTAAATGAATTAGACAATAATATGACCACTCAGGGATCAAGGGACAAAACAATCACACAATTACTTTATTTCACCCTGGTTTTGACAGGGTTAGTTACGTTTAAAACGCCTAGAAAACAGGTGTTCAAAGCGCCTTTTGAATGTGCATCAGGTGTGGGCTTTACTTCTGAGGTTATAAATAAGACAACATAGATATTGCCACTTTTCTCCATTAGGCAAGGTGTGTGAAACCAGTTGTTCTCTTGTGCGGCTCTTTCTACTGTACCTTTCCACTCCCCTCCTTTAAAAAAGTCCTTCTGTCTGTGCCTTCTTTCCCCTGGTGGAAATTCCCTCACCTCATATTATATAACTGCAGCACTATCAAAATAAATAACAGTTTTGTCATTATATCCTTATATTCTTCTGTCCTACCAAAGACTGTCACTATACCATCTACAGGTATAGTATTAAGAGTTAGGATTCTGACTAACTGTTTGTAGAAAATAGCACCCTATACTGCTTGTCAGGAAATCCTGATCTATCAGGGTTGACTGATCCATATTCTCATCACTAAAGCTATGGGCTAACAATAGACAGGCCACAGCCAGGTGCAAGACCTCTATTCCGGAATACGGAGAAACTATATCAAGACTGTTGTCAAGTTTACAATCCAGAAGACACCTGAGACATTCTGGGTTTCAGGTCATGGGTTGATCCATAAGCTTCTATAATTAGATGCTAGACATTCTGGATCCCAAAATAGACACAAACCTGCTCTATGAAATAAAGACAGGAAATTACAAAACATTATGTTTCACCGAGAAATGAGACAGAAACCCGCCCGTGCAAGATTTGTGCATTAGACCGAGCACAAGACGGAACCTGGCCCTATGAATGTCAACTTAGTTGGTCTCAACTAAGTCAAGGGATATCCAGGCTGAAGAGGAGAAATTAGCAGCCTAGGATATTACCTCATTCCGAAACCTTATTCAGGTTTGAAATCCAACTCTGGGGGCAAAACTAGTAGCTTGGGGATGATAGGCTAGCTAGTAAGAGTTATCTGCAGCTAGACGCTAGTCTGGTTGCTACCTTTACGCTATAAAAAGCCCTTTCAAGATCACTTGGAAGGCAGACAATTAATAACCATCAACATTACTACTAAACCAGATAGTAGTAGTGTCAAGTACAATAAGAGCATATTATTGATACTTCCAGAATCCTGCCAAACCACCACAGCTGGTGTCGCGTCCCAAAGACCACATGGCTCTCCCTTTACTTGGCTCAAGCAGCAATAGAACTCTGTCAGTTGCTGCAATCACACACCAATCGAAAGCAGATATGTCTCCATACATATATTCCAATCTCAACATGTATAGCAACCCTAATAAAAATAACAACTCTTCTTCTTCAAGAACCAAAAATCTTGACACTGTTGAAAAAGTCTGAAGTCTTACAGAAACCAAGGGGCTTTGGCAAAAATAATAATGAATCAATAAAGATAATATATTTAACAACTAAAGTTTTGATTTTCAAACAAATTTCAACTTGAACTGTTACATATTTTATTAATTTTAGAGCTTAAAGTGCAATAGATCTTATTTTATCTATTAATGCTTGTGACAAGATCCAAAATGGAACCTCCACCAGTGGCAAAAGTAAGGCCCTGATTCTAGTAAAATTGGATAAACCCCAATTTTACCAGAATTGGGCCAGAATTGCTCCAGGTGACTGCTTTATTATTAAGCAGCCATTGGAGCAGATCCGCCACAACCCTAATTTTGAATCACCCAACCAACAAATATTTCACCCTTGGTTTATAAACCATCAGTTTCAACTCCAAATAAATATATTTTTACTATATTTTTATAGTTATTGACGTTAATCACGTCAGTTTCAAACCTTTCTGTCATTTTGTTTATCAGTCAATCATCAAAAAGTTCATCCTGAAGTCAGTAATTTGATGGCAATGCTTGATCGATCACCATACTCAGGGTTTGGATTCGAATTGGCTTGGTTTCAGTCGCATCAATTCGATAATGCGAGATTTATTTGAGATGCCATGAAAACCCAGGAACCCTTGTAAGCCTTATAAAATTTTAAAATTACAACTAAAAAGTAATAGAGCTCAAAGCATAAACCGATTCCCATATCACATATAGTTTTGACTCATATTTTAACTCTGACTTAGCCCACAATTAACATAGGCAGACTTTAGAGGTATTGGCAAAAATATTAATTTTATTTACTAAGATCAAAATGATAAATCGGCACATTATCAATTTCTTATACGACTGCAGATCCTGGACATCTAATTTGAAGTTCTTATTTTGTCTTCTTTATCTGAAAGCAAAAAAATATTTTGAATACAAGTTTCACTGTATTATAAGGATAACCGCATACACCTAATATTTAAACCATGATTTGGACAACACTTTAATAAATGTTACAGTTTTTAATAAAAACTCGATGCTTTCGTTTGTAACAAATCATTTCTTATAAATTTCTTATGAATTTTAGGCAGCTAGAATGAGCAGGAAACTTTTTTGTCGAGCCTTTTCCAGCTCTAAGGAGCTACTATCTATGGGAAACAACTCTCAAGCACCAACAGCAAGCCCTCACAGCTTAAAGCTTTACCGTGACGCGCTGTTGGCAGTTAGAAACTTTCCTCTTCCCGACTATCGGCAGAAAATCAAATACAATATCCGAGAGTTGATGGAGTTCTACCGCCACGAGAAGAACCAGGATAACATAGAAAGGCTGGTTTCCAATGGGCAGCTCGACGTCGACTTCCTGAACACCTGGAAACATTTCGATAAGGCCACTTTGGAAAAACTTTTCAAAAAGCCCAAACCCGAAAAGCGCGAAGGTGTGGATTCTTGACTGCCACTAAACTTCTAGAAAAAAGCAGATAAGCTTTGACTTGGTATTTTTGGCTAAAGAAAGGTATATCCATTTTAATAGAGTTAACTTAATTCATTACATCCTGGATCTAATGCAATATTATAGTTTTTATATTTTTAGCACACACTCCTTTTTAAAAAGTTGGATTTTGTATCTATTTGTAAAAAGATTCAACATTTGATCTTTATTTGATGTAAATACATCTCCCTCGTGAAAAATATTAAGCTTTAGTAAGTTTTAGAGTACTAAGTAAGTATGCTAACTATATTATTTAAGTAAGAAATAAGTGTCAAAACTGCTGTTTTAGCAGAGTTACAGAAAAGGGGAATGTATATTGAGATAGATAATGTCTTTATTTTAGAAGAGATTATTTATGGTTTGTTGTGGTATCAAGGGCTTAGTTGGACATTCCTACTACATTAGCACAGTTCCTGGTAAATGCCTTGTGTTCTATATTCAAAAGTCCTCAGCTGTGGTGTCTCACATGACAAAGTTGTTGTGTCTTGACTTTGGGGCCTAGGTGGATTGAGCTGAGTTACAGATATACTTTTCTGATTTGGAACCTTGTTTGGGGTTGATCCTGAAGTTTTGACACTCCCTTCCTTAGAGGAATAGCTTCATTGTCAGGTGGTACATCTGCAGGGAGGCCATTAGGACTCAGGCGCCACATTTGACAAGTTGCTTCTTAGAAGGGGTAGAACTGTGTTGCATTGCTTCTGTCTTGCTTAAGAGAGGTGAAGTTAGATGTGATGCATAACCTTGTCTTGGTGTCGTTTTCATAGTTCTTGAACTAGGTAGGTTTCATTATTTACCTTCCGTTGCATTTTGGAACAACTTCAGTATGTTAGAAGGCATAACTCTAACCACATGATGACAGTAAGATACCACAATTGTGCAATTGAGAAATTTCCTCATCGTGTAAAGAATTTGAGGGCATTTCAGATACAATACTAGTGCCCTGAATATATGAGTTAATGTATTTATTATTAGCACTGGTATTACTGTGTTAGAACTGATTCTTGAAGCAATGGTGGATACAGCAGTCAACTATCCAAATAGGAAAAGCCATGGTAGTAAATTAAATTGTCAATCTACTAATACAAGGCTGGTTGACACATGCCCATCTGCCATTGGCTATTTCACAAAAAGCTGCCTTCTTGTACCCAGTTAGTGGGATTTATTCTACACTCTTATATAACCTACATCAGTAAACAATGAATCCTAGATTTCTATATTTACCTTTTATTCTTCTGCCTTACAAGACCTACACTTATCAAGCAGGTATAGTGTGAATGATAACAAGTAAAGACTAATTGTATTATAGATCTTGCAAGTATACACCTCACCTTTTACAACATTGACATTCATGTCTTACAGCATCACCAGCCCTCACTCTTTCACTCTCACAGTTCTATCCTTGAGGAGGAAGGCCAGCCTCTGGCTACATCTTTGACCTCTCCTGCTCAGACCAACCCTGACCTCATCTTTTCTACAGATAACTGCCATGCCAGAGAACATGCAGAAGTTCTATATGGGGTGTCTACCCTCTTCCAGTTTATGCTTGAACAGCAACATCCTCATATTATTGAGTTTAATCAACTACTGATGCTCCTTCCCCTATAGAGATGGATGCTGATTTATCTTCTTTCAAGTATGTTATATACAATGCAATAGCTGCCATGAATGCTGGTGCTGCTAGTAACAGTGCTTGATCCGAGCTTTGGCCCCCTATCAATCTGCAGCTGAGGATTCCTGGGTACATTTTCAAAGCTTTCCTCAAGTAAACCAGGATCAGCTATGCCCTAACTCATGCACTGCCAAACACATCAAAGACTACCTTCAGCACTCTGCCTATCTTGCTACTTGCCACAACAAAGTTCACCTAGCTATATCTAGAGCAGCCTGTGACCAAGGGGTGCTGGTATTAAACTGACGTGTTTTCCAGGTTCTATATTCTGAGTCAGATGCCAACTTCTCATAGTCAATTGATACCTAGCTGAAGTCACAAACTCTCAAAACATTGTGTTCTTCTGTGTAAATGCTATTGGATATGGTTGAGCCTTTATGGTCCCAAACCATGTGCTCCAACTGCTCACTTGCCAAAAGATTGACTCCAACTAGATTAGTGTGGTAACTAACCATATTAGAAATTAGATCTGCCTTTTGCAAGTTTGTAAAAGAATTTGACATGAGTTGTCAGCTGGACTTCTTTCCCTGGTTTCTGTCAAACTTGCACCTGCCAAGCCTCCCAGTTCAGCCAGATCTTAAGCAGGGATCTCTTGAAGCTCTTGTATTTCTACAACAGGACCAAAAAAAAGCTCAGAGAGTATGAAAGTATTATGTCCCTCCTCTTTGACAATTTTCACAAGATGACTGAAACCCTGGAGCACCACAAGTGTCACAGTACCCTGAACCTTTCTAATGACAGTAACAAAGCTATCCATGACTAGAAATCTATGGATAGGCTGCATAACCTGATGACTCTAAGTAAAACACATCACTATCCTGAAGAATGAACTAGACATCACACACCAAGAAAACAAGGCCTACCAAGATAATCAGACTGATCAGTGTGTGATCTTAGATGTCTTTTAAAGCCAACTAGACAGTGTGTTTGGAGATTTATAGGTCTAATTTTGCAAAAGCAATATCCTAATAATAAAGGAAATAGTGAGGATTCCAGTTGCCTCTCCCAACATAGTCAGATAAGAATCTCTAGCCCTGATTACTACCACAGCTATGATAGCAAAAACAATTACATGTCTATGATCTCTAATGCTGTCTGAGTATTGGAACCATTATTGGAGCTGAAAAGCAATATCTTAGCTATCCCTGAAGCTTCCAAGATCATTTCTGATAGAGATGCTGACTGTGACATCCTGTGTGAAGAGAACTATAGGCATGTATTAAGAGCTAGGTTTGCAGCCTTCACTATCAGCTGCTCTTGCCTGACTCAGTCTCCTGTACATGATAATCCAGTACCTCTGGCCCACAGGAATAACAGCTTCAAGCCGGTCAACTTGCCCAAGTTTGACTGCAAGAGCAACATACCATGTTTTTGCAATTCTATCAGAACTCCATATATAGTATCAATGCTGCTATATGGGACTGTATCATGATTCATTGTCTGGACGCTGAGACCCAGAATATCATCTTGCCCCACCTATCATTGCATATATTGATCTTTTCCAATGTTTCAAGAGTGTTACCCAAAGAGTTTGATAGTCAGAAAGCACTTTTTAGCTGTAATATAGACTTCATAGGCACTAAACTTAAGGCTAGGAAAGCATTATAGTGCTCCACCTCCAGATTCTATCTGAGAGCCTAAATTCTGTCCTTCATAAACACAATTGACTTTATTATCTCTAGTCAGCATTTTTTAAATGCATTCAAGGTCAATAGAGAGCTGTCTCTTGCCCTTGAGTCTGGCATTTATAGTGCTCACTCTGGATCAGACCCAATATACCTCCTAAGTACTTACAAGGAAGTGTTTAGAGAGGTTTTCCTAAATCTTGTCACTGTCAGCTAACAAAACACAAGAATAGAGTTGCTATTGATATTGCCAAGCCACTAATCAAATTTAGTCTGCTTCTGCCTTTGTTTGCACACACCTGCTGTCTTTTTACACCTGAACATACAGATGACTCCTCTCTGATTGGTTCTAGCACTCAAACAGACCTGAGAGATGCAGAAACTGGGAGTGTACACAAAATTTTTATTCATTGTTTCCTCAAAGTTAATAAATAGATACACTAGACTACTCTCTGCCTTGAATTAGTTATCTAACAGATAGCCAAACAGACTGTGCCATCACACTATGATAAGCAGCTAGCTCAGCCTGGAATGGAAGCCACTCTTGAGGATGATAGTGCAGAATTCTTAGCCAAGCTATTATTCAAAGTGAACATCTTTGCGCCTCTGGAATCCCTTAATGAAGCAATTCCAGCTTTTGGAGCTTCTGTGGATACCTTTATGGACAAATTTGAGGGGTTTAGTGTACATCAGGCTTTAAGATTGTAGAAATCAAAAAAGATTTCTGGGACTTTACATACATCAACTTGGTAGAAAACAAAACACATGTGTCATCCTTGACTCTGGAGCCCCAGAAAACATCATTTCTTCATGTCTGGCCAAGAAGTTAAAATTGGCATCAGACTTGGCATACCATGAAGAGTTTGGCACTACTGGCCCCCAGACAACTCAGGCTAAGGGCGCCTACTTCTATCTCCCTCTTTGCTTTGGCATGCTGATGGTGACTGCCCCTGCCATATTTCTTGAGAGCAATAGCTAACATCTTCCTTAGAGCTAGCTTTATGGTCCAATGTGACACGGTGACTAATCATGGTGACCACATGTTTGAGATCCTGGGACACTTTTTCCTCTTGTTTTACAATCATGGTCATCTCTCTGACCTGTCTTTACACTGCTTGCACTAAATTGGCCTGGGGTACACAGATGTGAAAATTTCATTGGATTATATCTTACACAATAATAAAGTAAAGACACAACCCCTAGGTTAATGAATTCAAGGACATTCTAATCTATGAATACTGCAGCATGACTATCTCTCCTAGATCACAGGTGATACACAACATAAAGCTCTTACTGGCTCTTTCTGTTGGCACTCATGAAAAGATCTTTGGAATTCTCAATGCACTAATATTGAAGCTCTGGGTTGCTTCTGGAATCCTCATTCTCAGTGACAAGGAGATTCCTATCTTGCTGGCTAAAATGGGCCAGAAACACATGGCTGTCTTCAAGTATCAACTGTTGGCTCATGTACTGTTGGAAAAATATGACAGCCTAGAAGGGACCGCTCTCTTTGCATAATTCTCAGAGCTAGTTCTGCCTTGTGATCTTTCCAAAGTTCTATCAGTTATAATATATGATTCTATGTCTAAAAATCTGAGAATCAGAAGACCAAGGCTATGAAGCTCTTTATCTAATATAGGATGTGTTTTCAAAAGAAAGTTGCAAGCTTTAAAAGGCATTTGGTGTGGCTTACATCATTGACAATCAAGGAACTCTTCTACTTTTCTCTAAGCCTTTTAGACGTAGTCAATTAAGATATACTATAACCAAAAAGAGCTTCAAAAGTCGCTAAACTTTAGTTTTCTAGGCCTTAGTAAAAGATCCTGAGGCTCTCTCTTGCTGATTTTCAATAAAAAAGTAGCTTTATCAGAATGATTATTAATGACTGATCTCTCAAAGCAGTGATAAAAAGACTCTTATACTCTGTTCTGTATTAAAAACACATTTGATTGTCTAGGTGTATCTAAGTTCTTTGATTTCATGGCTTTTATCAGAAGATACAGGAAGTTTGAGTTGTCTCATACTAATAAGAAGATGTATGCCATTATCAGCAATCAACAGTTGTTTCAGTCAACTAAAATGTCCTAAAGTCTGTCTGAAGGCCCTACTACTTTTCAATGAGTCATTAATATGTGATGATTGACCTCAATTCTTTTGTGTTCTAGTATGCTTGTAAAATATTAATGTGTCTTTTTTGTATATTTTAGTTAGACTTAACTCATCTTAAAGAGGAGTTTAAATGACTCTGAACTGCCAACTTGAAACTGAAGTCACACAATCAACTTCAAGAAGTATTTTAAAGTTCTTGGGTTTTATCATTACTGGAGAAGATCTTTGCTATTTATGTAAGATAGAAGCTAAACTGACAAAGTTTGGTTCACATCATGGGGAAATAATCTATCAGGATGTCATCTAGTGAGCAACCAGAACAATTTCCTTGAGCAGGGTTATCAAGGGAAATTTAGAGGTGAGACAGGAAAGAAGCCATTCAGTATCATAAGTATCATCCTAGATAACAACCAGTAAGTACTGCCATGAAAAAGCACTAACTTATGAGAAAAAGATTCTATAGTAAGGTATCTTTGAAACAAAAGAATTTAAAAAAGCTAAAACTATAACAGGAGAGGATGCAACAACTGGGCTAATGCTGGGAGAAAATTTTTGTACAAAGTCTAAATATTCATCAGGTGCACTTATTTAGTAATCAGACCACAATATCACATGAAAAGTCATCCATAACTTATAAAAAGCAGCTGGGAATTTGCCACCAGTGAGGTTACAGATGAAAACAGGCTTTATCATAATTCTGAGAAAGTTTTCCAGAGCAGTATTGAGACTGAAAGCATGATTAAAATCACACATTTTAAAAAGGGAAACCCCTTTCTTTATTCCCCTCAAAAAAGTGCTATAAAACTTTGAAAATAGATCTTGAAAAAAGAGAAACCAAGTTTAACTTCAAAATAAAAAATTTGGATCTGAAAGATCCAAATGCAACACTGAGAGACAAGGAGACCACAATAGAAGATTGACAGGAGTGAAAGATGCCAGCAAAAGCAATTTGTGCTTTCAAAGTGAAAACAAAAGCTTTAAGTAAGAATTTATTAAAACTACTAGTTTAAAGATAGATTTTGGTTCTGAACTCAAACTAAAAACATGTCATACTTGATTTAAAACATTAATAAGTACTCTGGGGCCTGGCAAAAAGGACCAGATGAACATCAGGGGTAAATGAAAAGAAAAAAATTATTTTGAAAGAATAAAATAAAATAAAAATTCCAAGGAAAGAAATCCCAAAGGAAAGCTCTAAAATTTTTAATGATGGGAATAGACAATTAAGGACCAAAGAGGGGCTCTACTTGAAATTTAAGATATAGTTTTAATATTTGTATCTCATTATATGTGTAAAGACCCAGCAATTGGGGAAGTATTTTAGCAAAATAAGATACCAAGTTGACCACTTGGAACCCAGTGAGCGCAGTCACAATGGGATATACTGTCATCATCCATCAAAAGACCTTTGCGTGTATGTTATATCATCCAAAATTACCGGCAAAATACGTGAGTATGTAGTATATAAAGGTATATATAGCTACAGACTGAGTGAAGTGGGGAAAAACCAGTGTGGGCCAGGAATACTGATCAGAGGAGTTGAGCTGCACCGTCTCCTTGTAAAAGTACTTGTCAGTTGGATCATTGTATGGTCCATGCAGTTGATAGTGTTGGTGGCCCCCAATCCCTAGGCAGGCTGTAAGGACAGCTGAGAAGATGAGATGGTTCATCTTCTAGTCCTGGGGAATGGCAGACAAAGCTTAGTGTCTTTAACTTTCTGAGAGGTAAAAGTCTTGGTTGATTTATGTGATAACAATTGAGGGGTAATTTGCTCAATGATAGCACAAACTATCATCAAGTGGTTGGGCTTTATTATATACTATCATCCTTGATGGGGCATGAATAGTGCAAAACATTGAACAGGGAACCCCAAACACTTGGTGTTATCTGGAATTCCTTTTTGGGATTGGGATTGGAGGGGTTTGGCAAGCAATGAAATGTTAATCTCTGATTTGCATTGCTTTGGAGCTTCTTTAGATACTTTCATGCACCCAAATTCCACTTCTGTAATTTCTGCATTAAATGGTTTGCAGGGTAGCCTGTCAACCCCGTCCAAATTTGCCAGATTCCAAATTTGGGCAGTACTTTCCCTATTTTTAGGATTGGGGAAATTGCCTTTTTGGGGTTCCCAGTTTGGCAATTTCCCCATCTGGCAGGGGTGGAGGGTCCCACTGTGAGGGGTGCGCTGTCCCCTGCCGGCTGGGTGGCTGGTAGGCGAGCAAGCAAGCAGTGGCTGCCAGGCTAGGCGTGCAGCCTGCGACGGGGGTATAAAACCCAAATTTTAAATTTTAGAATTCTTAAAATCTTTTTCATCCAGCAGCTGTGTTGAGGCAGTTTCCCCAATCATGGGGAACTGCTGCAATTTTTGTTTTGACTTGTGATATCAAAAGTTCACAAACTTTTGTCTTGCAAAAGTTTGTTGTCAGGAATATTCCTGACAATATGGCACTAAAATAGAAACATGGTCTAATTAGCCCAAGGGTAATTTTTTTAGCCCTGTGACAGGGTTTTTAGAAGTTTTCAAAGTAATTTTCAAGGTTTCATATTATTTTCTGCTGCCTTTTAAATGGATTAACAGGGGGAAACTAAGAATTTGTTGCAACCAAGTTTCCAGACTTGCCTGCCAATGTATCTTATGGTACACAGGGGGCGCTCAATGAGTTGCCCCTTGATGTATCTAACAACATGAACCAATCCAATGGCAATATTGAACTGTGGGTGCTTTCTTCTAATTAGGAGTGCTACCAATTTGACCTGCTGATCCCTGCACAAGTTATTCCTCAGCTTCAAACCCTACTTTGAACATACCACTATGCCACCCCCTGTGGCCCTGTGGCTTTCCCCATATAGTATATCAATCAAAATATTCTACAATAAACAACATCTTATTCTATCCATTCTCGTCTTTTCTATTGGACTGTTGTCTTCCCTAATCAAATACTGAACTCTAATTGGTTCAGTTGCAACAGTGGTAGAAGTAGTAGTTTCACAAGCTACCTAAAAGAAAAATCCCCCAAGAAAGGACAGAGTATGGGCCGTATGGCTACTCCCCATCAAGAGACTTTCCTGCCAATCCCCAAGGGGGACATCCCCAATGGGTACATCATCTACCAAGACCAACTGGTACTTACAAGCATGTATAATTGACTCCACCTTGAGCAGCGCAATGCAAGTGCCACCCTGCCCTAATTGAACCTCTCTCAACGCATGCTCAATCTGCAGCTTGGATCCTTTGTGGGAGGTGTCAAAGGAGCTGACATTGTCAGTTGGCTCCAGTCCACCAAGACACGCCTTCATATCTGTCAGGTCCCAGAGTCCATGTGGGTTGCCACTGCGTCTGGCCGCCTTACAGGGCCCACTGCTGTGTGGTTCACCAACTGGGCCAGCCAGGAGTTTGACATCACCTGGGCAACATTTTGAGACACTGCCAAGTCCTGATACAGTGAAACCTTCTCTCCCATCATCTTGGGGACTCCCCTCTTAGCCATCAAGCAGACTGGTTCCGTCCCTGAGTATCTTGCCACGTGGCAAAAAGCCCTTGCTGCCGCCCCCAAAGCAGTGACTGATGGGAATACCATGTTGCTCACCCTTATTGTTAATAGGTTAAAACCCCATATCTGTAAGTGGGTTCCCATGGATTGTGCACCTCTATCAAAAACTGCTATAAGGCCATTGTGAAGGTCAATAACCAGGCTTCAGTGGGCTTCTGCAGATCCAAAGATGCACCACCCCAACCTCTTCCCGCACCTGGCAGTGCCCACAACCAAGAGGGCCGCCGCCAGTCCTGCTAACAGGAAAATGGGGGTAAGCGTCCCCAAAAGGAATAACTCCAACTAGTGCAAATTGGGGACCAGGGAAAAGCCTGGGGGTTATAGCTACAAGAGGTTCTACAACCCCACTTGACCCTCACTATCAATCCCTCCTTGCAAAGAATCCCTGCAATTACAATGTGCACAAAGTTGAAACCCTTGATATATTCCAGGTCCACAGCAACAAACCTGTTATCCAAGCAAGCCACTCTTCAAATAAAGTAACCCACTTGGTATATCCCTTCTGTTTTTGTGGGAACACCCACAGAATATTGGTAGATACCGGGGCCAATCACACTATGGTTGACCAGGTGTTTGCCAACTCTCAACAATTATACCAAGTACTGAGAAGATTCAAGGCAGTAAAAGTAGCTGATTCCCGTAGAGTGTCAATTAAGCATGAGATAGTACCCTTCTCTGTGAGAATGGGAAACATCCAGGTCAAGCTCTCTGGGCCAATTATGGCAGAGCTCAGCCACAATATCATTGCTGGTCTTGACTGGCTGCAGTAAAACTGTCCCTATATTTTTTGGGATACATCTTTAATCACCCTTAAAAGAAATGGGGTGGGTTTCCAGATCTATCCTATCAAAATGAGCAAGTTACTCCATGATACTGTGTTTTTCAGAATAACATAAATTGGCTCATAGGATTTCAAGGGGAGAAACTAGACTTCAATCAATGCTCAGTCAAAGTTATCCGTGCAGAACCACCTGTAACTCTCCCCTTGACCACTCTGTCTCCACCAGCACTTGTTGCACTCCTCAAGGAGTATAAGGACGTTTTTAGTGAAACACTGGACCAACTACCCCCTCCCCAAGAGATCCAGCATGCTGTACAACTACAAGGGTTGCTTCCTAAAGCACATCCCCTCTATTGCTTAACACTAAAAGAAGATGAGACCCTCCACCAGCACCTTGTAGACACACTCAATAAGGGCTTCATCCGCCCCTTGCTCTTACCATACAGGGCTGCTGTCTTCTTTGTAGCCAATAAGGACATGTCCCTTTTCTTGGTCATAGACTACTGCGCCTTAAATGAGGTGACTGTTACAGTAGTTTTAAAAGCTATGGCAACAAGAGAAAATACTTCAGATTTAAATGGAATGATTTCAGATTTAAACAAAATCCAGCTCTCAGGTTAAAATATACACTCTGTTAACAGGGTTTATTGGTGTTAATGGGCGAAATGAGTCAATACAGCAACAAAGGACTCACATGCAAAGCAAAACCATTCAAAATACAATCCAAAATACATCAATCCACAAACAAAATGCTGTGAGTTGACTTTTGGTGTACATATGGGTCATTATTTTAGGGATTAGGCCATTTTCTAATACACATGCTGCCCAAGTTGCAGCATAACACAGTTCAATTTTGAAAAAAATCAAATTACAAATGTTTATATTTAAAACAGTAATAACTCAACAAAAAGTTAATATTTTTCACACTGTAAACTACCAAAATGAAGCTAAGGATCTTATCTTTCCATTGATGTTAAAATATTAATATATATACAATATCAAATATTAAAGCAAAAGCAATTTAAAGATCATATGTCAGATTTTATTGTATTGTTTTGATAATGAAATAAAATAGATTGCTTAAAGCTTAAAAAAGTTAATTTTTCATTAATCAATATATGCTTTTTATTTTACGAAATTAAAGATAAGATCAAGAGCATTATTTCCACATTTTTATTTTATTTAAAAAGCTTAATTATTTAGGATTTTATGGTAGTTTGAAGTTAGGACGTTAATTTATTTGCTGCTTAGATGAATTTTGAGGTTCAAGTGAACTGCAAACCTCAAATTAAGCATTTTTAAAATACAATTCTTTAATATTTTATCATTTTAAAAATATGCAGAACAGTTATAATTAAGTTAATACATCATTTTAATTGATTTGCATAGATTACAAAGAGGATATGATGTAATTTGATGCTTAGCTGATACACATATATCACTTGTGCATGAAAACTGGATATTTCATTTATTCTAGAAATATAAATATAAGTTGAAATTGTAAATAAAGCTGTCACATCATTTCTTTCAGAATGGTGTCATAAGGCTTGGTATATAAGAGCTAAAGCACCACCTAAGGTTTACTTCAAACAATCTTCACAAAAAGATATAATTCCTGCAACCAGCACTCTTTTGCAAGGCATCTCTACAAAGCATCTCTTTATCAGCAATCACAAATCCAATATTATGGAATCTTTTAACTTTACTTCTGCCATGAAGCCATTTTCCTCACTGGGAGCATCAACAAAAAGAGAAAGAATTGCTATGCTAAAGAAAGCATTCATCTTTGTTTCTGGAGGCAATCTTAATTCCTTCATCAATCACTTTCTCACTCAAACTGAGTTTGGAAAAACAGAGTTCACTCCTTTAATTCAAAATCAGAAACTAAATGGGATAATTGACAACTTAAAGGATCTTCTGAAATCTGCTCCTCAAAAGCATCTTCCAGCCTTGAGATCTCTGGTTACTTCCAGTTACTCTTTAAAAGAGCTTACTGATATGGGATTTAATATAACCAAAAGTGAGTTTGAATACTCAAGAAAAATAAATAAAAATAAAAATGTAGGCTTAAACAAAAAAGCCAAAAAGATAATAACTATTCATTAAAAAAAGAAATAATCAAAAAAATAATTAAAAAACTACTGGAAAATTCTTTTGAAACAAGCCAGTTTACAAAAAAAGCACCAGAAAAAATTTATAAAGACATTGAAAAAGAAATGAATGAATATTCAACTGAAATAAAATATTCTTTATTAAAAACAAAAAAAGAAATATATGAAAATATAAAAATAAAAAATGAAATTTCAATATCACTTTCAACTTATTATAAATTAATACCAAAAAATATAATAAAGAGTAAAAAAACTGACATGTGCAATATTTGTAACTTAAAATCATCCTTAGAAAAAAGAAAAGAAGAATGTGAAAGTAAAAACTTATTATTGCCAGAATCTATAAACAGTGACTTAAAAGCTATTAATCAGCACCAAGACTTTTATGCTCATCAAAATAGGGAATATAAGAAAGATATCAATGAATTAGATAATGAATAATGTATTATAGTCATAGATTTTAAGGAGAATTTAAAAGTTGGTGGTGGTCCAATTGAAACCAATAACTGTTTTTATTCCAAAAGACCTATTTCTTTATTGGGGTTTGCATTGGTATTTAAAGAAAACAATAAAGTTAAATATGAATACCATGATTTTTTATCTCAGATATTGTCTCATGATTCTTTGTTTTCAGGTGAATGTCTAATAAGTCTTCTTAAATCAGATAAGTTTAAGAAAATAAATAATATCAAAGTATAGACTGATAATGGAAACCATTTTAGATCCTATGAATTCTTATATTATCTATTTAAAGAGGCACCACAATACATTAAAAGATCTATTAAATACAATAGATTTGTAGAATGTCATGGGAAAAGTATTGTTGATGGTCACTTTGGTGTAATATCAAAAACATTAAAAGAGAAAGAAAATCATCTTTATATTAAGAATATAAATGATATTAAATATATTTTTGAGCAAGAAGAAAAGAGAAAAGAATTATATAAATCAGCGCTATCAGGCTCAAATATTTCTCAAAACTCATTCTTTTATATTTATGAGAGAAAAGTTAGGCCTATAAGGAGAGAGCTCAAAGTTAAAAATCTGCGCATTAATATTTCATATTTGTTTAAAGATGAGAAGTTGTATACTTCACCTTTAACATTTGAAAGTTTCTCAGAATATTCTGAGATAACTTATCATTTGAAATCACGTGATGATACCAGAGAAACAAAAATATCAGAAGATGCTAGTGGTGCATTAGGGCAAGTTCATGAAGTAGGACAGCTTACTAGAGGGTGTATTTTAAATAGAGTTATCAGTCTTTCAAAAACAACAACCTTTTTTGAAACAAACTAAGAATATTTATGATGAGCCAAAGATAGGGTAATAACATTTATAGCTTTGGGGCTGCTATTACTCTCCCATGAAACTCATCATAAATATTTTTAGCTTGTAGTATGTAGTAGCATTTAAGATATTTCCAGCAATATTATAAGGTGCAATTTTCAATTCTAAAATTGATAAATTGAATTTTTTAAAAAATATCTAAGACCAAGATCAATTAAAGATTTGACATTGATTGTATTTTAATCTTTCTTAATAATTTGAATATGAATAGTGTAATTAATTTATAAAATAATCAGTTCAGCGCTTAGGCATAACAAGAAAAATAATGACCCATATGTTTACTATGTGAATTGGTGACAAAATACACCCAAGCGTGGTGTGTCAAAACTCAATCCAAAAACAAAACACAATAGCAACTCACTATGTAAACAAAATCACTCAATCAGTTTTGCAATGGGTTTTAATCAAGAATGATACCAAGGTAGCTAAAATAAGACACAAGATCTGAAACCTAAATTTTAAAAACATTGTGTTGGGTGCTTAATTTGGCGTAAAATATGGGGAAACGGGTGGAAATTATTTTGGGTATTCTAAAATGGGTTGGTAAAACCAAAAACAACTAACTAAGAAATAAAAAAATCTAAAATTGGGATATTGGGTGGGAAAAATATTAATTGAATATCCATAAACAGATAAAAGCAAAAATTAAAAATAGGGAGTAACTTAATTATGTTTTATTTAATATTTTATTAAATTCTCAAAATGGAAGGAACACAGCAACAGACTACCATTGCACCTGTTGTGCGCCGCAGTTGCAGTCACCCCCGCGGGTCAAAGAATAGACTTAGTGCAACACAAGTGCCTACTCAGGAGGGAGGCAGGAGAGGAGAGTTTCATAGTGACGCTGCACTGACACAGCTGGTTCAAGGAGCACAAGCTGCTAGGGTGCAGAGCATAAACCCTTGGGTCCCAAAGCTGACCCAGAAGCCCACCAAGGTTACCACTACCAAAACAGTTATAAACAAGGAGGTATAACTTACTTTGTATGTGTTTGACGTTGTGTACTGGCAAGAGCTGGTCCTGTCAGCCATGCTGGAGAAGGTGAAGCCTGTACTTGATACTAGCTACAAGCCCTATGTCAGTGATGGCAATCAGGAGGAGGACAAGGAGCCCAAGTTCTACCAAACCAAAGAGGGACAGTTAGTGCTAAAGAAAGTTGCTGCGTTTTACACCAAGGTGCCCATGCTCTGTGTTGTGCCCAACGCCAACAAGCCAATCCCCACCGCTAAAAAGCCTGCTCACAAGTGCATTCCTGACATTAAGCACATCATCCTTCTCTGGCTCATGCGGGAATCTGGTGATTACAAGGCGGCTGCGGCTCTTGTTGGGGTGGATTCCAAGTACGCCTCAAAGACCTTCAACAAGTTCATTGATACTGGCCAAGTCCTTGCCGCAGAGAAATCCTTGCATGTTTTCACCATGCTCACCAAGGAGCACAAATGGGCAATCCACCAGTGGATTACCTGGCACTGCCATCTTGAACTGGCAAATATACAGGCCATGGTCAAGTCTGCTTTTGGGGTTGGGGCCTCAGTTTCCTTCTATTATCATTTGGTCAAGGAAATGCAATTTTCTTGGAAAAAGCTCGGGGTATCCCCCTACAATTGGAACAGCCCAGCCAATATCAAGACCTGGAAAAATTATGCTGAGGCGTACACTGCCCTCAAAGCCAAGGGGACGGGAAAATTCTATTAAATCAACAAATCAGCATTTGCCTTGTCTATGCGGAATGAGTATGGCTATGTCCCAAAAGGATCCAATGACGGGATGGCTCAGTGTGCTGCAGTCTGCGCCACAGCATACTCAATGGTGGATCTCCTTGGTCCAAAGGGGATTGAGCTTTATCAAATGATATTGGTTTCTCACAACAGCTGTACCTTCTTGTCATTCCTCCAATTGGTCCAGGAGCACCTGAGGCACACAAGCCTGGGCTTCACCAATGTGATTGTGTTGGACAACGTTGGTCTCCACAAGGTGGCTGACATTCTTGAGGAATTCCCAATGATTGACACAAGCATTGCAGTGGGCCCCTAGCAATTAGCCACAGCAAATTTGCACCTTCTCTTCCTCCCTGCCTATTCACCCTTCCTAAATCCCATTGAGGAAGTCTTTGGGTGGCTCAAGCAAGTTGTCAAGCAAGGAACCCCAACAGGGACCAAGGATCTGTTTGATTTGCTGCAGGCCGGGATCTATACCCTCCCAGCTGAGACTGTGGCCAAATTCTATGGCCACACTGATTTGTTCATCCCTGCGTGCCTAGCCAAACAGCCAATCAATTAAAGGCTTAGTGTGTCCAACTTTTTTATATTTGCTAATTTACTATTCAAGATTTATTTATTATCATTTTGTATTTAGATGGTTCCACACCCGCAATCACATTCAGAAGATCCATCAATAGATGTACTGTAAATTCAGAACCTGAACGTAAAAATGTGGGATTGTCAAATCCTTGGTCCAAATTTCAAATCACTTTTACAGGCAACTCAGCTGAGTGAAAATTAAAATATTAAATAAAGTCAACCATTTGATTTGACTTTTTGGTTTATGTAAATTGGCAAATTTTGAATCTCTTGAGCAGATAACTCAACTAACAAAAGACAAAACTCAGAAAATAAATGTGGGATACATGAATCAGAAATACAGGATTCTTATGTACAATTTGAGATTTCATGTATGTCAAATGAATCATGGACATCATATAAAAATTAACAAATCTGAAATTGCAGGATTGTCAAATCAAAGAACCAAGTTTCAGATTATAATTGCAAGGAATTTGAAATAAATATAATTAATTGGTGTCTCAAAAAGGATGCTAAAGGATATAGAGCGGATTTGTGCTAATTCTTCTAGGAATCATAGGCATTCTCAAAAATCACCCTATTCCATTTTAGGACAGCTAAAATTTAGATGCTTGATTACAGTAGATTTCAGAAGACGTTAATAATAAAGTAGAATTATATATTACAATCTATCTTATCACGTTGTCTTTCCTTTGGTGTGTTGATAGTTCATTTGCTTTTGATAATGTGCTTGCAACTAATTGGACAGCTTCACCTCCTATTGCCAAGGTGACTGGAGGTGAAGCTGTCCAATTAATTGCAAGCACATTATCAACACACCAAAGGAAAGACAACTAGATAAGATAGATTGTAAAATGTAGTTCTACTTTATTATTAGCGTCTTCTGAAATCTACTGTAATCAAGTATCCTTAGTAGCAATACATGAATACATAGTTAGTAAACTAATGGTTTATCTTTCCCCCCTCTCCTTCTTCCTTGAAAAGAAGTTTTATGGCCCCTGGCTACGCTGGGGGCCAAAAAACTTTTAAAAAATTTCTGTGTCATCAGGAGAGTAGCTCATAAATCATTATATGGTTTTATGGTTGCTATATTAGTGATTTAAAGTGCAGAATATTGCATCATTTCCAGTTTAGATAATTTTTCATTTCACTTAATTTCATGTCTAAACATGGGTGTTTAGATTGGATTTTTCATTTGATTTTATCCAGAGTAGAGCTTCTTGATTTGGGTTGATTTGTCCTAGTTACTTACTGTACATTCAATTTGGATTCCAGTTCCCGCAATTATTATTTGAGTTTTCTAGTGGCATTCAAAAGCAATTTGAAATTTGGTTCTTGGATTTGACAATCCTGCAATTCCAAAAAACATAGTAAACTTAATGGAAATGGTTGATGGATTTGAACACTTCAAATCTGATTCCAGTTAATTCATTTTGTCCATTGGAAATATGCAGTTTGACTTGAACTTTGTAAAGTGTCTATGAGTTCCCGCATTTTTAAGAATTCAAATAAATACTCAAAAAAATCAATTTAATTAAAAAAAGGCTATCCTGCAAAAGTGATTTGAAATTTGGACCAGGGATTTGACATTCCCACATTTTTACGTTCAGGTTCTGAATTTACAGTAAGTAATTTATTTATTTTATTATATATTATTTAATATGTCATCTGAGGTTATCCCAAACGCTTGATACTAGATTACGCAAATATGTTTATATCACTTTTGTCAAATAAATATAAAACAGTTTTATAAAAATTAAACATAAATTGTAAGGTTGAAATTTATTTTATTACTGTATTATTTTATACTTTTATGAAACCCATTTCTGCAATATATTTTACAAATCTTGTTTGCTAAAATATTATTTGAAAAACTATTTATAATATAAAATATAGTAGAGTATAAATATATTTATTGATATAGAGATAAAATTAAGTGCGCCTATAATGGGTTTGGCAGTATGTACCCACCCCGCAATGGAGGTGACACACAACCTCCACCGCCACACTGTGGACAATGGATACACCCTTATTAAAGTATTTGCGCCTACTGGTAAAAGGAAGGGTGGTGAGGTGGGAATGGAGGAGCATCTTTTCTGGCAGGCTGCAAACCCGAAGATGCCAGCCAGGACCAGGGCGTCCTGGATGACGTAATCCACCGAGTTGTACCCAGGGGGGACCTTCTTCCCGTCCAGTGAGAGCCTGGCCTTGTTGACCCCAAGAAGGACCCCGTCTAAGTCCTCTACACTGGCGCTCATCCCAAAGAAGAAAATATGCCCAAGGTAAACAACAAGATGAAGCCTTTGTCCAGCAAAGGCTTCTGTAAACTTGCACAATTTGTTGTATACAGTGCTAATCTTCTTCTCGTGCTTGGTTTTGGCAAAGATCAGCACCATAGCTGCAGGGAACCCTGTCTTGTTGGCACTCCAGGCCAGCCCAAAGTCTTCCAGGAGGATTTTTGTCTTCTTTACGGCTGTTGCATCTTCAACAGCCAATTTTGATACTGCACGCCCAAAGTTCTCTAACAGGTAAGAGATGGTATGCTCCACCGGGAAGCAGAAGCAAGCGGCCGCATGAGCCCGGCCCATCTCCGGTATATTCTTGAATGGGAGCGTTGCCAGGACATCCCAAACAAGCTCAATGGAGTTTACACAGTAAACTCCACTGAGGTTAACCGGGTCCAGGCAGACCAGTTGGACATTCTTGTAGGCAGTAACTGCCCACTCAAATGCCCCCCTCACCATGCAAAAGCCCAGCCAATGCCTCCCTAGACATTGGGAATGTACCATGGATCCTGTCTTCAAGCTCCTGCAAGACAGGGGGGACAGGAAAAGCTGCCTTGCCACATGATTAGCATAGTTGGCATAGAAGGTGGGGGAGACAAAAGGGACCAGGACCTGGAAGAGTTCACCATCAACATCTTCTAAAAAGGTAAGTATTTAAGAATTTTTATTAATTATAATTTTTTAGGTTACCTTCTTGGGTTTCTTCCTTGCCGGCAGCTTCAGCCAGCTTTGCCATTCTTGACGCAAGCAGTTGTGCAGGCAATTTGGTATCCTCTTCCCTGGCACGCTTGGCGGGTTTGAGGTGGGCATACATCTCCGGGTCATAAACCCAGACAGACGGCATGGAAAGATTGTATGCCTTGAACTGGAGGCCCTTGACCACAGTTTTTTGAATATTTAGTAAGCGCTCAATTTTCTTCCCTGGGGTGTCAGGCATTTTTGACATTAGTGCCTTTGTGGACACCTTGTCAATTTTTTCCCCAGTGAGGACAGCAGACTTCACTTTGGCTTTGACCTTGAGGTTAATGTCCTTTATATTGGCAATTGCCAAGTTGAGATCCTTCAGAAGCTTTTCCAATTCTCTCATTAATTTTTTACTAACATTTCCATATGTTTTTATAGCTTTTTCCCCAATACATTCTGTATTATTTTGATACTGTTGCCTCTTTGTTTATTCCTTTTTGTTTTCCCATTTACTACATTATCCCATCTGTTTACCCATTGTGTATATGTTTTATGCTCATCTCAATAGGTGTTGTTTGCTTTGTGTTGGCATTGTTTCCTTGATTACCATATTATTTTTAGCGCTTGACATAGCCCCTTGTGAAAATAGTAACAACAATTTGATGATCAGCTAAATTTGAATTAGAAAATTATAGTGTTAACTGTTTTTAGATAAAGTTGTTACTGATCTAAATTCAAAACCTTAATGATAAACTTTAAGCCAATCAGGAGCCAAGTGATAAAGTGATTGTTGTGACATAAAGGGTCATTCAATAATTCTTTGATGCATGTGTGCTAATTAACATGATTGGCTGGATGTTTTACCATTGTACGCCATTGCTGCTGTGGCAAGTTGTTGATGGACTAGTGCTAACCCAGCAGCTGATTGGGCACTAGTCCATCAACAACTTGCCACAGCAGCAATGGCGTACAATGGCAAAACATCCAGCCAATCATATTAATTAGTGCACATGCATCAAAGAATTATTGAATGACCCTTTATGTCACAACAATCACTTTATCACTTGGCTCCTGATTGGCTTAAAGTTTATCATTAAGGTTTTGAATTCAGATCAGTAACAACATTATCTAAATGCAATTAACCTATAATTTTCTAATTTAAATTCAGTTGATCACCAAATTGTTGCTAATATTTTCACAAGGGGATGTGTTTGGGTGCTAAAAATAACTGTGTTCAGGATCTAGATACACAACATACAGTAGTTTTAAATTCTACGGCAACAAAAAAAATGAATTCAGATTTAAGTGAAATTGAAATGAACTCAAATCTATTGTAAATCAATATAAATTCATTTATTTTTAATTTTGTTTAAATCTGGATTGTTTTTGCTTGTTGACATAGCTTTTAAAACCACTGTAGTAAATATATGATTTTATAGAAATAAGCTGAACATAAAGAATAAAACCAACTATAAACAAAGAGAACATGAACAATTGAAATTCAAAAAAAGATAATATAAATAGAAAATGTTTGGTGACAGGGGTTTATTGGGGTGGGGGAGAGTGATGCCTAGGAGGCAGAATAGTGCAGGAAGGAAGACGTATAGGAGGTGCTGGACTGGGGGGTCTGGGATTGGGTGGGTTGGGCTTGCAGGTGAGGGGTGTTGGTGGTGGGGGTGGAGGCAGGAGGATTTTGCGTGATGGCTACCATATAACGCTTGTCGTATTACTCATTGGTCATTGGCTGGATGGGCTGGTAGGTGGCAGTGGCCCAAGGTGGAAGGCGCTTATCCTTATGTGATTGGTTGCCCATGTTCACATGGAAAACCATTTGCGCAAACAAGTCAGCCACCATCTGGCGGCCAAAGAGAGAATTGTGATCAAGGACCCCAAAATAGAGGTTGTTAAAAACCTAAGGGCAGCGCTCCTGGAGTGTATCTCCAATATTAAAGAACACAACATCTGCCAGATGGACGTTGGCATGACCAGCTGAGTACACAGAGGCCTGGTGCCCGCGTTCCTGGAAGGCCTTAAGGGCGGTGGAGCTTCCCTCCATCTGGTGGCTCAAGAAAACCCGGTATTTGGAATTTGAGCCATCCCAGGAGTTGAGCAATCCACTGAGGATGTGGCCGTATGAGTACCCATAATGAAATCAGGGTTTGTCTGATAGTAGATAAAACCCTTGGCTGAAACAGCCAGAAATGCACCAATGAATGTCCCCTTCTTGACCTTCTTCCTTCCATTCTTGGTGGCAGCTTTTCCTTGCTCACCAAAATTCTCAAATGCAATCAATAACTTGTAGTATGAGACAAACATGATGTCATCTGTTAGACTTGTCAAGCATCTGACCAGGGTTTATTCAATTGTGGTGTCATATGGGGAATCCTCAGCGCCATCCCTTTGGTCACCGGCAAAATTTGTAAGAACCCTAATTGAAGCCACCTTTCTGTGCATCCAGAGCTGCACCATGCGCTCAGACACCCAAATGCCATGGTGCGCAAGTTGCTTCCAGGCTTGGGTCAAGGGAAGCTTGGGGTCCTGCTGGAGAAGGTCAAGCATTATTGGGTATGCCTCATTGATCTGGGACTCTGTGGCCTTCTTTGGCTTCTTGGCTGTCCCAATCAGATTCCCCCTGTTCATCAGGTTGTTGAATTCCCGCATGACAGTAGCTTGGGTAAATAGCAACTGGGCGGCAATCTGTTCCCAGGACAGACCCTGTAGATTCAGTGCCACAATTTCCTGAAGAATTTTAACAGTGATTATTCTGCATTTGGGGCGCCGGGCGGCAGGAGCTGAAGCCTGATTGACTGAGGGGGGCAGGTTGGGCAGTGGCGGGAAGTTGTTCCAAATCAAGGATGCCATCCTGATTGGTTGGTTGACAGGCAGCTTGTGCAGGGGTGAGTGTGGGAGCAAGGGCAGGGCTAGACACTATGTGACTCTCAAAAAAATCAAAGCCATATGGGTTGGGGGACAGTAACAGGTCAGCTTCCTTTTTACCCACCTCAAAGGCTTGGGTGTAAACAGGTGCCTCCACATTCTGAGCCTTGCCTCCATTGAAGCTGGCTTGGCTGCTGGCGCTGTTGAAGATGTTGTTATTAAAAACCATTGTAAAAAACCTAGGATAAAATCACTAAAAGTAGAAATTTTAAAATTTAATGAATTATTTTTATTGTAATCTCAAGTCCATATTTGGAAGGTTCTCAAAACCTTTTCATACAAATCTTGAGCCATTAAAATGGATAAAATGCATCTGGTCCTAAATTGGATATCTGTTGATTGGCTATTAAATTGATAGTTTTCTATTTTAGGCTGCTCATACTACACGTCTTGAGTGAGTTCATTTTGTTTTGTGCTTGTTTAATCTTGCTTCTTGATTGCTCAAATTTTGTTTCATTTTGGTCCTTCTGTTGGAGCCTCATATGAAGCCTGCTTGGATTATAATATACTCCAGAATAGCATCCATCCATTTCACTTCTTGTGTCAGTTCATTTTGTTTATGGTTTGAACTACAACACTTGATGTTTGATATAATTTTGTAAAATGGGCTAGTGAAATTTTGTTTTTGTTTGACAGTTCATTTATTAATCAAAAATATTTAAATTAATTGAATCCTGAATCATGTGCAACTTGGATTTTGTTTAAATCTGAAGTATTTTTGCTTGTTGCAATAGCTTTTAAAACTACTGTAAGAATAAATCCACTCTGCCGTTGATTGACAACCTGTTTGACACACTCACGGATACAAAGTTCTTTTCAAGATCAATCTCACCACGGGGTACAACCAGGTCTGCATTGTGCCAGGAGATTAGGCAAAAACTGCCTTCTTCACACGCTAAAGGTTGTTTGAGCGTCAAGTCATGAACTTTTGAATGACCAACACTCCCTCCACCCTTGCCATGTTGAACAAAGAATTTGAGGAATTGATTGGGAAATGTGTTGTTGTGTACCTTGACAACATTATTGTTTTCAATCAATATCAAATCACACATCTCCAACACCTCTGTGCTGTCTTCAACACCATTCAAAAAAACCAGTTAAAGACTAAGCCTTCCAAATGCAAATTCCTCAAGTCAGAGCTCCTGTTCCTCAGGCACACTATATCTGCCCAAGGGTTAAAGCCCAACCCCGCCAAAATCAAGGCCATCACCAGCATTCCACCACTCACTGATGTGGGCCAGGTACGTACATTCCTAGGCATGGTTGCCTATGTGCTCAAGTTTATTCCCAATTGCAGGGAACTAATTGCACCCCTCACTGAGCTCCTAAACACTAAGCAGCACTGTGGGGTTCCTGTCCACCAGTCCCCAAAGTGTGTCCTGGATCATTGCCAGGGACTGGCTGGAAGGGATTGTAATTCTCTAGTATGGGAAATGTATCTCAGAAATATGTATAGGGGTCAAATGGGCTTTTATTCATTTTTAGAAGGAAACTCCCCTTCAAAATCTTCTGGTATATGGCCCGGGGGTCAAGAAAAAAATACTAATTTGCCAATACTTGGAGTCTTCCAACAATATCTTGGACTCCTTGTACTTGGTCTTGGACTCCTGCACCTTATTCTTAGACTTCTGCTCCTTAGACTTGGACTCCTGCTCCTTAAACTGGGACTCCAGCGCCTTAGAATCAGACTTCTGCGCTGCGCTTAGGATCCAGCTCCTTATTCTTGGGCTCCTGCTCTGTTATCTTGGGCTTCAGCTCTCTTTATATCTTTAGTGGCCTTGGTATTCCACTTGTATCAGTCCAATCAAGCTCCTGCTGGTGATCAAAAGGCTTCCAAAAACCTCTTTGCAGAAACTCAAAAGGCCTCAGAAAGACCCTGTCAAAGACCTGGAAAGACGCTGTAACTTTCCAGACAGCCACCTTCTTATAGTGTCCTTTTCCCAACGGTTCTGACTTCAAACTGGCTTTCTTCAGAAGCTTAAACCATTGCCGCTCACTTTTTTCTATAATAACTTAAGCTTACATACTTACTTTCTCAAAAGCTTAAAGTATTAATTCACTATTTCCTTGCTTATACTTTAAGCTTTTGGCTTCCAACCAATCATTTTCATCAGGAAACCTGCCAGAACTCAACCAATAAATGCAGAGCAAAGAAATAGACCATTTCTGAAGTTCCACAAGGATCCAACTAGGAAAATAATTTCCTCAGCTCAAACCGCTCAAAGTGACAACTCTTTGCGCACCAAAGCATTAACCGGTCCATTATTTTGGTACCAGTCTTCCCTGCATTCAACCTAAACCCATTTAAATAGTAGAATACTATTTAAAGTGTTCTTTTTGGACCTCTTCAAAGTTTCCCCCACATATTTACAAATATTGTAAAATCTAAGGAAAACGTCCCACCAAAATAACTTTGTATCCAGCTCTCATAACGACATACCTTCATCTATCCTAGGACTTAATAAATAAATATCTTACCCACACTTTTATCCACATTCCTTATTGATTTTACTACTAAACCAAGGCAAAACATTCTAAATTTTCCCACTTTGGCAAATCAATTCAGCAACATCTTGGCTCATTTCTCTGGACCACTAGTTCTTCATCATCATCTTTGGGTTCTTCAGCCAGCTCTTCAACCACATCTTCCAGCTCTTCAGCTTAACCAGCAAACAGTCCATCTTAGTTCACAGAACAGATCTTTTCTAGTCTTTAAACAGCCTATCAGTCCTCTGGCTACTCCTTTATCATGATCAGCTACTTCTGCATCATGATCTTTGAGCCCTTCCACTTATCCTTACTAGGAACCATCTTGGTTCCACCTGCACAATGAACCATTTTGGTTCCAAACTTAAATATAAA
The DNA here is from genome assembly GCA_014839935.2 of Entomophthora muscae. Taxonomy (NCBI): domain Eukaryota; kingdom Fungi; phylum Entomophthoromycota; class Entomophthoromycetes; order Entomophthorales; family Entomophthoraceae; genus Entomophthora; species Entomophthora muscae. Next base: position 22,315 of record QTSX02004999.1, on the reverse strand, counting down.
CCAACGGTCCTTCAACTAGTCTTTTCTGTGATCAAACAGTTCCTCTCACTAGTCTTCTCTGCTGATTCCGTGAAACACCTTGGTTCTTTATCTCAGTCCCTGTTACCAGAACCTGTAGACCCAGGCATGAGTCTACATTGAACTGGCGTTTGACTGGGCTCTCACAAGTGGCATTCCACTTAGGCCATCTAACCATAGATCCTCACAGCCTATGTTGTTGTTTTTAATCACCCAGGTGATTAAATCTGGGCTTTCAGTCGCAGAGTAATCAGCTCTACTTCCCAGAGGCCTGATCATACCAAGTTCTGCAGCTTTCTTCCCCAAGCAAACCGCCTTGGTGACACCTCCAAGCAAATCTATACCCTCCAATGCTCACTCTGGGTTCTCCCCAAAATCTCCTATAGGGGCATAAACAAGGACACCCTATCATTCTGTTAGGTAGGATGCTTGATTACAGACCTCCTGTAAGTGTATCAGGGTACATAGAACCCTTAGAGCTCTTCCCCTCCCTGGAAGCCCGCGTTACCTGCCAGGGGTCCAAAACCTTCTCCACCCCAAACAGACAAATTTCCCTGCTAGCTATCTCATTATTCACCCTTTTTCAGCCACAGTTCTCTGCTAGGTGAAGAACTCTAGCCCACAGTAGCCAATATCTTCTGCTGGGTGGAGGCAACATCTGCCTCTAGTAGTCTTTACACCTACTAGTTAGGCCTTACCATCCCTAGTAGCCATCATTCCCTACTAGGCTTCTACCTGCAATAAACAGCCAAACTTTTTCTTGGCCAAAATTAGCCCCGCCTGCAAACCACCAAACATGTGGACTGTCACAAGCACTTCCATTGGACCCCTGTCAGGGATCAAGCCTTTGAGACGCTAAAGCAAAGACTTACAACTGTGCCTGTATTGCAGTTCCCCATTGGAACCACTAGTAAAAACTCAAAACTGATGCCTCTGAAAGAGCCATAGGGGGTGTTTTACAAGTAGAAACTGACAAGGACATCTTCCTCCCCATGGTATACAAATCCAGAAAGCTCACTGACTCAGAACAATGTTACCCCATACATGATAAAGAATTAGCAGCAAATGTGCACTATGTCAAGAAATTGTGCTGTTACCTGGAAGGGGCCACCTTTCCACCCTGCGTCCTGACAGATCAAAAGTCACTAAAGTACTTCAATACACAGTCCCACTTGACATGCCACCAAGAAGGCTGGGTCAAGCGCTGATCCCCCTACCAGTTGCACATCAAGTACAAGCCTGGAAAGAAACTCATCACAGCAGACACCCTCTCCAGGATCTACATGGTGTCCATTAATGTGGACAATGGCTTAGACCCAGACTGGCCAATGCTGTAACTCTGTCCTTAAGCAACCCATTATGAAGGCCTCAATTTGGTAACCATCTCCAAGTTAAAGGCAATGAAATTCAGTTCACCAAATATGCTGGCAACATCTGCTGCCGTGCAAAGACAGGCAAAAAGATGCCCTACATTCCCACCACACAACAAGGTGACACCATACTACATTACCACCACACCTTGGGTCACATCAGAGATTGTAACCTCTTCAATATCATGAAACATAAGGTTTGGTGGCCATGTATGTGCCAAGAAATCCTGGACCTCCTCAAAACATGTGTGTTGTGTGAAAAAAAACACATCTAAACCTGCACCCCCAAGCCTTTCCTGCCCATTAAAGCCATGGAACCATTTGAGCAGTGGGCCCTCAATATTGTTGGGCCCCCTCCCTGAAGACAGACTAGGGAAGAAGTATACCATAACAGTCATTGATCACTTCACCCATTGGCCAGTAGCATGGGCGACTACTAACCACACTGCCACCATCATCACCCACTTCATTGGCAAGGAAATTGTAGCCTGCTTTGGGCAACCCAAACGGCTCATCACAGATGGTGGCCCCAAGCTTGTTGGACATGTAATGAAGGTGTACTGCGCCAAGAATGCCCTCCAACAAATAGTCACAACTCCCTACCACCCTCAAGCCAATGGGTGTGTGCTGAAATTGAATGGTTTGCTGGTCCAACTGGTTGCCAAGCTCCCACAAGAACATCCCAATACCGCGTGGACTGAACACTTGCTCACTGCCCTACTCAACTTACAAGGCAAAAATCAACAGAGGCACTGGGTTCATCCCCAGCGCACTGGCCTTTGGGACGCCTAACAGGTTGACAGGGGTGAAACAAGGGAAGTTACAATCCACAGTTCCTGGGAAACCCCCCTTGTTGGCTATCCCCTCCTTGGTACAATGATGTGCCAAAGCCTGTAATATTGAACACAAACAAATTGAGGGAGGTACAGAACACCTCAAGGCCAGATACGCTGTAGGTGACCCCATCTATGCCCTCAACCCCAATTCAGCCAAGTTAGAACCCAATCACTTGGGGCCCTTCAAAATATCCACGGCCTATGACAACCACACTTATCAACTTGAAGATGCCCAAGGAAACACCATAAAGCTTCACCACAATTGCTTTTACCCCTGTTGCGCCATCCCCACACAAAGGTTATTGTTGGGACCTTCCCAGATCTTCTGCAGACTCCAATCCTGGTGTCTGATGTCAATCAGGGGGCAAGGGGAGTATTGCAACCAAGTTTCCAGACTTGCCTGCCAACATATCTTACAATACATAGGGGCAATCAATGTGTTGCCCCTTGATGTATCTAACAACATGAACCAATCTGATGGCAATATCAAACTGTGGGTACTTTCTCCTAATTAGGGGTGCTACCAATTTGACTTTCTGATCCCTGCACAAGTTATTCCTTGGCTTTGAACCCTACTTGGAACATGCCAACCCCTGTGGCACTGTGGCTTTCCCCATATAGTATATTAATCACAATATTCTACAATAAACAACATCTTATTCTATTCATTCTTATCCTTTCTATTGGACTATTGTCTTCCCCAATCAAATACTGAATTATAATTGATTCAGTTGCAACAAATTGAATAAAATTAGGACAGATAATGTGGTACAAACCAATTGGTTGGAAAAAATTAAATTCAATTATGGGCAACACCAAGCCAGAAAGCATTTAAAATCACTCAGTGTATCTTGCGACATTAGAATGGATGGAAGAGGGATTTTTAAAGAAGCTTGGAGGGTAAGCTAACACAAATATTTCATTAACTGTACAAGCCAATTTTTTTAATATATTTAACAGCTTGATGAGATTTTTTGGGAAATTTTTGGCTCAAAAAGGAAAGGGATATATATTTAATTCTAAAGGAAGATTAAACTTAAAATTTACCACTTAAGGTTTAAGCCATAAAAAATCCATATGCCTAAACAAACAAGATGTGCAAGTTTTACTGAAGATGATTGGGTACTACTGCTGGTTTATCTTCAACTTTGCTCTTTAGGAGACTCACTTTTCCAGCTTTTCAGTGCTGACTTTGACTTCTTGTGGAGCTATGCCTTTCAGTCTGCCTTTAAAGCTATTAAGAAGATCTTGTCTGTTGCACCATTTCTGCACTGCCTAGATTTTTCACAGCTATTTGTGGTAAATACTGATACCAATCTGACTTTCATTTATAATGTATTATCTAAGCTGAATAATGATGGACTTGAGAATTATTTGGGTTATTTCTCACACACTTAGTATTCATTAAAGAAATTTAACTTTCATTAAGTTTAAATTTATGGATAGATATACTCATACCATAAATTCAGAGTGTATCTGAATGAGACCCAATTTGATTTTATGAAAGAGCATGCCTTCTTGCAGTGGCTCAAGATGCTGACAAACCCCAAATGATGTCTATCCCATTGGGCTATCAAGATTCAAGACTAAAATTATAAGATAGTATACTGTGTTGGCAGTGTATATCAGAACTCTGACTGCATAACCTGCTTACTTGATGTTGCCTTGGTTGTTTCATTAACTGATAACATGTATGAAAATCTCTTAATTTATTTGCTTTTGTGGAGAAGAGCCTATGGGATCCAAAAAATTCTTAAGAAGTTGACAAAATATATCAATTTTAGCAAGGAGTAGCTTCTCAAACTTTGTGGTGACTCTTTGTTTCAGTATTTTAGCCCTCACGATGACTTGATTTTATAATAGCTGCCTAAAAATACATTGTCCATGGTGGCATCCAGAAAACCATGTTCATTCTAAATAAACACTGCTTATGAAAAGGTTTGAATGCAGACATGGGCAATACATTAGATTCCTGTCATTATTATAACATTTTATGATCCAGGGTTACCTGATTTTTTATAGACTTGTGAGCCCTGATTTTCATTTAAAACAGTTGACATTGACGTCATTGAGACCTTAACTGTGATCAATGAAATAAATGAGTTTCTTATTGTAGCCATAAATTAACTCGCCAAGTGGGTAGAAGCCAAGGCAATTTTAAGTCAAACTGATCCAGTAACTTTCATCTTTGTTCTTGAGCATACCATATACAAGAATGAATAATTACAAGTGCTATTGGCAGATAACAACACAAACTTCAATATCTACATGATATCACAATTTAACAAGAGGATGGGTACAAAGAAAAGCTGTTCACCCCTTATTATCTTAATACTAATTTCATTTGAAATCATATAAATTTCAGCTTAATCTAGATAATCCAAAATCTTTCCTCATAAGCAAAAAACTTAGTGAGATACTTACCTGCCTGTCACCATCTTTATGTATAATATTGGCTATCAAAGAGCCACTAGGAATTCCTTTGTTTTTTCTAATAAGGATATCTTATTGGTTTTGATGTTACAGGAGATGGGGTTTTTTACCATGCAAAAGTTTGCTTTAAGAGTGTCTCATTTAAATATTCTCATTATACTTTGCTGAACAGTGTGGAGCTAAAGATAGCTATTGGGTTTTAATCATAGCTGGAATAAAAAGATGATACACCATCTGAAGGATGGGGAATTTTTATAAGTAAAATGTGAAAAATAGAGATTTTGTGATTAATTGTCATGTTCTATGTTAATTTCAGGAATTTTCCATCATTATTACGCTTTATCAGTTGAAGTTCTGGCTGGGAATTAATAGAATGACAGGGTTGTATAAAGAAGTAGATTTAAATTTATAATATAACATGTTATATGGCTGGGAGAATTATAACTGCCCAGGTGTGAGGTAAAAAACCAATGAAACCAGTCATGGTCAGGTAGAATAATCTTAAATAACCAAGTGACAGCAAGGGAAAAGCCTTCAGAAGCAGTAGAGCTTCCCGCCTGTGATATTGGTGGAGGTGTAAGAGGAGAAGTGGGCATACACACTCTGGGGTTGACTATATATATATATAAAGATCAATGAATGAATTACTCGCTGTTATATAGTACCCCTGTATATGGTCCTTTATATCTGTCCAGAGAAACATCAGTAACTAATATCTCATTTAACAGGGAGTAGATGTTACTACTTCTTGCAGTGATAGTATAAGGTATTGTCTGAGAAAGTGATTCCTCTAAAGATGAGGTTTTAAAATTTAATTTGAGCTGAAATATTACAACTAGAAAATAGGGTATAAAATTGCTGAATGAAAGGTTAATTACAATCTTTATTAGAAAATAAAAATTCTAATTAACTAGGGGAAATGTGGCTCTTATATTCAATTCTTGGGCCATTAGTTTTCTCAAGATTATTTGGGTTGAGCTTTTCTAAGAATATTTGATTTGGGTATAAGATTGATTTGTTTTTCATACTGGGAAAGCCCAAAACCTCTGAGAAGGGGTTGACTGGAAGCAACATTCCTAGAAGGGGGTTGGTCTGAAAGTAAAACTGGTTTCTTCTTCTATTTCTATAAGTCATTGGGTGTCATTCCCTGCATTAGGATGTTCTTCATTATTTTTTGGAGGCCAAATAAATTTAGCCCATGGGGCCTCTCCAGCCTTCCCATAAATAACCACTTTTTCTGGGATAGGCCCTGAGAACCAAACCTAACTTATTTGCCTTTTGGGTTTTTTTGTTGTTAATAAAAGGAATTGTAAGCCTGTTTTAGGCCCTGAAACCTGAGACTGGGATCTTCTTTTTTATGGGCCCTGAGTTTGATCTGGGTCCTTTGGCATCATAAAGCTGCTGTAAAGTTACCCCTTCCCCTTAGGCCTCTATCCAATTCCTGCCAAATTCTTGGGAATTTCTACCAAATAATGTTTGAATATTTATCCAAAAGGTTACTGAAAACACCCAAGAAAAGCCCTTAATTTAATATTTTGGAATTATTATGAACATGCCCCCACCTAACCTACCCAAGAGACACACCTAGTTAAATATCATGTGCAAGAGCAGCCAGGAGTAGTGCTAATTGCATCCAAAGCGCATTTCCTGATTTTAGTTGGTTCAATTTTCCTTTGATTATGTCCATTCAAAAATTTTCAAGATTTTTTTGCCTCAAGAAATGCATTTGTATCCTCTCATATCATTGGTTGATTTTTTTTGTGACACTTGATCTACCACGCCAATCCCATCTCATCCCTTAAATGAATGCAAGAGTTGTAAAAGACCTTGCTTCATCATTATCTACTCTAATAAAGCTCAAAATTTGTTAGTGAAATATGGCCATTTGGTTTTGACTGTTGCTTTTAGTATGCAATCAACTCCTTTCCCCCTTTGGCCTCCCAGTAACTGTTGATGACAAGCTTTTGGTTGTTGCTAAAATCATGAATTTATTTGTGGTTAAGAGCAAGGTTTTATTACTCTCTAACCTGCCCACCAATTCTCACAGCTGCAGTGAGAAGACCCCAAGGGCAGGTTAATCCCTCTTCTGCAACTGCATGTGTCTCTGGGTTCTATCTGCAACTGATAGGGCCTTCTCACTTTGGGGAGGGCCATGTCAGTTAAAATAACACTAAGGAATTTTTCTAGATACTGGCTTATCCTCTCTGTCTGTCCATCAGATTGTGGATTGTAAACTGTTGATCTTCAGGGTTTGATACCTAACAGCCTAGAAAGCTCTTTGAAGAATTTTTCTGTGAACTTCACATTACTGTTACTTAAAATTTCTTATAAAATGCCATGGCTTGTGAAGACTTTGTCCATTAAGAGTACATCTATTTATTAATAGGTGATGTATGTTGAAAAAAGGGTGAAGTAGGTCATGTTTGTGAAGAGGTCAAATAATTTTATTATTGTACCAAAGCCTATGAATATTGGAGCTTCAGAAATGAAATCCACTGATGATGATATTAATGTACCTTCTGTTATATTTAAGGGGGACAAAGAAATAAGTATTTTTTACTGTGAGGGTTTGAATCTGAGGCAGACAAGACAGGCTTTCATGTGTTCTTCCATTTCTTTGGATAGCCTGCATCATTCAAGTTATTTTCTTACTTTATATTTGGCTTTTTTAATAAACTAGTTATGATACTGTAATTTCAAAGGTACATATATTATCTTAGACATTTACTTTAATCTATAAAAATCTTGGAAATCATTGTCAAAATGTGCATGTATACTTCACCAAAAACAAAACAGAAATACCTCCCTAGGTCTCACACTTCAATTAATTGAAGCTTTCTGAAAATTCCACCACCCAACCCACCCAAGAGACATCCCTGATAAACATAATATACAAGAGCAGTGTAGGAGCAGTGCTGTGTAAACATCCTTTGTTTATCATAATTTAGTTGATTTGGTTCCCCTTTTTCATTTTATTCATTCATTATTTTTTAATATTTCCCTGTATCAAAGTATAAAACCATAGTTTATCTTATTATTTGCTTTGTTTTATGCCACTAAATTTCTCTCCCTAGTTCCTTTTCCTCCCTTGAATTGATGTAAGAGATGTGATAGACTCTTGTTTCTTGATTCTCTAATCTAATAAAGTTCAAATTTATTTAGCTAACTTTAACCATTAATTTTACTTATTGCATTTAGGCTTTGGCTGATTTCTCTCCCCTTTTTTGGTTAACCTGAAATTTTTAGTGACAAAATTTGGCTGTTGCTGAGGCTATGATGTCAGTAATGGCTGAGAGCAAGGTTCTATTTCCCTAATCTACTTCCCATTTCCCATATTCATGATGTGATTGGATGATTTCTTAACTAATTAATACTTCTAATACCCATAATTTACTGTTGTGGATTAAGATGGTGCTGTCTATGCTGGAAAAAAGCATGATGAGTCTTTGAATTGGTCAATTGATAAAAATTACTGTAGCACACATACAGGGGCTTTAAGAGGTTGACCTTGGCTACCAATTGTAGTTGTCATCATTAAAAACTTCTAAAGAGAACAACAGAGTGGTGGTAACGGCAGAGTAAATATTGTGAATAGTAATCAGGATGTGTGTGTTAAGCATCTGCTCATACCTTTATGTTTGGTATTAAGTCTGGGTTACAACTTAGGGCATCTTCCAGCTGGCTGTCAGTGCCTTTTATAAAATCATAGTTGAAGTTTAATTTTGATAGTTCCTTGTGCCATCTGAATTGACTGTAGTTTAAGAGGCATGCTTGCAGTAATACAAAAAGGAATAGTGTTCTAATCTAACTATAAAGTGATGAACAGTTAAAATAGATGGGGCTACTAGTAGGACATGAACCTCACAAATGAAAATAACTCTTTGTTGTAAAGCATCTATTTCAGCTCTTTTGAGATAATTTTTTGATAATTAGCTTACAGGGTGTTTCAAATCTTCTTCATTGAAATGAAGGAGTAATAACACTATAAAAAACTTGGATGTGTCTGTTGTCACAGATAGTACCATCATGACAGAAATCACCCACCCTTGGAAAAATAAGTAGCAACACCCAGTACCAAAAACTCCCTTAAAAATTTGGCTGATTTAAATCAGGGAATTGACATTAAGTGGATTGTGGCAAAGCATGCAAAAATTATGATGGAATCATCAATTAGGTCCATAAAGCTGTCAAAAGCGCTAAAACAGGTAATTGGATGTTTTTCAGCCCCCAAAAATTATGATGTCACTTGATTTTTGGTCACTTATGGAGGTTTGGTAACAAAAAGTGAACCCTGCCACATTATCATCATTCCCAAGCCCAATATTGCCTGAAAATTTACCAGAACTACTGAAGTAGTTCCATAAACACTATAACTTTAAAAACTCATGCAGTAGCTTTATAACCTGTTGATATAAACAGAATCATATATTTCTAAAAAAAATTAAAAATAAAGGATTTATATTTTAAATTAAAATAGTTTTTTATCTAATTCAATTTTGCTTTTAGACCAAGATAATTTTTTATCTTAACAGATTATAAAACTACTATATACAGTTTTAAGTTTTTCAGATCTTTTAACAGTATATGGAGTTTCTTATTGTGTGCATGCCTGTGTGGTATCTTGTGGGCTGTAGCTTTAATTTTGTGGTATCTGCATCCTCCACACTGCTCTCTGGGACTCCCAATATTAAAATTGAAGAAATTATGGAGCCAACTTGTGAGTTTCTTTACTTAAAAAACACGGCAAAAATTTCTCAATCAATTTTTTTACTATCTGCTCTAGTTTTTCTTGACTGTATCTTTCCTATGCATTTGTTTAGAGATTTTTGTTTGTGCACTTCAACTTTTCAATTTTTATTACTTCTCAATTCTTTGAGTATTTGGTATTTTATTCCTCATTTTGTGAACACTTCCAAATTTTTCAGAGACTCTACTATTAAGTCTTTTTCTAGAATAAATTATTTGAAAGTGTTCTAAATTTTAGAGAATATTAGCTGAAAGCAATATGTATTTGAATGCATTGAATTCAGCATCACACTGCGGGATCCAAACTAGAAGCTACTTCCCTCTGGTTGAGTAGAGGGGAGCAGCAGTCTCAGAGAGATATATTATGAACCTCTTTAATAAATTAAAAGTTTTAAGAAAACTTCTTAGATACTTAAATATTTCTGGGGCTTAACAGTCACAGATAGTTACCTCATTATTGAGAGAGATTTCAAGACATTTTTCTGATATTAGGTTATCTAAAAAATTACTTGCTTCCTGAAAATTTTGAACTTGATGAGCTTAGTCAATAAGTTGGCTTTCTGGATCTGATCTACAAATGCACTCAAATGTGGAGTGTGTGAAGTATCATAAGGTGAGTATACAAGGATATTATCAATATAGGCTATGAAATGTACACATGTAAGAGCCCTGAAGAATAATATTATCATTTATAGTATACTATGGGGTATTTTCAGATCAAACATCATAAATCAGTATTGGAATAATCATCTCTTGATTTAAAAAGTAATTAAACAATTTTTACCTTCTTGTATATAATTTTTTAAAAGCATTCAATAGATCCAGTTTTAAGAACACTTTTTTCTTTTCTATCTCCCTTGATATTTGAGATTTAATGGGCATTGGAAACATATATTGGATTACCACATTATTTAAGTTGCTGTAGTCAATGTACAGTAGTTTTAAAAGCTATGGCAACAAGAAAAAACAATTCAGATTTAACAAAATAAACTCAGATTTAAACAAAATTAATTTTAAACAAATTTATATTAATTTACAATATATTTGGATTCATTTCAATTTTGTTTAAATCTGAGTTCATTTTGTTTAAATCTGGATTGTTTTTGCTTGTCGCCATAGCTTTTAAAACTACTGTAGGGCCAGAGGAAACCTCTAACCATTTGAAAAAAGTTGAGAGGAGAATATGGATTTGATGAATATTTGTCCTTTGCTTCTATTTCTCTGATCCAGGTATACTAGCAGGCTTCTTTTTTATATTCATGTGGTAGATTGGTAAGGCTGTTTAAACTAGTCAAAAGTAAGTTTGAAATTAAAATCAAACCAAGAGTGATCTGGTAGGCTTTTGGCTACTTCTTGGTCAATTACAGCTGATAAATAAGCAAGATATGTTTATATATGGAAAAAGTGTGTGAAAAAGTACCCCTAATAAATGAAAGTAAGTTATTGGGGACTTAGTTCCATTTGAGACTGTAGATACATAGATAGTGATGAATGAGGTGTGTAGAGGGAAAATTAAGTCATCTTCAGGGACAAGGGTTAGATGGTATTGGTGCCACCAGTTGAAACTTGTAATGATAGAATAAGTTAGGTTTTTTACTGCTACCAATTCTGCTACAGACATTTGATTAGAAATTGTGAAAGATAAGGGTCTCTGTAGTCAAATTAACACAAAAAGAAATTTTCATCTTTAAATAAGCTTCCTGAGTGTTTTTAATATTCTAGTAGCTCTAACAGCCCTTTGGAAATGAAGTTATCAGTAGCTCAAGTGTCAATCAACAAATTTAATTTAGCCCTGGCCTTGGGGATTAGATATCATAGTAAAAAAATCCATAATTCTTTTTATTGTGTTTTAAAAAGGTGTTGTCTGTGCTATGTTCCTGAATAATAAAAAAATATGGGCTTTGTGGAGTGGAGACAGTAAATATAAAAATGTATAGGGGTATGAAGAACTGATCACTGAGGATGAATAGTGTGGGTCTCCTGGCTATCAAGTTTGGCAACATGTTGTGCAGCCAGTTCTTGAGCTTGTAATGGCAGGTGATAAAATTCCTGTTTGAAGAAAATAGGTTTGCAGGTAATGAAATTATTCTCTCTGGGAGGAGCAAATTATATTTCTGAAGACAATGCAAAAAGTACTGTACCAAGACTGGTAATTTAATAGTTGTTTTTTGTTATCAGCTTGACTCCAAAATAACAGGGAAAAGTTTATTTTTCAGCTTCAAAAAGCTTATCTTCTAGGTAAACAATTATGATTTTTAGTCCCAAGTTAGTACTACTAAGCAAACTATTATCCTCTCATCATTTGATAATCACCTCCACACTTTTTTCCTCCCTTAGCCACAATACTTATTTTTCTCTCTTTTTTATATAGATTTTCAATGAAAAAATACCTCATTCATTCCTAGAAACCTATTATAAAGATTAAATGAGTAAATATAGTTCCCCTGGGCTGGTGTAACCTTCTTTTTGAAACAGTCCTCAGATAATTCACAAATAGATTCTTTAACCTCACTAAATTTTTCCTTGAAATAACTTTTTTCCACTTCCAGATCACCCTAATCCTTCTCCAAAGTCATCTCAGGGATCCATTTCTAAATTTCTGACATCTCTCCTGTATTTGTGTCAAACTTTGACTTATTTTAGTTGAAGTCATAATTGATAGAAACTTAGAAGAATTTGAGGGTGAAGGGATAAGTTCTGTAAAATCAGAGTTATTTTTTATGTTGAAATTACCATTTTATATCATGGATTCAAAGCTGCAAGGGTAAGCAGAAAAATTTCATATTAAAGCATAATTTTAAGTCAAACACTACAAGTATTATAGTACCAGATCTATTATCAATCAATACAAGTTTAACCTCTTCAATTTAGGTCTTTGACTGATAAATCTTGGTTTAATATGAACTCTTTTATCCTTAAAGCTTTGAAAGCTACTATAGCATTCAGGGTATACTAACTGAAATCCCCTCCTTTATGGAATACATTCCAGATTCTCACCATATGACCTATGATATCACTATGTCATTTGAACCTTATACTATTTTAAAAAGAGTTGTCTGATTTTAACCCCCTAATAATCAACCTAGGTATCTCTCAGAATCACCTGATTTCTCACATGAACATTTACTTTTTGTGGCTTGAAATATAATGAGCTTCCTCTTCCAATCCCTGTAAAATATACCTATTGTTGAGAATATACTTCTGGTAATTATAATAAACAAAATAAAGGGGAAATTTAAGAAGATAATGATGCTTTATTTGATATGGATATTGTGTTTTATATAGTATCATGGGAAAGCACATGCTGTTCATGTGCATCATGGTAGTCATGGGGATTGTCCAGGTAGTGTTCCATTTGGGATTTGAAATTTTTGATCCTGTATAAGATGAGTGGCTGATAAGCTTGCCGCTGACTTAATTATTAGTCAGGAAATCACTTCCCTGAGAGGGAGTAACCGTAGATGTTGTGAAACTATTCCAGATTCCAGCTTTCAATGGCTCTAAAAAAACCAGCTGATCATTTCCTTGAAAATAACACTGCTTCTAATAGGCACATTCAATTCAATATTACCCCTATGATTAACATCCTGATCATTGTATTTGGGGTATCAGTTAATCTTTGTGGTTAATTTAATGGTTAGAAGACACCAAGTCTCATAAGCTGAACCAGTAAGATTATCCTATTGGTCCCTTGATTAGTAAATGATGATTGATTACTGGGCACCTCATCTTTTTAGGGGTGTCCAGCTACTCCAGATGACAGCTACTATTTGGATTTCACATCAATAGATTATTTATAAAGGGAGCTTGTAAATGAGGTTTCCTATGTGGGAACTTTTCCAGAAACCAATCCTGTCAGGATACTGTTGTAACTGTGCTGTGTTAGCAGAGTTACAATGGGGGATATAATTGGAGACTAGATAAATATAATTATTGAGATATTGGAATTATATAGCTGGGGTGAATCATTATAAGAGGAACAAGATTGGGCAGGGGGTGGTGTGATCCTTGTAATGTGTGAAGCGCCAAATCAAGCTGTCCACCAAGCCAGGATCATCCCTGGTTCTTGTTTCTGGATTTAGGCATTTGAGTTGAATTCTGCATTTGGCTTTGGGTCATAGGGAAGCTGGTTTGGGGGACATGGATCCTCTTGTGCAGAATCTTGTTAGAGGTTAACCCCGCAGCTTTAACAATAATTCAACCAATGAGATTAAGAATTTAAATGTTTCATCCAATAAGGAACCAGGAATGACTGTAGTGAAGTCACAAGCACCATGCTGGATCAACCAAGGTCATGGTGAGACATCAGCTAGTGTGAGCATACTATCTTGTGGTTGAGGTTCAGCTATCATTGGTTGTGTCTTCAGAAGGTTGAGTTTACCAGCAGCTACCAGGCTTGATGCCAAGTTATGAGAGAGGTCCATATCTTTAGTAGGCTCTGGAATGGTATCAAGCAACACCATCCAGCAGTTAAGGCTTAACAAGGCTTCCAATCACAACAAGGACAAGAGAGTGTGCAGAACATCCTGAAAATAGCTCAAGAGTCTGATGGCCATCCAGTAGCTCTTTAAGATTTGGCGTTAAGCAGAATCAACTCAGAGGCAAACAAAATTGAGGTGAACTGGAATCTGATGCTAATCAGCATAAATTTATTGGCTTTTATTTCATTTGCATCTGAGCTGATTTTTCTTACAGAGGAGTTAATTTTATTTAGCGCCACAGCTTAGAAGACTAATATATCATTTGGGGATGGAGATTTACCATACCAGATAGGAAAGCTTCCACCAGTGTGATCCAACCTGAGGTGAAGAGCTGTCAATCTGGCCTTTTTTGGAAGGGTAGACTTCTCAGTGCAGAGCAGGCACTCCCTAATATAGGTGTCAAGGGATCAGGACCCTTGGGATAAGTTGAAAAGCACTTTATATTAAAGACATATTTTAAGTCAAGATATGAGCTTGAGAGGAGATCCTTTAAGGTAGACTCATTTTTCAGATTCTTGGGGTGTTAGATCAAGGGTAACTAGGCACTGCTTTCAGGATCCAGGCTTTGTATGGGAAAGAAAGAAGCTGGTAAGCTTCTGAGGGCATTCTGGTTATGACCACTGGTCAACCATGGAGTGGATTTCTGGCAATATGTCTGGCAATGGGGTGGTAGCAGATGCATTTGGAAGCCAGGAAAGGAGGCAGAATCTGAGGGTTGAGGATGGGTTTGTGATTTTGGCTGCTGTGAGTCGAGGACAAAATGTGAAGAATGTAATAAAGAAGCTCCAACCAGAGGTAAAAGTTATAGTATAAGTTACCCCAGAGATGTTAAATAAACATAAAATTGTTGAAAGATGATGGATCAAAGGCCAAGAAACACACTATATAGAGTAGTTGGTTAGCTTAAAGTTAAGTATAGTGAAAGTTCTTTGTAAAATATTGCATGGTTGATTATTACCCAAGCTATAATGGCAATGAATGAGAGCTCTGAAACAATAACTTCTAAACAGGATATAAATATGCATATTAAGCTAACCAAAATGTATAAAATAAACCATAAGGGTTGTTAGCCTGACAGGATACCAGCAGTATACAAGGGTTCATATTCTAGAGATTGAAATCTGGAGAGACAATCTGCAAGTTATGATAGGTTTGAATTCATGGTAGAAAGATTTAGAGCTGCATTGATTAGATTGGAGACCACAAACCTAACAAGAATTAAATCAAGTAAAGCAGGAAACCCTATGAATATTTTATTGTTTATTAAAAGAAACATCTAAATAATTCTGGTGGCGAGGCCACCAACAGCAGTTTTAAGGCTTATTTTCAAGGGAATATGGGGAATTCTTTACTGTGCTTTTTTTATCATAGGGGAATATTGTATGCTGGTATAGGACTAAATAGTCATAAGGGAGTTTGTGAGTCTTCACTTGTTCTCTCTGAGGTTCTGACAATCAATCAGAGCTGGCTCTACTCACTTATTATCAATCATTTTGTTTATATCTGCCACTGTCAGCAGTCTTGCTGATTTTGAAGTGGTTTTCACAATTGCTTCTCTGGGCGATCAACTCCCAAGAGAATGATTTATGGCTATGGCAGAGTCCTTGGCTCTGCAGAGTTGATGCCTGAACGGGCCTGCTAATTAGACCCATACCTCTTGAACCACTAGGCCATTCTGGATGTTTAACCCTGCTTTAGAGACCTAAGAGCAGAAGGAATCATATGAACTGTGTTTCACAGAATTTACATGTCCATTTAAGACGTTTAATGTTACCTCATCTATTTATGCCTCAGCTTCTATCATACTGATACTATAAATCACTCCTCTTCTCTTTCCTATTACATATTCCAACCTTCTCTTTCTGGCTCTTAAAATAAAGTCAACCATTCAATATCTTGTCTTCAGTATTTTCTTGCATTCCTGTCTTTCTCCCCTATTAGAGATGAGCTGGGTTTTCTTGAAGATGTTCAAAGTGCTGGATTTCTGGTGGCCTTATTGATGTCGTTTTTCTATCATCCAGTCCTGGCGTAACCATGGCTTGTTTTATGATTGGCAAGCACCAAAAAAGAAATGCGCTGGGATGATTAAATGCCTGAAATCAGCTAAACTGCTGATTCAGCAAACTTAAATAAACCCATTGACAACAAGAAGGTAGAAATGGTACTGATCAACTACCAGAGCTCAGGACAGCTACCAGGAAATCCCCAAACTCCCTGGTAAATGTTTGGACCTATAGCAGCAATAAATATGCCTCCAAGGTGAGAACTATTAGCAAATGATGACCTCCTGATTCCTCTTAACTTTGAGCTTTATAACTGCTGCTGGTGCCTCTGCTACCAGAAGTAGTTACAGGGTTTACAACAATAAACCTATTCTTACTTAATGGAATCCTCTACCTTGCAAAATTTGCTCCCAATTAGGTTTGTGGGGTCTAATTTAATTGATGTGGCTTTCAATCCTTCTGCTGTGAACTCAAGCCTTCCTCTCTTGGAGATCCTCTACCCCGATTTCAATCTCTGGGATATGACCCATTATGCGCTGCTGATACCTTGTTGGGTTCCTGATCTCTGTAGTCTATATCCTATCTTTTGGTTAGATTGGTATGCACCACTCCATATCCTCTGTTTAGAAGTTACTGTTTCAGGGTTTTCACTCCTTGTTTGATTCTTTTTCCAATGTCATGCTGGTTGGTATAGTTGTACCTCATTCAATTTAATACAAAGAACTCTCACTATACTTTACCGTTACAGCGATATATACACCTGTGCCCACTAGAGGAGGGGTGATCAGCAGTGTTTTTATTTTGAGGGATTATCTTATTGGTTATGCTCAGAGGTAATTATGTATGCTCCTAGTGGGAAGCAGGAACAATCTTAACATCATCTGCGGGCTTCTAAAGAGGGGTTAAGGCCTGTATGGGGCAGCTCTATGAGTGCTCCATCTGTATTGCAAGGAGCAGAGTCAAAGATCCATTTGTAGCGACTAAAAAAGTTAGTTTGTAGAATTATATTGAAACAGCAGATTTGAATTCAATATAATTTGCTGGTAAAGAGTCGCGAATGTAGCTTCACTATGGCTATCTCTTGAAAGACCGACCTGAGGTGTTAAAAGGAAAGTGTTTTTTAAGTGAAACGGTATGATACGTTTATTGAAATGTCGTATGCCAACTTTATAAAGTATAGTTTGAGTAGCATATGTTAAGTCTAATGATATGTTTTGCGAAGAATAGATCATTCAAAAACGTTTTGGATTGCGAGCAGTTGATTAAGATGGCACAGGGTCCTTAAATGGTTTGCGCGAATAAAAGCTATTGGGTTAGTAAACATATTTATCAAGCAGCATCAGGACGAGCAGTAGCACTGCTACCTCCACGCTGTAGCCTTTGAGCATAAGCAGAGACAAGCTTGTGGCCAGCCGGACTCATTACCATAAGTCTCTTGGCTGGGCTAGACCACAGAAGGGCTTTGTTGGTGCGAGCAAACTTATAGATGGCGTCAAAGTCCTGTTGGCGGGCAAAGTCTCTCCACAAGTGTCCTGGAGCAGACCGGACCCGATCCTTTTCCATTTCCCAAAGCCGGATTTGATCGACTACAGTTATGGGAATTATCGGTGAATGTTTACGCATCTGCGGGTGGGCGTGTGTCTCGAGGTATTTGATAATTTGTTCTGCAGTGATACCGTGGCTCAGGGCCCTGCGGATCGACTCGCGATCCAAGTAGCCTTCAATCATGTTTGCAAAACGAGCCTTTAGACTAATAAACAGGTTGAGGATGGCGATTTGAAGAGGCGACTTGGTGTAAGCATATACACGATAGTTTGTTTCAACAATGATTCCTGCGTTGTCATCTCCTGAGGCATCCTTTGCGTTTTCATCAGCGTTTTGATCGGCCTCCCGGCTAGCAGTCTCTTTGGCTGTGTCAAACGAAGGGCGGTCGCCTGAAAGAAGGGTGGTTGCTAAACGGGTGGGATAGAATCTACGAGACCCAGGCTAGTGAAATACTTAATTCTGGCAGTTAAATTCAGCTCTTACTTTGCGCTGGTAGACTACGCCGTAGTCTTGGAGATCTTTAATGAGCTCTCGCTGAGTAGGTGTAAGAGAGTCGACCGAATAATCACAACCCAGCTCCATTGAGCCAAGCAGGAAGAAAAAGTTTAGAACCTCCACCTGGTCTTTGTCCTGCTCCACAACAACTGCAAGATACTGGAGCAAGAAGAACCAAATCTGAGAGGCCTTATCCTTGAGTAAGAACTGGAACCCTCGATTCGTAATCTTCATCTTATCTCCATGTATGCTAAAATAATTAAGTCCCAATTTAAACTATCTGAACTTTACCTTTTCGCCATAAGCCCAGCCCTTAGAAGGAGTCTTCGAGCTTTATCGCTTGGTACCTTTTCGCTTATAGTGCCAACCATATAATGAAGAATAAGCTAACAACCAATCAGAAACTTTTAAAATCTAACTAATTACCTCCCATCTTTTTTCGGCAAATAAGTCCAAACGCTCAATTGACATTTTATGCTTATCAGGCGTAGAAAACTGCTCGCCAAAGCTAGTTGAACTACCGCTAAAAACGACAATATTAATGCCAGCATTAAAAATAAGTACAATACCTTCCACACAAGGCATGCTGCAAGTGAGTACGGAAAGTACTGCTCATTTTGAGGAGAAGAGATGTTCCTGAATTGGACCCCTCCTTATGACTTAGATCCTTAACAGTGCTAAAAATATGAAGCCTGAGAGCTTTCCTTAGGGCGCCTTTAACCTTCCTATTTTACATAAGAAAGACTGAGCTGCCTGTTTACCCTATAGATCCATTCTGAACCCCAGAAAAAAACTTTTCTACAGGAATGGGTTCACTTGCAAACAAATTGCTCATTATTGAGATGTCGGGCAAGCGGAGGGAGCATTCTAAAGATGCAAATAACTCAAAAAGGAATAGCATGGATAAAATAAAAACACGCCAGTTATAAAAACCCTTTTAGAAATATACAGACTTTGCCTATTTTAGGTTTCTTTGCATTTATTTTAGATGTTTCATTCGGCTTCATATTTTAATTTATCGTTCCGAGGCATTTAAATAGGCCTTCACATAAAAGTATACCAACATTCGTACCTGTGAAGTGCTAGGCAAGTTGCTGGACTTTTAAATAGCTTTTTAAAAGTCGACCCCGACTGCATCTTGAGGTAATCCTTCAAGTTGGAAGCAAGCTCGCCATCCGAGGACATCTCCTTCCGCTTCCGCGAAGCCCCCTCAGACTTGGATGGCGTAGGAGCAGACATGTCTGACCGATATAAAGATCAGTTTAGGTGGCTAAATATACTGGGAACTAAAAGTCAAGAATCGTGATCTAGCCATTTTTGGCTATTGGTGCCATCGTCGGTCTGAATTGTTCTGGTCGACAATCCAGAAGTAAACCCGATCCCCTTATAACAAGCTTTGCTCACCAAACCAAGCCAGAGTCTTCAGAGCAAGCCATCTTTGGCCTGCCAACTAATGGCTCCTGATAAAAGGAGAATCCTTTTAGCCCACGGTGATCACGGATGAAAAAGTAGGTACAATTAAGTTTAACAAGTAAGCTTGATATTATATATTGCACTTTAACCCCTGCATTGGTGAGCTATTAACTCGAGAACATAATATCCATCCAAGCTGGGAGCATTCCTTAGCATGATTTATAACAGTTAGAATAAGTATTTTAAACCCACTAAGCTTTCAAAAAAACTCACAAGCAATACCCTAGTGCTGTAAGCACTTATCTATATATAAAGCCCTGTCTTTAGAAGCCAGTTTAAAATCAAAACCAACCTTTTTCAATGGGTAACCAAAGCAAACCATGGAAATCCTTAGAATAGCCAGCATTTTAATGTAACTGTGCTACAAGCAACAGCTAAAGAAAAGTGAAAGAAAGATCCTGGTAAATATATCCTTATCGAAGAGAAAGAAAAGGGGGTCTAACCCCTTGTGATGGACACCAAACAGTGGTCCTGAAAATAACACATCTTTGGTCTGACATGTGTGGAGAAAGAGTGATCCCAATAGGCCAGCATTAGTGGGGCAATACTTGTGGTGATAGTTGATACCATTGATATGTGGGTGATATTGGCTGTTATCCTAATTAGGAAATATCTAAAGCTGAGTACTGGGTTGTACCCTAGGTCAAGCAGTGGGGGCTTTGGCATGTTGGGAAATTAACATAACATTCAGGATATGTGTCAGGGCCCAAAACGAGCCGTACAAAGCATGAAACAATATCAAATCAAAGGAATGTGGATTTGTGATTTCCCAATTGTGATATCAAATAAGGTTTCAGTAATTGATGCCAGTATTTCCCAAAATTCAGAATTAACACCCCAAGGACACCCACACCAAGAGGTACCCAGAAAGGTGTTGCTACTCATCAGAAACATATCTAATTGGTCAACCCATCAGAAGTTGGTAATTTTGGCCCCCAAAAGTTACCAAAAGAACCACAAGGTTTGGGCCAAGCACCTAAAAATAGTGTGCAGCCTTCCCTGAGCAACCAACTAGATGATTTCAGTGTCAGGAAAACAGTGAAAGGTGACAGGCCAGCCAATCAGAATACATTACCCAGCCAAAAGCCAATTTCTCAGCAGTATATAGCCAGAGGAGTTGCAAATCCCTCCTCGTTGATATCTCTAAATAAACATATTTCAGTTAATGCAGCTTGAGCATTTACCCTTTTCTGGATGTATTACATTACTACAAACTTCACACTGTCGGTACTTTCAACCAGAGAGTATTTGCATCTCCAACACTAACACTGAGAGATAGGCAACTTATTGCTGCTTCAGTTCAACCAACATTTTCCCTGGGCCCTCCCTCCAGAGCATTAGATCAGGAAATATGTCCAGCTTGTGTGCCCCCTTCCTTCTAAGGTATTGCTAAGATTTGCCAAGCTAGCCCATGAGCGCTGCCCCAGGAGAACTCCCCTTGTCATCACTGATCCATCATATGATTACAGCAAGCTTGGGTTTGCCTATCTCATCATGCTGGGGCTCACCAAACAAATGATTCACCGCATGAGAGTATGGCACCCTTGGGTTACTGCTGCAAACTATGTGATGAGAACGGCCCCCGTAATCTACTAGGCTTTTAGGCCAGGGCCTTCCTATCAACCAGAGAATTCCCTGAGGGTACAATCTGTCATCTCAAAAATGCCATATCAAAATATGACATCTTGATTTATGTCATCTTGGGAAAGGCTATCTGGAAAGCAATAGTACTTTTGTCATTTCAATTTATGGCATCCCGGCTACGAGAAGAACTTTTCAAGTCTAGTTTTTTGAACACAAAAGTTTTAACCCTTTTTTAAAGAAATATTCTAGGCTTAAAGACGCCTCAAATTTTCAAACCTGAAATAAGAAAGGGGGCCATCAGTAGCAACAGGGCTGCATAAAGCCCAAAATTCAAAATATACCCAAAAACAGTCATTCTCATCTGCTATACCAATGATATATACCTTAAATATGCATATGAGAGTACCAAATACTACAGAAAAGTAAAAATATGATAAGACTGAAAGAAAAGTAGAGTAAGAAGTGGATGAGATTATTTCAAAAAGGCTCAGGTATTAGTTGAACAAGAAACAGAGATGGCTTGGAGATGTTCAAGCTTTATATCCTTGGGATAGTATGAAGGAACCACCTTGAAGATCCCTGTATACTTTTTCACTGCCTTGGTCAGCTTGGGGGTCATCCTTGTTTTTCATGCCAGCCTTGAAGAGGTGGTGTCAGGAATATTCCTTACACTAGTCAAATTACTACCATTATTCCAACTTGGAGCAAGAAAGGAATTTTTGGTCCACATAATCCCCAGTACTACCCATATTTTCCATCCCTGAATAAGGAAAAAATGGAATAGTTAAAGTCCAAATGGAATTTAATTTAGAACATAATAATTTATCATCTGGGCAAGCACCCGCCAGCCAGTCCCGCCAGCAGGCCTCCTAGATCCCAGCCAACCCCCTCCAGACAATCAGAAGGTGCCAAAAAAGGTGTCCAATCAAATAAGTCCCAGCCTAAAGGGCTAAAAAATGCATGACTTATGCCTTCTAGTGCAACATGCAGGAAATTCTACAATCTTGCCCACCAATCCTGGCCCCAACCAATGGGGATCTGGGACCCAGGTCATATGGTTGGGGCCAGACTCTAGCCAAACCTTGCCACCCTGTACAGTAGTTTTAAAAGCTATGGCAACAACAGAAAATACCTGATTTAAACAAAATGATTTCAGATTTGAACAAAATCCAACTATCAGGTTAAAATATACACTCTGTTAACAGGGTTTATTGGTGTTAATGGGCGAAATGAGTCAACACAGCAACAAAGGGCTCACATGCAAAGCAAAACTATTCAAAATACAATCTGAAATACATTGATTCACAAACAAAATGGTGTGAGTTGACTTT